>JAQQRF010000258.1:0-133182 GCA_030523145.1 Trissolcus brochymenae | reverse complement strand
ATTCGTTTTAGCATGACACCGCCGAGATTCAAAAGAAAAAGGCAAGAAAGAACGCACATTAGTTAACAGAAGGAACGGTGAACGGCGAACCAGGCGCCACTTTGTTCGTTTTAGATAGCACTGCCGAGGCTGAAAAGAAAAAAAAATAGAACAAATCAAAGAACGAACGAACGCGAGTTGACAAAAGAAACGGTGGACCGCGGACCAGGCGCCATCTTGTTAATTTTAGCCTGGCACCGCCTAAGCTGAAAAAAAAAGAATAGAAGAAACAAATCAAAGAACGAACGCATACAAGTTAACTAAAGAAACGGTGGACCGCGAACCAGGCGCCATTTTATTCGTTTTAGCATGACACCGCCGAGATGCAAAAGAACAAGCAAAAAATGCACGTGCGTTAACATAAGAAACGGTGGACGGCGAACCAGACGCCATTTTATTCGTTTTAGATAGCACTGCCGAGGCTGAAAAGAAAAAAAAATAAAACAAATCAAAGAACGAACGAATGCGAGTTGACAAAAGAAACGGTGGACCGCGGACCAGGCGCCATCTTGTTCGTTTCAACCTGGCACCGCCGACTTCAATACGCATGCGTTGGCGTTTGGTTTCCAGTCAGTTTTGCATATTTGACGGAAAGTATAACATGCCGGAATTTTCGAATCGTGAAGAGTGCATTTTTATCTTAACACTTATCACACCGGATTTATTAAAACATTATCCGGCGGTATTTGCGAAGCAAAATCGCAACGACACCATTCAACAAGATGGCGTCGTTGGCGTTCAGTTCTATCTAGTCCGCAGACTCCGTTTCTTCGCGCGCGGTTGTTCTTCACCTTTTGTAGTGACAGTGAGTGTTCTAAACTTCAGTTTGATTTGAAAATGGATAAATGTGAATTGTGAAATGTAAAAGAAGTGAAAAAAGTGAGTGATGAGTGCCATAAAAATCGAGATGAGGTGATTCAAGGTTATATCCGGAAAAATCAGAAGAAAAACAGAAAATGCGACCAGAGAGGAGATATATCACCAAAAATAAAAATGAAATACCAAGTTAGTCAGTCTTTAAATTATACAAGAAACAAAAAGTCCGTTGGGTTATTTTTCAAAAAATCATTTTTGCAAATTGTTATTTTTTAAATTGACTTTTTTGAAATAATCAAGTTGGATTTAGAAATTATGATTGAAAAATGGCATAGGGTTGAAAAAGTATTTGAATTGATTTTTTTAGTTAACATTTTTTATTATTTGGACATTTATTTTATTTTTAAATTACTTTTAAATTACCGAAATAACAGGCATCTAACTTTCCGACAGTTATTTACTATTTCCGTTAGCGGGCGCTATATGAAGAGTAAAAACATTCTGCATCGACTCGGTTTTCAACATGTGACATTCGCGTTTGGGTGTATTCGGTCGGCCGCCGTCTCAGACTGTGGGGAGCACGCGAATGAGGCGCACAAGCGTATTGAAAGTTGTTTTGTAGGCACATCCGAGGTGTAACGCACACAAACATACGCGAATCTTGATTTCATGTGGTTCAGTTTTCTTGTTTCATTGATAAGAACTACCTCGAAATGGCTTTGACATTGGAAAAAAATAATTTTTATGAAATTCTCAAAACACTGAGTGCAGGAGGTAAGTGACAGTTGAATGTTATATTGAATATTTTAATACATCATTTTCTTAACATAGAATAATTAACATTTTTTTATACTTTCTCTTTTTTCATTCTCACATATTTTATGTCTCTCAAATACTTTCACATACCACTTTAGATAATGACTGCATTCCTCCAGTGTCCTGTTTATTTGAAAAAAAAATGTAAATAAATAGTTACGAAACAATATTAAAACAAATAAATTTTTAATCAAAATTAATTACAAAAATAAGTGCAAAAATAAAATAGATATAAATTAATTGTTGCATTTTTAAAGTTTATCACGGCTATTTTGCATTTCAACGTATTTTCCATACATTTGATTAGAAATTTGTAAATAATCTGTTCCGTTAGAAAAATAACAACCCGTTTTCGTTTGTTTGAATGTACACAAAGGAATTTGTAGAAAGTTGATGAATTGTTAGAGGTGAAAGAAAATTCATACTTACGATATTATTCTGATATCAAATATTTATCGTTCCACTTTTCTGAAATATTTAGTTTCAGTTCAATTTCAATGTGATTTCATTTAGACTCAAATTTCAGGTGTTGCTGGGATGTGTTCGAAAACCGCAGTTGCGCCACTGGACCGGATCAAAATTTTATTACAAGCTCAGAATAATCATTATAAACATTTAGGTAAAAAGAGTCGAATTAATTAATTTACAATTCATTATTTTGAAACATATACAACAAAATATACATAGAAAAGATTTATACAAATATACATATGATTATACATAAAAATATAAACACAAAAAAAACGATTGTTAAAATGAAAAACATTAATTTAATTTATTTTTTAATTTTGTAGGTGTATTTTCTGGGCTGAGAGAAATCATTCTGAAGGAACATTTTTTTGCACTATACAAAGGAAATTTCGCTCAGATGATACGCATATTCCCTTATGCAGCAACTCAATTCACGTCTTTTGAATTTTATAAAAAGGTAAGGCACAATTTCTTCATTTGTTTAAAACTTTAATTTTTTTCTACGTTCATCATTTAAAATTTCTTGATATTCGATTCTACTTCAGGTTATAGGAAAGAAGTTTAAACAAGGTAGCCACATAGATAAATTTTTTGCTGGATCCTGTGCAGGTATAACTGCTGTCACTTTGACATATCCACTCGATACAATAAGAGCTCGATTGGCCTTCCAAGTAACCGGAGAACATGTTTATACAGGGGTTGTACATACTGCAATGACAATTTTCAAAACGGTACTCTCATTTAATTTGTACATTCTTAATAGTTTTTTATACGATAAAAACGTAATTAAAATAGGGTTAAAATAAGATTTTTTATTTTATTTAATTTAATCATTTAAATAATTTTATTTTAATAATTTTTCACAGGAAGGAGGATTAAAAGCTTTGTACAAAGGTTTTTGGCCAACGATTTTCGGAATGATTCCATACTCTGGTTTTTCATTTTATTCATTTGAATATTTGAAATTTGTCTGTATGAAATACTTGCCGGAATATACTTGCGATAAATGCAACAGAAATACAGGTCGGTGTTTTACGATAACGTTTTTATTGTTAACAAATTTTATTTATTAAGAAAAAATAAAAAACAAACAATTCTGTCGCTTATTATTCTAGCTTGTATGACTATCGTTCACATAATTTTACACAAGTTTTGAATTATCAAAGCATTTATAATTTCTGCACAAATTGTATTTTCAATTGCAAATATCCGAATTCATTGAAAATTTTGTTTTCTTACAGGTGGATTGGTTTTGACATTGCCATCAAAATTACTATGTGGAGGAATCGCTGGGGCGATTGCGCAAAGTTTTTCGTATCCCTTGGATGTAACTCGAAGAAGGATGCAATTAGCAATGATGGATCCAAGCACGCACAAGTTTAGGTAAATTTTGAAATCACTTAAGTAATAATTTAATTAAATTCATTATATTTAATTATCTTAATTGAAATTATAGTCATTAATTTATCAAAAAAAATTAATCTACTTTTTTTTATTTTAATTTTTTTATTTATTTATAAATTTGTTTATTTATTTTTACACTGTTCAAAAATTTATGTGATTTATTTTTGTAGTGTTGGAATGATCAGCACATTGAAACTAATATACTCCGAAAACGGAGTAGTGAAAGGTCTCTATAGAGGTATGAGCATAAATTATATGCGTGCTATCCCAATGGTAGCGGTGAGCTTCACGACATACGAAATTATGAAGCAAATGTTGGACTTGGACACTGGTATGAAAGTTTAAATGCAAAATAGGAATGAACGACACCAAGCAAGTCAAATATTCAAACAATATTTGACTCATTGAAATTTTTATTACTTTTATACGAGTAAGATGTTAATGTATGAAGAAAAAGGTTTGTGTTATAGTCAGTAATATATTTTTATACGACTGAGAGGCTTGAGCTATGAAGATAGATATGAATTCTTGTTTTATATATTACATGTAGGTATATCAGACTTTTTATTATTTTAATTTTATTTTATAAGAATTGACAAATCAGTACAAGCACACATATCACATTTGTAACAATGGTTCAAACAAATTATATTTATTCATTTATCATACAAATAAAAAATTTTATCAAACTCATATTTGATGGTTTTATTGGCATTTTTGTTTAATTCTGGATTTCAAGTTTTAATTTGAAATTTGAAATGTTCAAACTATTTCTCATTTTGAGATTTACTTCGCACTTGTATATTTTTGAAACAATGTAATGTTTTATTTCAAAAAGGTGTACAAACGAAAGATGATTACGATTATACAAATCATACAAATTTACGTCTTCCATCTCGCACATTATACAAAAGAACGTTTATTCACCACTGAAACACATAAATGCTACATTAAATATGAATTTAAGAATTACAATTCAACGATAAAGTTACATCAAATTAAATTATTACAAATTGTAAATTGCGAAAAAGGAGAAAGTTATCAAATTTCTTAGACCTATCAAAATATAGATTTTATTTTTCCAAAAACAAAATGGGGGTGAACGAACAGCAAGTTGCAATTTTTTTTGCCACGTTTGCAATTCACTTCGGAATATTTACAGTCAAACTGAAAGTAAACGGAAAAAAAGCAGCGAATTTTTGAGGTGTACAATAAATTTGAAGAAGCCCATTTCATGTACCGTCTATATTTTTGAATAAATATGAAAATTAAATGTAAGAACATGACGTCGAGGCAATCACTCGGTTTGGATACAATAGCGCTCATCGATGCAGATCGCATCTCCGGATCCAATTGATTTACTAAAAAACACAAGTCAACATGGCTTTTTATTTATTTGTCAATTTTTTTCAATCTAAAAAGTTGATTCCATTGAACAGAGTGGAAACATTGTTTCGTCATAAAATTCGTCTTGATTTTTTGTTTCAATTCTTTGACACCGTTATATTTTTTATCAGTCGGCTTGCTTTCTTTTAATCATCTACTACACACAGGCACACACGCATGTGAAAGCGCAAAAATAATGGGATCAAAAGTTGTATTCAAACGTCAAAAACAATTGAGAAACGAAAGAACAAAATTTAACAAAGAGAAGATTACAGTTTCACAGATTGAATAGAGAAAAATGTGGTTTCTTCTCTTCTTCCCATAGAACGTGTGCGGATTTCAAAGTCACGTTAAAAAAAAACCAAAGCCACAAATTCGGCAATCGCAAAATGTTTTGCACAACTAGTTGCATCAATAACAATCATCTTATTTGATTTTCGTTTTTATTTCGGAAAAAATTGTTGTAAGACATCAGTAAATACAGTTTAATATAAAATGATTCGTATTCGACTTGTCCGGTTGACGTTGCTGGTTTCCTTCTTATTTTTTCATGGTCTTTATATATCCCGTTGAAATAAGTAAACAGCCTTGAATCAATTTTTTCACTCCTTTAGTCGCAACTTGTCAACAATTCACTATACAGAGTTTTTTTTTGCAATATAAAATGTTTCAAATAAATTGTTCACGTCGGTATTTCCACGGGATAGGTTTTCTTTTTATCTTTTTGAACTAGCGCGAAGCCGTGCTCGTACGACAATAATAAAAAAAACAAAGGGATTAAAATAATCAAGTAGCTTGTTACAAGGTTTTTGCAAAACAAAATGACACGATGATACGAGTGTAGAGGATGAAGGGGAAAACAAAACGTTTAAGAAAGAATTGATGGTTGGAGGGAGGGGGGGGGAAGAGAGCAGACGAAGTGTACAAAATACACGCACGGTTTCGTCGACCATTCAAATTGAATTTGACGATAAATATACAGTCTTAATGAACCGCTCTAATGTGCACCTACACATTCTTCAATCGCTGTATTGTTCAGGTATATAATAAGAAAAGCTTTCACTCTAATACTACCGTAGTAATGGGGGATCAATAATGCATATATTTGAATTTGCATCTTATTACTATGAATACAATGTTTTTTCCTTATTTCTGTTTTTTTTTGTCAACGAATCAACAGTTCTGCTTTGTAGTTTGGTTTGATCTATACAACGCCATTGTATCAACGTATGCGAATGATTAGACAGCGCTTATTAATATCCACGAATGTTCCTGTCGTTCGATCTCGCCATTATTACAATTAAATTAGAAAAAAGTTCGTCTTCTCGAACGCGTGACTACACTTGGCATCGCTTCATTCTCCGGAGGGCGGTGAGGGTGCGCGACTTGAAATGCACAGTGGATGGCGCTCGCGTCGTCTGGTTTTCTTGAAAATGCACGCCGCGGTATAAACGTATCAAGGTATACAATAAAGTCGGATAGAAAAGAACGCCGCAACGAAAGCGTCGTGTCGATTGTCGCAACCGGTCCCTCCTTCCCTCTCGCCACTAATGTTGCTCTCGTCGTTATTTACTTTTGAATCGGGCGAATAAATTAGTCCTTGGATGATTAACCGGAAGAAAGAAAGAAACAGAATGAATCTTGTTACATGCTACTAGTTATAAAATTAAATGTTTTGGGTGAAGTAAAATATGTGTTTTATAATCATTTTTTGCTTATTTTTTCCCTTCTTCTTTTTTTTCTTGCGTCACTGATCTTGTAATATGTATGGGTATTATTTGTATGCGCGAATGGTGGTCTGCAAAGTCGCCGTTTCCCACAAGACACCATCACATTGGCCATCATATAATACTTTTGACTATATATGGCTGGTGTGTAAGGAAAGTTCGAGGCCTCACACTGCCGGCCAATTTTCTTCTTTCTGTTAAAATGCGGATTTACTCGTGGTAGGTTGGTTTGCATGCCAGTGGTGTTGTTACGAAGCCAACATCGTACCATTCTTCTACTTGATCTTGGCTAATATATGCACATGACACTTTAGAGGAAATAATCGGGCGTTCTCCTGGTTACGTGTGGCTCACCACGCCGTGGTGCGGGATCAAACTGGAGGCTGTGATTAATAAGAAAAAAACATTAGACGATTTAATCTCTCCATTGCATAATATTCATTTTTGCCTTTTTTTTTTTACTTACAATGAATATTTCAAAGCATCATCCAGTTCCATGATTGCAGCTTGATTACCACACCGATAACAATAATTGGGAGCTGAGAAAATAGTGACAACATTGCGATCGTGGCACCTGTAATTAAAATTGCAATGAAATTTATAAATTCGTTATATCTTTTTATTTATTATTTTATTTTTAATTTCTGATGAATTAGGTTTGAATTCGTACCAATTGTATCCTTCCATCACCAACTGGTGAGCTCGTGAAACAAGAGTCAAACCATTTGAATGATTAAAGGTCTCAGAAATGTCTTGACCAAAGGTGTAACCAGCTCCACGAGGAGAGATGCCCCATCCTCCTCTGTCATCGGGATCTGACCATAAAAGATCGCACATTGGCCCCTGAAATTATTCAATTTGTAGTTTGTAGTTTGGTTTAGATTGTTCTTAGTTTCATGCTTTTTCGTTTGGTAATACAAACCTCATGAGGTACTTCTTGAAGACGGTCCAATGCCCGGATATGGTCTAACGTGTCGATGGAAGGCGAGAGACCACCGTGTAGACAAAATATTTGGCCGTCGACTAATGCGGTTAGGGGCAGGTAATCGAACAAATCCGTGAAGAATTTCCATACGTTCGCGTTACCGTATTTGCGTAAACACTCGTCATAAAACCCGTACACTTGTGTGATCTGTCTCGATTCGTGATTACCACGGAGGATTGTTATTCTCTCACGATATCGCACCTAAATTTAAAAACAAATGAATGAAACCAATCAAAAAGAGTATTAATTGTTTGATAATTTAATTTAAATATGCATTAAAACGTCTGGTTATAATGTCTTGATTAATCATTTATTATATTATCAATATTAAAAGAAAAAAATGTAGAGCAAATTAGTTTTGCATAATCTTGAAACATTTAGCTTTCGAATATCAATTGCACCAGTGAATCGCCTTCAAAAATAATCATTTCTTTTTAAAATTCATAATACAAAATTGAACATTGTTATGACTCGCTTTAATTGCACAAATTAATTAATTAAAAACGTAAAATCACTTTTTTGATAAATCAGTAAAAACATTATAAAGGTTAAATTATTCCAATTATATTACAAATTTATGAATGAAGTTTAAAAGTCATTCACTGACGCACTCAATGAACATTATAATAATTAAATTAATATAAAAATTGAAGATAAAATTAAACTAAATCATTGTACCTTGAGTGCAACAAGGAGAGTTACAGTTTCAACTGAATAATAGCCACGGTCGACATAATCGCCCATAAATAAATAATTTGTATCCGGAGATTTGCCACCTATTCGAAATAGTTCCATAAGGTCATGGAACTGGCCGTGAACGTCCCCGCATACTGTTACAGGACATTTCACTTCTTGTACATTCGATTCCTTAGTTAAAATTTCCTTTGCCTGGGGACAACAATTTATTATGAATTAATATATGAACTAATATAAATACAGTATCATATAAATCAAATGATCAACATTTGGTCATTATAAATAGAATTTAAAAAATAGATACAAATTAAATAATAAATAAAACATTTCGATTTAACCACATCTCAACGTGCATTTAATGTAATACGTTTGTACAATCGCGAGTCTGATGAATTTGTTTACAATAAATGAAGCGTTACATTCACGATTATTACATCATTGCGTGTCATCACAGCTATTTTGATTATGCGAAAATTTTCATTTCAAACTGTTTTTGTGCGCATCAAAAATATATTTTGTATGTAAATCAAATTGTTATTTATAGAAAAAAAAAAAAAAGGTCGAAATTCAGAGTTATTCATCAAACTATAAAAAAAGGGACTGAAAAACGACGGTCAATGTTGAACAAAAAGAGTCTGCCAGAAGAAAAAGTTGAAAACTTGTTGCAACAATTCAATAATGTTTATCCCGAACGCGTTTGTCATCTTCGTCCTCAGATAATCTAATCTCGTTCACACACAAACTGATATACACAAAAAAAAGAACCTCCGACCGTCGTCTAATTTTGACAACCTGACTGTTATGAAAATTGCAGCAACTTTGCAACCCCTTTTCGGTCACAATGACCATCATAAACAACAACAATCCGATGAAACAACATTTTCGTGTAAATAAAACCGCAACCTATTGATCTTGAGAGAGGTGCGACGAAAAAAAAAAAAGGTCTCGAATAATCGATATTCATATGAGACGCGTGAACCAAACAAACAATTAGATCTGACAGCCAACCATGGGCCTTTTTCATCTTATACCGACAACAACAAAAAATTACAAAGTGATATGGAGAATGCGATGCGCAGGGGGAGGGGATGGGGGAGAGATAAAGAGCAAGTGAGACAACTCGAGACAGGTAGCAAAAGTGGAAGACAAAAAGGTAGGACGAATTTGGACCTCGACGAGGGTGAAGAAATTGGTCAACGGGGGTGGTGCAATTGGACGGTTGGACGACGAAGAAAGGAAGAAAAACGTGACAAGTGAGGTTGGGCGTGATGAGGCTCGCGGGTCCGCCGAGAACGGGCGGGTTCGCGCGTACCTTGTCGCAGAGCGTCTTGACTTGACTTTCTGTCAGTTGTGTGCAATCGTTCAATTGTTCAATCCACTGGTCGAGTTCCTTGAGCGAAGCTTTTTCCTCCATCGTGCGGGACGGTGTGCTGCGCTCGTTCAAGCTCCGTTGGCGGGCCTAGCTCATGCAACGCGTCGACCGGATGTTTGTTCTGGCTTGACTATTACCATTCGTTCCAGCCAGCCGGCAGTTTTGTTTTTTGTTTTTTTTTTTCGCGTTAACAAATAAGTGTCTTGGCCAGTGGCACACACGCGCAAAATGGCCGAATGACTCTAAACGACTGTGCCGTCTCTCGTCCCGGTGACGTCACGTCGTGCGCATACGTCGGTGCGCGTCGCCGCCACGCGATTCTCGCGCCTAGAATGGTGTCGCCATCTGCCGGGGGGTGACCGCTGACAAACAGTTTTGTACGCGGCAGTTATCGAATTGTTTAAACAAATGTTTATTCTTTAGCTTTTTGTTGACACGTTTAATTTTCTCTTCAAGGTTAAAAAGTAACAGGATATTATTGGTTATGAATTTGTGAGCATGTTTGTTTGTTATAGATGAAGGTATTTTGTGTAACATTAATAAACAATTTGTTGATAATTAAAGTATCGTTATTCAGCCGCTTTTATTTTTGTTTGATTATTTGGTTGTTTGTTTGGCTGTTTGTTTGTGTACCTTTTTTTTTTATTTTGTTTATTTACGTTGGTTTGTTTGTATTCATTGTCCAACGTTTGATTAGTTTATCAAGGATGTGGATGATGAAATACTTTTTGCAAGATGCATCATTAAGTTTCATTTCATTTAACAATTCAGTAACGTTGTGATGAGATAGACAGATAAAAGATAACGATATCTAGTTTGAATCATTAGGCGCCACTTGTACAGTTCTTTGATTATGCGCTGTGAGAAAGAGGAAACTGAAAAGAAAAGGTTAATAATAATAATCAACAGAAATAAATTGTTTCTGATTGAACGACTTGTTTATCAGAAGATCTAAAAATATGTGTGACAAAAATTATAGAAGAATTTAAATGTGTGATGTGATGCCAATTAGTAGCTGTAACTCAGTTGTCACGGTAAGTGACATAATATAAATACAATACAATGACAAATAAAACATGTTTTATTTTATACATCTCGTTAGAAATGAGGTTCAAATAAGCTCATTAATGGATTATTGAGATTTGGATTTTTGTTTTGCAGAGCAAACAGTACCTGAATATTACTGGCAAATCAACGAGATCTAATGAGCAAGCAGAAAACAGGAATAATTTGAATCTGACCTGTCCAAATTTGCCATCAATTCCTCCTGCAATTGCAGTTTCAAAATTTGCAAACAGGTCTTATAGTTCCTTGAGGTAATTAACAATTTTATGAATGTAATTAAGAACATGCTGAAATGAAATTTTTACTCTATTTAATTGAATCATTAATATTCAGAGGTATGATAATTAAAACCACAAACAAAACTAATAATTGATTATTCACATAGTTGTGCAACTTCGAGTTTGAACACCGAGGATGGTGAGATCAGCAACCGCGAGTCGTCGAACCAACAAGCTGGAGATGGTCGAGGCGTGGTGGCCGCACGATCCGCCGCTGAACGAAACAGAAACCCGGACAGAATGAGCCTGGACAGACGCGGGTTGACGATCTTTCCAAGCGTCATCGAGGAGTCGAGATTACGTCTGATGTCGCTGCAGCACAATTTAATCTGTAAAATTGAGACGGCCAATTTGATACCGCTGACCAAACTCGTGTTCTTGGATCTTTACGATAATCAGATTGAAAGGCTCTGCAGCTTCGATCCTCTGATAAATCTAAGAGTTTTGCTGTTAGGTAAAAATAGGCTGAAGAAAGTAGAAGGATTGACGAAATTGGCCAAGCTGGAAGTTTTGGATATACACGGCAACCAGATCAGCCAAGTTACTGGTCTCGAGGAGCTTAGTTTGCTCAAAGTACTCAATCTAGCTGGGAATAATATCAAAACTATTGGCTGCAATGATTTCCAAGGTCTGACGGCTCTGAGGGAATTAAATTTGCGAAGGAACAAAATTAAAAAGCTTCTTGGATTCGGCGGTGCGCCGCAGTTACAAAAGTTGTTCCTAAGTAACAACGAGATTCAACGGTAAGAATAAAAGATTAAAATAATTTTTCAATTGCATACATTTTGGCTGTTTATTCATTTATTTATTTATTTCAGAATTGAAGATGTGGGATGTTTGATCAAGATACATTCTCTGAAAGAAATAGCCATCGATGGGAACCCTCTGTCGGTCAATCCAGATTGCATATATTTTCTCGTGTCTTACCTGCCGAATCTCCAGTTCATATCCACAGTCGAGATCAATGAACAAGTTCGCAAAGCGGCAATAGCATGGAGGACCTGCAAGGAACAATCGAACTCGGCCTTCTTGGACCTCAGTACTCAAGTTTGCGTCAATGTGCGGCGCGAACAAGTGATCTCAAACGCGAGATCCAATTGGGAGCATCAAACCAGCCGAAACAAAAAGCCATCGACGAGATTGAGCGGCTTGAAAAATGAGCAAAGAAACGTTCATTGTCAGAATTTTAAAAAACTCGAACCGGTGAGATTGAAAAGTCAGAATAAAACAAGCCTGAAAGGGTTCGGCAGTCTGACATCAATAAACACCGCGATAGAGAAGAAAAACAATATGAAAATAAGAAGCAGTTCCATCGAGAATCTGTCAACGATCGATGACAACCAAACGAACGCGTTGGAATTTAAACTGCCGCCGATTTTGGTACCGATTATCAACAACATCAACAGTCACGTTATGAAAAATGTGAAACCTGTGAGAAGCCAGCTGGAACTGGTGGAAACAATCGAGTCTACCGACACGAGCGATTTTGAATACTCGGAACTCGAGAGACGACGGAGAATCGAAATTCCAAACGGGGAAGAACTTTTCGAAGCGTCCAGAAGGTGCAATGCTACGCCGACCAGGGTCAATTGTAATCCACAGTTGTTGAAGATGGACTCGTCAAGCTCGAAAACCAGCAGCATAGATAGCGCAAAATCGGTGCTCAGTGATTCGAGCGGTTCGTCTTTGACGGTCGACAAATTTTCGCGCAGAGATAACAGGGTGAAAAGTGCGCAACCGACGAAACTTGCCAGGTATAGAAGCAACCGCGCTGCTACTGCGAGGGCGAATCAAGTCACGGTCTCCCCGAGTCCCCCGCCTATTGTTATACCGACGAAGGAAAGAGAACAGGGTAAAAAGTTAAACAAATCAAAAAAGTAGCCGGTTATAAAATTGATTAATTAATTAATTGACATTGTAATTTAACAGTTGTATGACTTTTCCAGGCGGTGATTACTTGATAGAAATAACAGGTCGGTGTTTGAACATCTACGGACAAGGTTCTTTAAAATTTATAGACCGTCCCTGGGATGCAACGAAAGCTCAGGATGTGAACACTGTTAAGTTCAATTACTCGCAATTCAACGGGATCGCTATGATATTGAACAAATTGAAAAGTCGGTTCCCAAATGCGCAGCACTTTGTTTTTAAGGAGACCAACATCAGTCATTTAGGCCAGCTGAACGCGCTGGCCGAAGTGCAGGGGTTGACCAGTTTGCAGATCGATGCTGAAGGCAACCCGATAATATTCAAAAATTGGATGGTTTACGCTGTTTTTCGGTTGTCACATTGGGGCCTTCGGTACATTAATGGAGTGGAGGTAATTAAACAAGGTCCATTCTCAGATTAAAATGTGTATTTAGTAGAAACTTGTTTGATCGAGTTTCTTTTATAGTTAAATGATTGAAATGAATTAAAATGATGCTCACATTTTATTTTGATATACTCAGCTCACTAACGAGGATATTGAGTTTGCGAATAAGGAATATGCAGGCCTTGTAGATATTGTACTATGCTCACTGCCGGAATCACTGCTACAACCTTTGTTGCAAAGACTTCACTTGGACAAGATTCGAAAACAAAACGCCCAACAACTCACGGCAAAGCAATTTTTGTTCAACAATGATCCGATATTGAAAAATGTTGTTGCTAAAGAAGCGATGCAGTGGCGAAGAGGACAAGTCACACAGGCAACTGAAATTTATATTTTGCAATTAAAAGGTATATTGATAATAATAAATAAATTGATCTTTTTAATGATTCTCAGGATGATTTGATTTGGAGGCACAAGGGGAAGTTGCACTTGTCGAATTTAATTGACCAGACTGTGAGTGCCATTGAAAAACTACAGCTGTTGAAAAACCGTTGGCCCAACATTCTCTATGAAATCATTCATAAAACATTGGAGGATTACGCCGAGATGGAATTTTACATGAAACGTTGCAGTGATAATCTTGAGAAAGAGATCTAGTCGTGTTAATTTTGATAACGTTGATTGCAGTATTAGCGAAGATTCATTTTATTCATTTGATATCGATTGTTAAGTTTGATAACTGTTTAGATTAATATTTATAAGTCGAAAGTGTGTTTCTTTCAGAAAGTGTATTGTTTGCAAATTTTTTTCTACTTTATGGCATTGATCCGAGCATTGATTCATGGCGATCGGAGCGTTTATTGTTTTGTTATGCAATTATGCACTTTAGGCTGTATCGCACAGTTTATACAAAAAAAATTTTGACCACATTCAAAATAAAAAAAAAAAAAGAATAAATACAATACAAAACAACAAACAAAACCAAAAAATTACATCTCAAAATATTGTTCTGCATTTTTGGGATAGAAATTAGTTTTTTGGATTCTGTTTTGTTAAATGAAACGAAAAAAAAAAACGGTTCAAAAGACTCGTTCAAATTATTTTCCACATTTATTAGTTAAGAATTAATTAATACATTTTTTTAATTACAAACAATAACGTGATCTTCAAATCCACAATTTAGTTTTTTGTCCCCATGATAGATTCCACGCTAAAGCTAATGGGTGACCGTTTATTTGAGCACGAATTCGGAGCTTTGATATTCGACACAGCCTCAAAATCAAACAGCTCGTTTGTATTCGACAGATTGATTTTGGACGGCGTGACTTCCGCGGGAAAAGTGTACCAGGGAAATGTAGAATATGATGACATTCGAACATTCTGAACTGGCTCGTTCTGCATGTCGACAGGTTCCCGGATCGGTTTTGTTATTTGAGAATCCGCGATTGCTGTAATTACACAAGTTTTGTTAGTTACATCTCCATTAATGTTTGTTCTGTACGACTTTTATAATCGTCGTTTCAATTTCGTCGAGTACTCACCTGGAATGTTATGGACAGAATTTAGAGTGTGAAAATTTTGTGTGACGCTGATGCGCGTTTGGGTCAAGTGAAGTTGGTGTCTTTGAAAATTGCGCAGCCTCCTCTGGTAGGTGGCCGCGGCTCTCTGCTGATTATTGATGATGTTGCTCAGCCGAGAATTGTCATCCGTGATGACCTTGGCCGAGGTCATGATGTCATTGAGATTGCCATGGGCCTGCTGTTGTCTTCGGAGCGCGACCTGGGCCGCCATGACCCGCTGCCTTTCGACCACCAGGAGACAACAGGCGCAACGACAGTCCTTCCACGCGCACGACCTCTTGTGACCCTTCAAACCGGAAATGATACCGTGGTTGCGGCAGCGCGCACACTTTGGACTCCGCAGCCGGTGCTCCGAACTGTTACTCTTCATCGGCTCTTCCATTTTCATCTTAACAACATTCTTCACGAGTTTCACACGAAAGGTCTTAATTGATACTGAAGTGCAAATGCGACAAGCTTAATTTTTGACGAGGCCGCGAGTAAACGCCCCCCAACTCCGCCCACCGAACGACCAAATTATATTTAACTATTTACACTATTGGTTTGCAAATTTGCACTGCCGCGCCACTGGCTCTGGTACCGGCCAATCAAGTTGGTCGCTACTAATCTTCTGCGTAACAATTTTACATTTATTGTTTTGTGTAACTTTTTCGTCTTGTGTGATTTTATTTTGTATCCAATTGTAATACATTAAATTATGTAGTTCAATTATGTAGAAAGTTATGTAACTGAATTTAGATTATTATAGTTAAACAGATGTAAAAAATAACGCATCCTTTTAGATAATTGTATTTGTGAAATATTTGTTTTTGACAGAGAAGAAATGAATGTTAAGTTTACAATTACAATGAGTTACAATGGATTGTTAACAATATCTTGACGCGCAATTGGCCAGTTTCATGTGCGCGCAAATGATGTATCTTTAGAAAGTTGCGAAAAAAGGCGCGCACAGTTGCGACAAAATAAAAACAAGAATTCTCTTTACCAGCTGCTTGCATGTGGCACTTCTCTGATGATCCACAAAACTCCGAGTTCGTTAATGTTGCTGAGCTGTACGTATATTGCCAACATAGTTAATATTAGTTTGAGTCTTGTTTTTGTAACGCGAATGGCTACTTCCGCAGGGAGGTTCTTTTTACCACCCAAGGTGACACGACTTTTGTTTATACTTATCTTACCTACTTTTTTTAATTACTTTCCGAACCTTTTTCTTATTTTGTTTAAAATTAAACGATCATTTTTATACGTGCGAGAAATTTGTTATTGCGCAACTAGCGCGACAAATTTATTTTTTCTCTTGTAAAAATTATGAAAAGTACATTTTTCAGAAATAACATTTTTGTCAACAAAAAGTAACAAGTTTTTGTTGCAGAAAAGTAAATTTCCTGCACCAGAGACTCGCCTGCACACATTCAAGATTTTTTTTTTTTTTTCATTTTTGAAAGTCCACTTTTGTAAGGAAAACATTTGACAGTTGGCAAGATCGTGTTGTTCAAAATTGATGATGCAAATTAACCAAAAAATGTCACACCAAATAAAACCACAATTCAATGGATCCACGAGTCTTAATTTCGAGTGCGACACTTTTTAGGTGACGAAAAATTCGGCGTTTCATGATTTCAATACAATAAATTGCAACGGATGCAATGACATATAGCCCGAATAACATTGCATGGTACGTCGGCAAATTTATATTAGGTTTTAGTGGACTGTTATTTTTATACGCTGGATTTATCAAAGAAAAGTAAGCAAGTGAAGTTTTTAGTTAATTGCAATAATTTATATTTCTGTAATTTGTTTTACTATTAAATTTCAATTTTTTTCTGTACGGCTGTGTTATAGGAAACTCGAGTGCATCTGCCCGGTTTTGAAGAGAGACTTTTTGCGACACAAAGGAGAAAAGTGAGTCACATTAGCCATTCGATTTAAGAATCTCTTTGATAACATTCATTCAAAATTGATCAAAAATTACAATTAATCTCTATGCAATCAGAATTTAATTGGGTTAAAAATGAGATTAATATAACAGAATGAAATTGAAATTGTTGATTGAAAATAAATGATAACAAAGTTTGAAGTTATTGTTATAATGTATCATAATAAATCAAAGACAACTTCTTACATCGTTTGGCTAATCGTTATTGAAATTAGTTGCAGTTTATGAAAATTAAATAATATTCAGTAATGATACTCTTTTGCCAGACGAACAAACAGATGTGCCTGTTGTAAACAGTAAGTTGAAAGATTTTTTACAATTTTATTAACTAATAAATGAAAAATGTATTTATTTAATGTACCCATTATTAGAATCAAGAAACCAAAACTCGAAAAATGTGGATGCATCCATAGTGCAATGTAAATATAAATTCACATTACAATCAGATATAAAATATGAACGTACATTCTGTAAAAGAAATTGTCATTTTTCCTCTCTTTCTAGTACTTGTAAAGAAGAAGAATTCTACCCAGACAGAAATTCCAAATCAAATAAAATGGGTCAAGGATGTGGATGTGGACCAAGGTAATTAATTATCCCTCGTAATTAAATTATTTTAAATTCATCAGTTTTAATGAAATAATCGTACATTTTCAGATGAAATGCAAACCAAATGTGACATAACAAACAAATACGACAACTTTTATACCGCGCATCTCAATCATTCTACACCGGTGAAATATTTTACTTTGGTTATTTATATTTATTTTTCATTTTGATGTAAAAAATATTTTGTTTAATTAAAAACAAAATTTAGCTAAAAAATTGTGAAGTTTCAAAAAGTAAGTTGGAAGGGTACGAGTCGGAAGAGAACAAAACGTCGACGTACGAAGCGACCGACACTTTCGAAACTGACAAAAAAATTGAACAAATTTGCAAACTCGACTTCAAGAACGAGGAATTGCGTCAAATTCGAAACAGTATCAGCGGGAAGAAATTGGCGAACGATTACTTCAAATCGTGGCAATATTTAGAACAGTGTCCGAAGCTCAAGGCGTATCTAAAACCAAATTGTTCCAACTACAGATCATACAACAAGTGTAAATATGAGAAGAGAACAAGACGACCGAACAAGAACAAAAAGAAAGACTTTTCCTACAATTGTCGACAACACAGTCCAATCAGAAATAACAGAGAGAAGCGGAGACAGGGGCAATTGTTTGAAGAGTTATATGGCGTTTGTCTCAGATGTAAATTGAAGCAATACGAGATGGCAAGAAAAGACCGGAAGAAATATTTTTGTGAAAATGAGTTGAAGATCAATTGCGATTATTTGATGTCAAAATACAAAAACTATGAAAGAAGATATCATAAAACCATTTTCAACAACGACCAATGTGGAAATCATGATAATCTTTGTAAAATGGTAATTGATTGAAAATTATGAACTGACAATGGAAAAGAATCGTATACGCTCTGATAAATGGAACCTTTATTATGTTGCATAAAATTTCAGGTGGTTGATAGCGATAAAAAAATGGTAGACAAAAAACGAAAAAAGAGAATCTCGGTGCCAGTGCACAGTGCTTCCGAATCAAACACATGTTCCGGGGTTTGTGAGACTCCGTTTAAGAAAAATTCCAAGTTCTTCCGGTACAAGTCATTTGAAACGATCAACCAACATACGAGTCTAAGTAATCAGGATATCTTAAACTATATAAACAGTTGTAAATCATAGATAGCTAGAAACTTCATCAGATCGGCGTTATAGAACAAAAAAACTGGAAAAAAATAAACGATTTCATGTAAAAAAAAGGCAATGTTTCTTGTGGAAGTAACATCAATACTTGTACAGATGCTGCTCTTAAACTTAGTTGCTTAAGTGAGACACGCGAAAATGTTGAACGTCGTGATTGAATGTATTATTGCCGTATGTGAGATGTCAAGAGAGCCATGGCTGAGACGACCTGGCGCAAAGAGGCGGAGGAGGACGTCTCACGAGAATCAATTAATACGTGTTCGCTCGTAGGGTGACGTGTCTATAAGTAGATCTACGACAAAACGACATCAGTCATATTCATATATTACCCTGCTATGAATAATACTCGTAGCAAAGACTTTGCTTCTTCAATTTACTAACGAGACGACTGAAACTATAATTGTATAAACGTAGCAACTGCCAAGATTTATCTTACGCAAAGATTAAAAGAATATGCTTCAAATTGTAATACCAACGATAACTTTATTACAATACAATTTTTACATTTTTATATACTTTTTTGAGTTATCTTACATTTTATTACATTTTGTATATCTTCCTTTTTCTTTGGAATAAACGGATTGGAATATAAATCATTCCTCTCTTGTACATGCTTCTAAAATTATTTATATTGAAGTAACAATGGTAGAAAGATTGTATATAAATATCGTAGATAAATTATTATAAGCAGAATAATAATTTGTATATCTAAACTTGAACAGTTATTATAAACAAATTGAATATCTAAGCGTGAAAAACATAAAAGTTCCGAAATGACCACGGATAATAACATTTTCAGAGCAGAAAGTAATTCGGACAAAAAGTGGTTGCAATCTAGCGTGCAAGAATTCTGAATGACGTTCGTTGTGTACGAGAAAGAGTACAGCTGTGTATTCGCGGCACGATCCACAAAACGAAGGCAAAACGCACTGTTAGTTGAGTCTTTGACAACAAGAATTATTTCAATGCTTTTTTCTTTCGTTTGCGATGTTAAACGAGCGGACTGTCTAACTGTCACTTTGTTTTACGTTTTGACAGCGCCCAGTTTCTCAAGCGTTCTTGAGATTGGATCTTGCTTGACCTGGTCTATTTCGAGAGTAACAATTCTTTTTTGTATCCAAAAGATTAAAAAACGTTCGGTTGAGTGAATCGTTTTAAAATGTAGTTATCAACTGAAAGCAAAGTTCTTTTTTCAAAACAATCGTTGATCCAGTCACTACTTAATGTTACAACAGAATCACAAAAGTTGTTATTTGGGAGGGAGAAAGAGCTGTCTTTTTTTACAACGAAGTAGGTAGCGTCTTTCAGATCGTTCACAACAGTTCCGTTAAAAAATTGAAACACGTATCTCTCCACTGTAACAAGTTCGTGAAAGTGAACTTTTATCTCACGAAAAATCGAAAAGGGGGAAATACCGTCAAATAACGTGTTGTCCAGTTCCTTCATGTTTATTGGTTGCTCTTCATCTTCAATCTGGAAAAATTTATTCTTTAAAACTTAAGATCTTCATAGAGGAATAGATGAGGAAGTTTTAGACTCACAAATTCTTCTGCCTTTTCGAAAGTTCGTTTCAAGCTCTCCTCAGTTGCATCGACGTTGTAACTGTCATAAAAAGAATCAAATACCGCTGAGAGACGATTTTTCGTATTCAGTTTCGTCGATAACAATTCCCACGGTTGAAAATCTTGTAAACTTGGCCAGTTTTCCCTCTTAGCGACCCTCTTTAACCAGTCCAACGAAACTACGTCGTACTTTTGACTTTGAATTATGTTTTTTACTTTCCACTGAAATATACAAGGAAAAAAATGATACATTTTTCTGTCTCATTGATAACACAATGGGAGTATAAAATAATTATATTAAATTAAAAATTACAGGTTTTGGATTTGCCACGATAACACAAAAAGTATCTTTTTGAGGATTTTGTACAACTTTTGCCATGTGTTGTATAAGCATCCTTTCGATCTGAGTTTTGGAGATCTCGTCGTCTCCATTGATGACGCAAATTTCCTTGTTATTAAACAGCCTAGTCAGCCTAACAACATCGTTAGGATTCACACCAAGAAAGCTATCATCAATTTTGGAGCCACCTCTCGAGCTGCTCTTTTTTGCTTTTTTCTCCGGGATGACTATATTTATATCATCTTCCGTGGCGTGGCGTTTCGTTAGTTTCTGTATCATATCGGAGTTCTGAAAAAGTACCGACGAATTTAAATGTTCAGCATTATAAAAAATACACAAGTTAACGAAAATAATAAGTTTAAATAAATATTCACTTTGATCAGGCTGAAAAATTCATTTCTCGAGCAAGCTCCGTGCCACGGTTTGTCGTCCCTGATCTGCACAACTCTTGGAAATCTTAGAGTATAACCCAACGGGTAATCTTTGGATTTGATTATTTCGGTTGCTTTTAGTTTCACGATTATGGAATCTTTTGGAACCAACCACAAGTTGGGTAATCCAGTCTGGAAATAAACAAAACGAATAAACGCTCTATAACAATTCTATAAATAAATCAAATAAATCACTCAGTTTCATACTTTTGGCCCGATAACATTTATGGGACACTTTTTTTTCCAACACTTTTGGAATCGCTGATTTAGTTCCTTCAGACTGTTGTGGCTGAATCCTGTACCAACCGAAACGAGTGCTTCAAATGTCGCTGGGATTTGATCTTTTAGCAAATGTGGTCCTGCGATTCCAACTAAGAAAGAATTACACATCCCCGTCCATTTCCCTTCACCATAATAACCCCCTAAAATGATTGCATCGATGTCGCTGACTAGATTATCCGAGTACTGAAAAAATGTATTTACAAAATTTAATTTGATTGTATTATTAAAAATTAATTGCACGGATGGAAAATATTGGTTCTATTCTGTACCTCTGCTTTGATTTTATAACATCCACTCCGTTCCCGAACGTTCGGCTTATAAACACTGTCGTACTTTTTCAAAACTATCCCCTCGTCATCATTGTCCAAACTTTGATTGAACAATTCAATCAGCTCCTTGCTACAAAATGCGACATTAAAAATATTAATTTTCTGTACGAAAATTTTACTCTACCTTTTTTGTTATTTTAATTAGTAACCTGGTATTTAAAATAGAATATTTAAATTAGTAACCTGGTTGATATTGTGCAAGTGCGACTCTTCATCAAAACTCCTTCTTTCTCTATGAAAGCATTTTCCATGATTTTTAACCTTTCACAATAAGGTTTGTTGACAAGCAGTTCATCGTTATATAAAACTATATCAAATGCAATGAAACACGGCTGGTGAGCCGAGGTATCTTTGAAATTTTTCACATCAATGTTATCCCCTTTTGTGCTGAACTTCTTTTTTGTTTTGTGGTATCCCATCAGTTCGCCGTCTAAGATGATTGATTTGCAATCTTCGTTTAATAAACTGTTGATATTTTGAGTCAAAAATCCATCTAAAAATTTAATTGATCATCGATTTATAGCTTATAACGACATTTTAAACAGTAATGATACTTAATAATAAATAGTAATGAGAACAATTATCATTTTTATAATAATAACCTGCAGGAGTGATTCCATATAAAGGTTTAGAACTGATATCGTAACCTTGTCTCGTAAAATATTTAAAAACGCCATTTTTTATATGGATCTGAGACCTTTCGCCATCGTGTTTGGTTTGTACGAAATAACGTTTTTCTTCCAACTGAAAGAACCGTCCGATTTCTTCGATTTTGCACCTTTCCAAAAGCATTGGTTTAAAATGGGAGAACAGCTGTATTTCATTTCTAATCCCATCTGAAATTCTCCTCTTATCGGTCAACTTTCTGCAGATTTCCTTCAAGCTCGATTGTACGTTATACAAATTTTCAGCATCCTCGTGGAAAGCTGTTACAAAAATAACCAAAAATGAATAAATCAAATTACTTTTTTGAGATGAACAAATTTTGTTGGCCTTAGTGAAATAAAAACCTTGGAAAATCTTTTTCTGTGTCATCCCCAGTTTCATTTCTTTTAGTATGATTTTTGTCATCCATTTTAGTTCGAGTGCATTCAATTTCAGAATAAAATTTCTAAAAGTGTCATCTTTCTTTTGATTCTGGTTGTTTTTTTGTGCGACGTCATCCAAAAAACGATTCGCATCTTGGATTGTAAATTTACTTGTGTGGCCGGGTAAACGACGATGGAGAACGAAGTAAACCGCCTCAGCATAACCGCTTTCTGTTTCTATGTTATTTGTTGGTTCCCTAAAAAATGTATTTTTGAATTAAGCTTTTAATTCAAAACAATTTCTGATTTTAGAGAAGACTTTAGTTTAAATGTTTTTAACCAATTAAGAGAATTATATAAAAAATTATTCATACCTATAATTAATCAACTTCTGTGCTTCTCGAGTTTTCTTGCCGATGCAAAAGATTCGAAGATACAGCTCAGTTAGTGATTTGATTTTCAATCCGTATGGTCTTTCACGTTCAAGAGCAGGCAATATCAATCTCAAAATAGGAAAAAGTGTTGGATCCTGAAAAATCAATTTTTTCCATTTACTTTTGTTCAACTTTGAAATGTTTAGAACGAATTTTTGAACTTACCACGTTCGGATTTGTGATTTTCAATTCATCAATTTTCCTTTTACAATATGTGAAAAATTTCTCAAGTTCATTATATTTTTGCGGTTGTGTCTTAAATTTTATTATTTTTTCAAATACGTTACAGAGTTCGTGGAATTTGATTACTGAAGCGATTGACATTTTCTGAAAAAAAAATATAAATGTAATAAAATAAAATAATATAACAAATTAAAGTTATAACGAAATCGATAGACTAATTAAACATATAAATTTAATTGTTGGCTTCTTACTCTGTCAATTAAATGAAGAAAACAAATTTGTAGGTTATGTTTTATGTATGATTTTTTTTTATACTATGAAATACACGAAAACCAATTTGATTATCATTTCAGTACGAATTTCAGTTGGATGTAAAATAAGATAATCAATTAAAACAATTTATAAATTGCACCTATTAATATAAGTCGTTCCAGATTCCATCGACTCAACAAAAATATTGTTTTTGTTTTGGTTTCAGTGACAGATCTCGTGGTTGTCAAACGTCATACGAGCAAACAGCTGGCGGCAGCACAGTCGGAGAGGAATGTAAGAAAACCAAATACAAAGATTACAAAGTGGCAAGAAATTAAATATCGGATGTTGAAAAAATTTTAATTTATTTCATTATTACATCGCAGACTAGATAAAAGATTACTAGGAATGAAATCTGGGAAATAGGATTTCATATATGATCAGTAATAAAGAAATAACGTCCAAACTCTTTTTATTATTCATTTTTGAAGTTTATCAAATATGTTATTGTAAATTACTTTTGTTCATTTAAATCTATAGTATATGGATGTTCAATTGTGGGCCAAGTCTCCTCAGCCGGCTGGATCTTACTTAAATGTAGGTTACCCAACTCCTGAAGCTCTATATGTTTGTCCTTCCCTAATATTTCCATACGAAGTCCTGACGCAGAAATATAAAATCCAGGAGAAACGGTGAGCATGTCGTCAATGTTCACCTGGAAAAATTATTACAGACAAAATGTTCAGATTTATTTTATTTCAAATGTCTTGATCAAATGAATTAAAATTTCATGGTGCTACTAATTTCTAATAATACTAAAATTTCCTTCAACAAAATTAAGAAATCCAAAAAATATAACATTTTACCAAATTCGTTGTAACTTCTTCGTCACTCGCTAGTGCACCAACTCCTGTCACAAACATTCCTAGCCAGAAAAATTTCTTGGCACTTTTACAGTCCGTCTTATTCCAATTTTTGAGTAAAAGGAAGTTCTTTCCTTCTAGTTTTCCTAAGGGAGGGGCCAAATTCAGCTTCCAATCTTCATTCATTACGTCATCATCAGAGTGCAAAACAGCAATCATTTCCCCCTTGCATTTTTCCATCATAATATTTTGCATCTCCCGGAGGATTTCTGGATCCTCATTAGTCAGACGAACTTCACTCAAGTCTGTACCAACGTTTAGCCCGTTAGCCATGGCCTTGGCTATACTAATGATCGCATCGAGTTTGCTAAACTTTTCCTCCAAAATGAGTTTGCTCACGCCCTTCTTGTTGAATTCAATGTCGAAATAAAACGGCTCGTAAACTTGGCGATCCCCATGGATCATCGGTTCGGTTTTGATTTCCCCAGTTTCTAAGTTCTCCGCTTTGGCGGTCATGTTTTTATGTTGAAATTTGCATTGTAAGGAAGATTCAGCTTTTGGTCGACAGGCGAACTCATTGAAAATTTCGAAACCATTTTTAAACTTCGTTCCGTTTAGACCTTTGATGTTAATCTCGACATTCGACTCGAACTTGAACTCTGGACCAGCTGACCATGTTGAATTGTCTGAAATACTTGCAACTGCAAAGAAAATGTAATTTTGAAGACGTTTCTTTGTGACTTGGACAAGAGGAAAATAAAATTAAAGATGTAAAAATGTCCCTAAAATTACAGAACTTACGTAAGAAGTATGGAATGATTGTGGCGATCATGTTGGAAGCTGGTTTACAACTAAGATACTTGGAAAATTGAACAACAACATTTTTTAATAAACTAGATATGAAATTCGATGTGGAGTCAAAGATGACGTGAATTTTTATAAGATGCTAATTAAGATCAGTGATAGAATGGTTGAATAACTGATGATAGATGAAAACAAAGTTTTTTAAATAATTTTGTTATTCAAACTAGATAACATTCGTTCTAAACAAAATTCATTAATACATTTTCATATCCAAATTACAATATATTTTGACTCAAAATTTTATATCAAAGTGTTAAAATCGCAAAATAACTTTGTTTTATTATCCTATAATATTTTTAGAAAAAAGTACATCATCTCTCTACTCTCCGCATCCAAGAGAATTTTGAAATAATTTGATGAAACGTTTTGATCAAATTTTATTTGATTATTAAAAAGGAAAATTAAATACAAATCTAAAATAAAACTTGGTCCGTTTTAAATTATTTATGAAACAAAATTATTCAATTATTTCAGAGCCAGAACGAAAAAATGGCAGGACAAATAACAGTTCATGGAAGATGACTCTATTTGTGCCATCCAAAAGAAATAATTATAATTCTCAAAGGGTGTGCACATACCTGGCACTGGTACGTAGAATATTAAACGGCGGTCGAACATGTAGAAGGTAGGTTTTTACTTAAACATCAGCTGCTGTTTTGGTAAGTTAGATCTCTTTACTAATCTATCAGTCAATTTTACAAACTGCAATAGATTTGCAATAGACAAATAGTATTTGTTTCTGCAAAATTATCATTTTTTTTACTTAATAATTTTAGCTTTAAGAAAGTAGTTTTTTACAAAGTATTAACAATTTAAATTACCAATTACCATTTGGTTGTTTAATTTTATATTACTTTGCAATTGTTGAATACGAGTTTGCGCTAATAGAATATAAGATATTAATTATTTATTTAAAATTATCTAAATGACGAGATAAAGAGGTATAAAAATGAAACAAAAGGTTGTAAAAATTTGAATGACTGAATATTATTATTCATCTAAATCTGTGCACGGTCGTGAAAACGTCACGACTCATGTAATACACTTTGACGCATAATTTTACAATAATAAAATCGACTTTATCAAATAAATTATTACGTATATCAACAGACAACCATTTGAAATTGACAAAAATAATAGTTACAATCATATTACAATGGCGAAGTATAAGGACAATACATAATTCTGTCATATATCACTTTCATTTCGATTCCTCATCTTGAAAAATAGAAAAAAAAAAAACGAACACGCTTTTCTTAAATGCACGGTATGCTATTCTATTTCTCCCTGCATTACACAAATTTAAAGTCTAAAATTTGTTAAACTCTAAAAAGGAAAAACGACCTTCACATTACGACAAGTGATACGATTTACAAAAACAAAAACGCAGACAATTCATTACAAAAATAAATAAACTTGATTTTGTTGTCTTGTGTTTTTTTCTCTCTCTTTTAAAAATCTGAATTATTGATAAATAGAAAAACCATTTCTTTCGAGAACTAAAAACAAACGTAACAAAGCATATATAATAAAACCTAACGACAAAAATTGAGGTCCGCTTAGGTGTCGCAAAACTTTTTTGTCTGTTTTTCATACACGTAAATCGCATGCCCTTCGGGTAGATTAGTTTATAAATTATATTTACAGAGCACGCATACGTCTTTTTTTTATACACTCGTTCGCACACGCATTAACATTTGCATTTAATCATAAAATATACAGTTTGAGGTGTCGTTGGCGGCACTAAGGAAAGGCGCGGGAAAATTGCTCGACGTCTCCAGTGTGTGTGCCGTCTTAAAGTTAAGATTTAGATACAGTAGACGCTCGGTTAGCTGACCAACCTAGCTTTCCTTCAAGTCTTTCATCCCCCCTTTTCTTAACATAATCTTACTTTTCAAAAGCGTTTATCACATAAAAACAATTTTGTTATTGACAAATTCGTTCACAATTTTTTCAATTCAAAACATTTGATCACATGAATGCTTCATATTTTTAATTAACTTTTTTTTGTTATTCGTTTACGTTTGTTTACAAATCGTTAGCTAACCGAGAGTCTACTGTAAATTGTGTGATTAGGTTGGTAATGATCGGCGCGCGATGTCACGTGTTTGCGTGGAAAAACGCCGCACGTCCCGCTAATTGTCGGCCCGCCCCTTTTTCGTGAAAAGGAAAAGCGCCCGGTAATTCGTCGGTTGTTTTTTTTGTCAGTCTTAAACACGATACGCAGTTTGTACTATCTAGATCGGCTGATTCTCTTGCAATGTAAAAACTTGCAAGAGTCTTTTTACTGGTCACTTTCATGATGAGCCGAACGGAATTTTGGCAGTTTGAAGAAAGAAGAGCGAATTGAAAATCTCATACTGCGTTTGAGACGAAGATTATTTACAGTTTATGTCCAAGGTGAAATCTCAAAGGTGAGGCACACGATTCGAGTTTACATTTTATTTTCTTCCTCTTTTTGTGACAAAATGATATTTTTGTTTACACAGTTGGTATCACGCGTTGCAAATTAAATTTAACTGTTGAGATTTCATCGTAAACAAAAAAAAACAATGAACTGTTTTTAAATTCAGTTCGGTTTTATAGATTATGATGTCTTAAGTGACAAAAAGAAAGAAAGAGGTAAGTTAAATTCTTGTTTTGATTGCACTTCGTCATCATTGATCGAAACCGTTTGTTAACTTGGAACTAATTTTTAAATTTCAAAACAAAAAAAAAATGAAGGTTGTTTTGAAGGTATCAAACCTCTTTTTCTCTCTTTGTTTTCTAAGTCTTCCATTGGCAATCATTTATTCACAGATTGGAGCGACGTAACACAAAAGGGATTCATGTTGTCGCATCTCGCTGTTAGTTTGTAACTTTCACTGAATATACAATTAAAAATTCTGCGTGCGGTTATCTAGAATGTCCATCGGTCGACCTGAAGATCCCAATTCAGAACCCAAATCAATGGCGAACACAATTTCCTTACAATTACAAAGATATAGTTAACTTTTTCAAACAAATTGTTTGATATACATATACTATCTTTATGTACACCTTCAAATGACCGTTATAAGTTATAAACTAAAATAGTGACGCTTTTTGGATTGTTGTCGGTGTGAGACTACGCAAGATAATAGTATCCGGGTTCAATGATTTAAAATGGTCCTTTAAAATAGAAAAAAAAAGAAACAACAATGATATGCTGAAGTTAATAAAAAAAATTGAAAAAGGAATTAGCTTGTTACGTTTAAAAATAAGGCAAGCTTTGTGAATGCTTGTTAAGTAAACTGCTTGTAGTCCCAACGAACGTGTCCAAGGAAGACGTCAACAAGTTAAACTACTTCGTAAATATAATCCACGTAGGAACTCAAAACTGACCTCAAGTGATGGAAGATTGCATCTGCGAAACATTACTTGATCGTACAGAAGTCTACAGAGCGCACTCGATTGCACTTGCAAGTAAAAGACACTTGTGCCAAGTGAACACACCGATCCCAGGATGTTTATCCTGCAGAAAGAACGGCCCCGTTTGCTGATTTGTGTAAAACCATGAATGAGTTCCAGTTGCATACAAGATGGCACCAAGCCGGAAACCAATAAATAAACTTTGGACAAGACACCTCGACTACAAGAGTTGATGAATGGCGAATGTTCTCCACTGACCATCGTTCAGTGCCGATGCATTTTCATTGACTAGCGCAGTTAAGGATGAAAAAATTTTTCATGAACCGGTGCCTCAATCATTCAGCAGGTATAGCTCTTTAAATTTACAAATAAAACTACGACGCTTTGGCGAATTGGATGACGGAGTTCTGACGCTGAGTGACCATCAGCGACCTCTCGCTTTCCATGGACTCCAAGATCATTTTACATCGTTTTCGTGGTGGCAGATGGGACATCAGTTCCCTGACAGGAATGGCAAGATCCAACGGATCTGGCGAAGGCGCAGGACTCACCGGGTTGCTGCTAGGTGGCGTGAGCATCGACTGACGTCGCTCCTCTTCAACAACCTCGAGAGCCGCTTCGACCCTTCTTCTGGCAGCGTTGCCTGGGAGGTCCAGCAGAGATGAACATTCGCTTTCCATAGCAATCGGAATTTCGTAACAAACGAATCCGGGTACTTCGGGATGGAGATACATAGGTGGTACCTCAGGAGGGGTGGGGTTCGACGCTGCTTGGCAGCTTCGCTCCTCGATTGCAGCTGCAGCAGCCGCAACGGTCAGCAGTGGATGGTGATCCGGCGGTGATGCATGGGATGTGCTAGTTGGTACAGGATATTGAGACTCAATGCGGGAATAAACGTAGTAGGGTGACAGAGTTCGCGGTTGAGAGGGATACGACACGGGCACAGAATTAGGCTGTGACGGTGATGTCGTCGTGATCTGGCACAGTTCCTCTTCAGTCTTGATGTTTTTCATACTACTGGCATTGTTTTGAACTTTCGTTGGAGCAGCACTCGCACTCTAAAAAAGAGAGATCATAAAATTAGCAACAGTGGCCGGAGGTAATGTAACCAATAACATTGGAACCCGCAGAATCCGCCATTAATATATAGTTAATTTACCATTTAAAAAAATGCGCGTATTCTTTGGGTTCCAATTTATTAACAAATAACTTCTCACCATAGGACTATTCTGAACCAGGCGTGTATGGTGGGTGATTTCGACCACAGGTTTAACGGACCCAGCAACCTCGACCGGCGAGTCTCTAGGAGAGTGCAGGCCCGAGTCTGAGTGAGTCTTAATATGCAGTTCCATAGTCTTCTTCGAGTTAAAGGTCTCGTGGCACAGCGTGCATTTGTAAACCTTGGCGCCATAGTGCGCCACCTGGTGTAGTTTGAGCACATGGTTGTAGCCGAAGGACTTGCCACAGATATCGCAGGTGTAGGGCTTTTCGCCAGTGTGCGTGCGCGTGTGCACCTTTAGCTGTTTGGAGCAGGTGAATCCCTTGCCGCAAGACTTGCAGACATAAGGCTTTTCCCCGGTGTGAGTACGCATGTGGATGACAAGCTGACCGCTTTGGATGAACGTCTTAGAACAGACGGAACACTTGTGCGGACGTTCGCCAGTGTGTATCCTCATATGTCTGTGGAGTTTTCCGCTGTGCTCGAAGGCTCTGTCGCACATGTCGCACTTGTAGGGACGTTCCTTCGTGTGGATGCGACGGTGCACGCTCAAATTTTCCTTCACAGAAAACGACTTGTTGCAGTACTCGCACTGGTAGGGCTTCTCGCCGGTGTGCGTGCGGTAGTGACGCGTCAGTCTCGCAGGAACTGCGAAAGTTTTACCGCAGATATTGCACCGGTACGGATCTTCGCCTTCCTTGCCGTGAGACCTCAAGTGGCTTTGATAGGCAGTCTTTTGGTCGAAATTTTTGCGACAAAGGACGCACTGGAATGCCTTCTCTGCATCTACATTGAAGCTGTTTACATTGGAGTCAACGATGGTAGTGTTTGGACTCGAGAGCACAGCCACCAGGTCCGGACTGCATACAACGCTTTTGACAGGCTTTGTACCGGTCGTGGACGTTGGCTCCACAGCACTAGGATGATCAAAATTGGTCGCCATCACAGGCGCCTTTAGGTGGCGCTTAGCAGCTTCCTCCTCTTTGACTTGCTGGTGTTGCTGCTTCTGGTGGTAGTAGCTGACCATGACTGACACTCTGCAATGAAAGAAATTGACATTGAAAAAAAATGTTGGGATTTTTGATTTTTTTTGTATGGGATTTGAAAGAACTTTTGGAGAAGTGGTCGCCTAAAATGCGTCATTGGATGAATATTGAAAAAAAAAAAACAACTGCTGAATATGAACATTGCTGAAGTATAATTGAAGAATTCATAAAAGCCAACATATGCTTCCACAAGCAGGACATCAAAAATCATATTCATTGCTCGTCCGTGTTTCCACACCCCACCGAAATTTAATTCCGAGGCCCGCCATTGTTCGGCAACGAGTTAACATGTACGCATTAAAAAGCGGCACACATTTATCCGCGCGTCATGCGCTATACAAGGCCTTTACTTATCAGTCTAAGAATATCGTATGAATATGCATAACAGCAAAATCATTCCGATATCTGAATTGAAGCGCGTGTCAGAAAAACGTGCGATAATAAAAAAAAAAAGAAGACCGTCTCGATCTGTTCCCCTTGTACGGAAGTATCTACCTCAACATAGATATCGTTTTTCTTGAACGGGATTCTATAAATAAATCGCGTTTGGAAATTTTTAAATGATGACGGGACGTATCTGCTGACGGCGGAAGAAACCCGACACGAGCTGTGTTGGCGTAGGAATTAATTCGTTGCATGGCAAATCCCAGCGGTGCGCTTCTCATTTCAAAGTATTTAAATGCACCGACAGAACAACTGAATCCAACTGCAAACAAACGCGCTTCTAATTAACAACTTGCACAAGAGACGTAAGAATGTAAACAAAAGCGTGACGGACGTGAGAGAATGACCTCCAAAATCATATTTGACATTGAAACTCAACTGATAACAATACGCGATGTTTACTCATTTTCTTTCAAACTGATGGACGGAATTGTTTGTAAATGAACGAAGTAAAAAGTCTATCAGAAAATTGGTTTATTAATTGTTCGTTAAATTTTTAATTCCGTCTCGAAACCAACGAATGATAAACGAAAGTTGATTAAGTGATCAGTCGTCGAAACGCTATTGTTTTTAAAAATGTTCGCGGCTCATTAGCATAAAAACGCTAGTCCAAGTGCAACGTTCAAGTACGGTTACAATAATGAACACGCGCGCATGCTGGATGAAAGTCCGTACGCTTACACGCGCGACGCCGACTTTCGTGAGGAGGCAGCGGCAGTGGTTTCGGAACGCGCTCGCGCCAGCCGAAAACCACGAACCGCTGCCTCCACGTGTAGCATTCGCACTTTTTTATAACGATCACCGACCTCGTGCAACTCGGCGCGCGGTAAGGACGTCGAGTTACATCATTGGAAGAGGCGCTCGCAAAGCTCCTCGATCGTCGATTTGACTTTTTATCGAGTTCTTTTTTTTTTTCTTTTTTCTAGTATACCTAATATTCTTTGGTACAATTTTACCGATTGTGGTTCCTCGTGAAAATACATTATCGATCCCTTAAAATGGCCCCATGTAACGCCTGGGGGACGTTCCTGCGAGGGGAAAATTTCTCTGCGCATGAATTGGTGCGCAACGATGTTCGATAAAAACACCCCAGTTAGAACATTTTTGATGCTTAGAAATTAGAATTAGAATTTTTTATCTCTGAATGATAATTTTTTTTTTTAATTTGTCAATTAGTCGTGATTATTTTTGTAACATTTTTTTTATTCGTTGAAATGACGATTTTATTGCAAATTTTTCGGGCAATTTGATTCAATCAAAATATCATTTAACAATCTCCGAGGCAGGTATTTCAGATTTAAAAAATGGTATCTTGTTTTCTGACCTACGTTCATAATTCAAGCAAAGAATTCTTTACTTTCATTTCTGTGACTTGGGAAACATTTTTCAGTCAACTTTACAGTTATAGAAAAAACTCTAAATACAATTGGACATTTAAAAAGGGGCTCGATCTAAGGGATATCCCGTCAAGGACCAATCACTTTCTTTGAAAACAGTAATATTGACATGTCAAAAACCTGCAAGGAATATTCCACTCGAAAGTTCCACCACTATCTCTCTCTTTCTTCACTTCAGCATAAACAACAACATGCAAGACAGAGACGGACTATGGGCCTACAACTTTCTTGTTTACTCCATATAAAAAATCAATCTCTCAAGCGTTAATTATGCCGTACTTAAAATACGTCAACAATTTGAAAACAACAAATTTCACCTCTTTACTTTCGTGCATGAAAATAAACAACAAATCTATTCAAACAAGGACAAAGCAAAACAAACGCTCCAAAACGTCACCGAATCCTTTAACAGCAATAACAAGTTTTTGAGATAAAATGTATTAATCCCGTCATAAAAACGAACATACCAAACAAAATAGCTTGGAAGCAATGTTTTCTGACAGTTTGCAAATTTTTCGTCTGGAACGACATTATAAATAAAGTGTCACAAATGCAACTTTCTGGGGAAATGAGTTGCACAAAAATTTCAACATGCTGTCGTGCAAAATAAACAACTAAGAGAAAGGTTGTTATGATAAGTGGTACGAAAAATGTTCGTTTATTTTTTTTTTATTCAAAAGAAACTTACGAGAAATTGAACCAAGTTAGCGAGGTGGGTCAATCTGGCTTGGAGCACATTCAAAACAAGGAAACTGATTCGTCCGAAAAAAGTCAGCGAAAACGACAACGAACGGTGTTTCCGTGTAACGATAAACTTGTAAACAAAACTGTAACGGAGTCAGGATCGGTGCGCACGGATCATGACTGCGCGGCCGATTCACTTGTGCACCAGTATCGTGATTTAGCGTAAACGAGCTACGAAAAACCGAAGGAACCGCCTCAGGGCGACCAATCGTACTATGCAATGTTTACCTCCTACTCGCGCCGACGAGTCACGGAAATCATCGATCACAACCGAAAAGCACGAGGCGAAGTCAGGGACAGCGCGCGCGGCCCCTCCATCCGAATCCCCACCACCGTGCGGCGGCGACGACGACCTACAATTTGGGGTGCCCGAGACCTTAACAGCACGTGGAGGCTGCAGCCGCGGTTTTCGCTGTCAGAGAAGCGCGTGCGAGCTTGAGCCGAGTCACACGCAAGGACGACGAGAGAGAGCGACTATCGCGCAACAGAGACAACCGACCGGTATTTCCCGTAAGAGCAACGGATCTGCACGTAGCCCAAACGTTCGATCCCAAGTGCTAAGGACGAACAATTTTTTTTAACCCTTTTCAACATCCAGATTTTAAATAGGTACCTTTCAAACCTGATTATGTTTTCTGTTATTTAAGGGAAGAAATGTGAAAGTAAACAAATGTTATTACAAAATTTGTTCTTGCTGATGTATGAGTTTTTTTTTTTTTTTTTCTCAAAATTTTGGGAATTTCACGACAGAAATGGCCTGCAGGTGGCGCTGATGCTGTAGCATTGCGAAGTTAAGGTTTTTGAGATTGTGCAGTTTTTAAATGAAAAATAAATGAAGAAGATAAATTTGGGCTTTTATAGATAAGCTTCAAACGAAAATAATTATTTTGAAAATAATGATGAGTATTTCAATTATAATTAGAGTTAACTTCTGTATACAAATAAGTCAAGATACAGATCATTCGTCCTACTTTTCTATAGAATTTGTATACTTGTTTTAATTTCTGTATAGGAATTGCACAAAGTTTTAAACACAGGAGTACGAAAGAATAAAAATAAAGACATTTAGAATTAATGAGAACAAGTTATATTTGAATCAATGACCTAAATATTGTTGAAATTGAACATAATTTGCATGATGTTTGCGTTTTGTACACTTGCACAAGTTCAGGCCAAGATGTAAATTTTAGTAGGTTCGATAAAAAAATTTATGATTTTGTTTTGTGTTTCTTTAGTGCGGGAGGGTGGGGTCGACTGAAATGTCAGCGGAGTACGGCCACGAGCTATTAGTAGATAGTAGTAAAATGACTTGAGAAAACTTAAGAATGAATGTGATAACACATTAGTGGCGATAAGGTCATTTAAACAAAATTTAGTTTTTTTGCTGGTTTCTGTTAATGACACTGTAAGGTAGACTGGAATTTCAGAAGCGGCCAAACTTTTTTAACTTCGTTATAGTTAAGAGATGAAGTTTATACTTTCTTGAAAGAAAAAATATAATGCTAACAAAATAGGAGATAAAATAAAAGCATTTAAATTAAAAAAATTTTTTAATTGTTTATTTCCAATTTTCAAGGAATGGATTTTTTGAAACTAAAATAGTTCTTTGAAAAGGTGCATATATCAAGAGAAACTACAAGATCAGAAGAATTCAAACTGCTTATTAGGGTTCTGTAGAATGTATCAATTACTTATACCAAAAAAAGATCTATTAACTTTCGAATGTTGATTCTCTTAGAAACCACACAATTGGAGTCAACAACCTGCGAAACCATTTCATAGCCAATCTCTCATGATCCCGGTCTTTGTTGTCTGACCGTTTTTACGATTGTTGATTAATACATTTTCGTATGTTAAAGTGGAAGAAAACAAAATTTTAGAAATTGTTTACAAAGATTAGGTTCAAAGTTCTTTAAAATGAGATGGAGGAATTTTATTTTCATTCTTTACTATGCATGAATGTAGGTTTTTTATTTTGGACTCGACGAAAAACAAAATTTTTTTTTCAGCTAAAAACTCACGCGACATGAATTTCGAGAAACATTTCCATTGAGACAAAATAAATTCTTTGTCAATCGACTTAATAGACTAAAGCTGTTTCGAATTTGTTTCTTTCTTTTTTCAAGGCAGTATTTCATTGGGGGAAAAATCTTGTAAACTGACCTTCCATTAGAAAAAAAATAGTATACCCAGAATCTATTAGGAAACTTTTTTTATTTTTAGTCTAACACAAACATCTGTTGGTCCCTGTTATATAATTCACACATTTTACAGAAATCTTTTCTCAAAAATACAACTTGCAATCTTGACCTTTTTCTATGTCTATTCTTTTTTTGTCTAATTCTATTTTTTACACTTACATTTTTGTAATTTGATTTCTTTTTTGCAGATGCTAATTAGCACAAGTTTATGAAAAAAATGAACCAAGGATTAATGGAAATAACATCGATAAGTCCCAGGAAATAAAAAATAACGAGGGTCTTTTATATCAACCGATTAAGGACGGCTGAAAATTATCGCACTTGGCTTTTCTTCGAGTATTGACCCATACAGGAATACGGGAGACCGGGATGAGAGTAGAAAGCAAGAGAAAGCGAGAAATGGGCAGGGAGCCGTGCCGACCAAGCCCCTTGGAGGAAATAAGACAGGACTACGGGTTCGCTCAAGTTTGATCATACTGAGCAAATGAAAATTATAATTTCGCCCATCAAGCGTGATGATTGCGGAAGAATTCGTTTACAATGTTTCTTCTATAGTGGTTTTGAAAAGTGTACACGACATCTGGCTCTGTAATTGGCGGCCATTTTGTTGTCTCATCTATAATCATATAATTCGTACTGGTATAATTACGATACACGTGCAGGAGAGATTAAAAACAAAAAAAAAACAAAAATGGCTTTAATTTAAATTTTAATTGGTTTAAATTTGTACGATAAGATTAGATACACAAATGTTTATACGAAAGCGTGTGATGAGAACTCAATATTTAGACAGACCGTGGTGGCGTAAGAAAACAAACCCGATCGACGATTTAATAGATCAAGTTCATTTCCTGGATGTAAAATCGAATTTCGGTCAGCTCATCGCATGTTTGTTTGCTTTCCGTGCTCACAAGTTTCTTTGATATTTCGAAATCAGAAGTAGAGCGAACCTGGCGCACAGAAACGAGAAAGAGAGAGAACGAAAAATTCGTCAAGGAAAAATAAAACAAGACGCATTACGTCATTTGGCCCAAAACCGTTTTATGGCGTGAATGTTGTTTACCAGATGCTATACTTGCGAACCGAAAGAACCCACTAGCGTATTGTTGAATTTTTCGGCAGGGACAAAAAGCCGGATTGATAAAAAAGAAATGTTGTACCAGATGCGATAGCGATGCGTAATCAGAAAAGGATCTCTCACGAGGGTGCCGACACGAGGACAATAGAAAACGCTGCAAATGAAGCATAGATATTGATTTTAATAAAAGTATAATAACGAGGACAAAGAGCTTGGATGAACTTGGATGTTTTCCGTTATCGGCGAAGGTTTAATGGAAAAATGAAAGGAAGAGCTGATAGATCTGGAGACACTCAAGAACAAACGCCGTAAAGCCAATTTTGTTTTCTTTTCTTTTTTTGCAGGGGCTGGTTTTTGGAGCAACCCCAACATGAGGTGTGGAACGAATCGACGTCAATCCCCTTCGTTCTTTCGGTCAGATATAATCCAAGAATTAATTTCGAGAGCGAAATTTCTAGTAAACATGACCCTGGATAAGAATGCAGGAACATGTTTGCATTTGAGAAATTAATATCCGCAGTGTGTTGAAAATGAACACATGACCAACACGAGGGTGATTTTTCGTCTTCATCATTCTAAAGCTTGATCCAATAAGGACAAACAGGATAGACATCCTCTTTGTTGTCAGGTTGTAAAAAACACAAAACTTTTAAAAATGGGACGAGATAATAAAAGAACAAAATGTTAGTTAATGAAAAGAGACATCTTTTCAGAGCAGAAAATAATAACTAAATTTTCTACGTCGTTTTTTGTTCTATTTTTTAGGCAGTGTCCAAAAGTGAAGTCTCTTTTTGGGTGACTCGGGGAAATTATATCCAAACGGTTATGGCCTTGTTGCGATCACCTCTTTCCTGTCTCGAAGCGAAAACAACATTAATAGTGCGAAATCGTTTTGTTTTCGAAAACAAACACCTGTCCACGTGTGGTTCTCCGAGAACTCTCGTAACGCAGCTGTTTGATGAATTCCATTTACAGCCGACTTGGGAGATCTCATCCCAGAGACGGGCAATTAAAAATTAACCGATTCGTCTTCTGTATACGTATAACCGAAAGGACGTGATGCGTCCCTCAGCGTGAATCACTCGAGGGACCTTTTTATTTCACTTCTCTTATTTCCTCAAACATTTTTGCAGAGGGGTATGACGCAAATAAAAATACACTTCTCTCGATTCATTATTCACCATGGAAGATGGCGTCTTTTAATTTATCCCAATTTTTGTTCAAAATTATTTTTAATTTATTTAAACGTTTTTTTTTTTGTCAACTTAAAGCACTTCAGTAAAAGTAGTTAAATAAAAAAGTTTTACAGTGAAAAATGTAAAAAAAAATAAGTAGAATAAAAAGAAGAAGAAGAAGAATGTAAAATTAAATTTGGAAGTTGGAATTAAAAAGGTCATAAGAGGAGAGTTGATTAGCAGATGCAAATTCCAGAGCTTGAAACTGCAGGCTGCGGAGTGTATTTTGCAATCATTATGGCGGTACGAATTTTTATTCGGGCGTAGTGCTTTCTTGCAACTGCGGGTATCGTTTCGACAGTTGTATCGTGATTTTTTACTGCGTGCCAGTTTGTCTGTGCGGGTCTCTCAACTCTGCACGTCACTGATAGACTGTGGCTGTGTTGGTGCACGCGCCGTGTCTTTCGCTTTCACCGTGCCTCAGTTTCTTCTTGCGCGGCTTTTAACCGCGAGAACGCGCGCCACGAGGAGTATTTATGCGAGCGCATTATTTTAAAAAGCCTCCGAGACACCTTTTGTTATTTTTACACGCGCAACTCAGAGCTGGATGACAAAAATTATTTTCTCATCTCGAACATTCATTCCTATTCACGAATTTTCATTCGAAAATTCATTTTGCAAACAATTTACAACTATATTTCGCAATGGTCCTCGTTTTTGTTTTATTTCTGATTGTATGTTGTTATTTCTAGTTTCATTTGTTTTTTATTATAATTTTTTTTTTTTTCAGAACCATCCAACCAATAACGACCTGACGTTCAAAAAAGCAAAACAAGCCATTCTGAAACCAAAAAACGATAGCAGGATAATTGAAATTCATCTGGAAGGCACGTTTAATGACCTAAGGCAATTTAGTCCACGACTGAAACGACGCTTATCAAGCACAATAAAATATTATATTTAGTCGCTGACGCACACGAAAACCGAGTACAATATTTTATCGGCGAATTATACGGGGATTTAATCATTGTTCATAATCAGCGACTACTTTATTTTTTGTTGAGGAAGCTTTCAAAATAGTGGACTTCCTTGAAAAACATCTCTGCCAACACGAGGCAGCGGTGTCATAATGCCAGATTTGCAAAGTAGCGCTAATCGCGTGTCGATATTTTGCTCGTGGATCAAAACGTGTACGTGATGCCAACTTGTGAAAACAACTCTGAGGACAGACAAACCGGATGCAAACCTTGATCGAAACATCTTTCGATCCCCAAAAACAACTAAAACCCTTTTTTGCAAACTACAGTTTGTTCGTCATACTTTTGTCTTTCTTATGTATGTTTGTTTTGACTTCTTATTATAAAACTGATTATTGTTTCAGGGATTCATTTTGTCGATTGCAAAAACTGTATTGGTCACACCTTCTTGTAACGCATGAATGATCGAAAGTCGAAAGTCACGAATATAGCATATTGTCTATATTGCGGCGGTGTAGTCAAAACATATAGCCAACGCTAAATTTGTTAGTTAACAAATGTGGCGACGCCAACGCTCGCAGAGGTGTTACTTGTAGATGGTGCGCTTGAGGAAGGCTGTGAATATCCATGCAAATTGTCAGATGAATAAATGGAAGTAATACTTTGACAGAGAGTGTAGAGCAATGACCTACTGTGTATGCTGCACGTGTAAGTCCAAAACCACGACGACTGCCTCAGCGCCAGGGCATTGCACGCGACGCGCGCTATCAACTCGGACCGTTGTTTTTTTCATCCTCTATTGCTCATTATCGCAACTATTTTTGCTCGCCAATTTTTGATCCCCCTACTATTCGACAATTCTTGGTTTCGTCGTTTTTTTTCCTCTCTTTTTTTCCTGTTTACATAAATCAGCACCAACGCGAGGCAAAGTTTTTTTTTCGCAAGTAGATAAAATTATACATCACAGAGACGAGGAAAAAAGAATTGTTGATTGTTATTCACGCGCGATCCCCAAAAAACCTTGCGATTAGACCCCGAGCAACGAAAATATTAAAATTAAATAAAAAAAACGTTCGCACGGTCAAATTTATTCGAACGAAACAAAAAATTGTCACACTGTGTATCATCCGGATGATTTTCATAATGTCGCTGCGTTAATAATTTTAATCGCTGATGTGTATCTGAAAATAAAAAATGTCAGGGACAGTGTCGAAGTTTTGGTTTGCTTGAAAAATATTTGTTTTTTAATTTTTCTGTAATGAAAAAGAAGAAAACAAACAAAATTGTTTTGTGTATTTTTTGTATTTATGGCACATCGTCTTTTTAATTCAAACGATTCATGTAACTCGATTTGTATATTTGCACAGCAAACAAATTTCTCATCGGCTGACTCGCACGCTTCATTTCTATGCTTTGTCCACAAAATGTTTACGTTATTACGGACCGGAAAAATCTCGTAATACAAATTAAATTTAAATATAATTTGTCAACTAATTACGTTTAAAACTGCGTCGAAAGAACAAGAAGTAGTTTTTTATCACGACATTCGACAAGTTTATTTTCAATATCTATAGTATGTCGCATGAGAATAAATATTTAGATGATTCGACAGCCTGATTAAAGACGTTCAAGCTACAAAAAAATTTTATCGAACTTCTTAGAACTGATTGAAAATTGAATATCGGTATTTAAGAAAACAAAAAAAAGAGGCGGTTCTTTAAATAAAATTCACATCCAGAAAACGACTATAAAAATCGACGAAGCCTGATTATTTTAAAAGAGTCGTGCATTTTGATTTCATAACCCATTCTATAATTAAAACGCGAATGCTCGTCCAGTTGGATGTTATGAGATCCCATTAAACAAAAATAAAATCTACAAAAACACGTCTCTCCTCCCTTTCATTTCAATTTATCTTATTTAAATCGAATTTTTAATATTGCAATTTTTATTTTGATACTTTGAATATAAAAAAAACATGATACCAAACATGACGTAACTGAATGTTTAAGTTTTAGAAATAATTCGAAAGGTTGAAAGTCTAAGATCGTTCGCGTCACAAGGTAATGGAGTTTACAAACAAAATACATCGCCACAGCAATGTTACAATTTAACAATTCATATTGACGTAGCAGACCGAAAGAAACCTGTCATCCTGTAGGAATTTCCATGTTCTAGATTTGATAACTTTTTTTATCAAGAATTTTTTTTGTTTCAGAGATAAACGTAGAATATAGCACAGTGTTTATCCGGAGTGAATATATATTTCAATCTAAGTCGAAGCAAAAAATTGGGTCGAATCGCTTCCATTCATAGGGGGCGATTTATTCGGCAACATGAATCATAGTGGTAACATTGTCGCAATATACTGTGGGGGGTTCTGTCAAACTTGTTCTATCCAGGACAATCCGACCGGAATTAAGGCAGTGTCTTCCCCTTCCTGAACTGGATTGAAACTTGTTATTTTAAGCCACCTGCATATGGTTTTTTAGATTATCCTAAAATAAAAAAGCTGAGACAAACAAAAATTGTACCAACAGAAAAATAGAACAAAACCAGACATTCATTTCGAAACCAGAATCACTATGTGATTTACTTGTTTATTTCAAAAACAAATAATAAATTCAGTGATAAAAATAGAATTCGAATAAAATAGTCATGATAATGAAATAATGATGAAACTGGAAGCATTTAAAAAGAATTAAATTTAAAAGATATGGTTTGAGCATAGATACAGAAAAGACTGCGAGGGAGAAGAAGAGTGAGAGAGAGTGTGAGGAGGATGACGCGAGCAGAGTGTAGAATTCGGCCTAGAGTTGTCAGTGCCTTGACCAATCTCAACGCGACTTGTTTTAAGCTATGTTGCGCCTCGATCGCGGCGGAGTCTGGTAATCGCTCCGAGCGTGTTAGACCTAATCTAATAATATAACTATATATGGGACGAAAAGTCGGAACTCCGATCTTCACTTCAAAATTTATAGTTTTCGCAGCCTTCGGAACTGAAATTTAGAATGAAAACTTTATTATTCAATCAAATCACTATTTTATTATTAAGTTGTTATTAAGTTTTTATTTTTAAACTGATATAATTTTTGGATAAACAATTGAAAATTAAATGTATAAAAAAAGATTGCACCTCCATAGTTTCATCAAAAAACTGAAAACGTCTGGCCGTCTTTGTCCATAGCATTGTTTTTTTCTTTCGGGATTCTGATTTTGTTTCCTCCGAAAAATCATGACGCCGTAAACAATGGCCGAAAAGCTGGTTCCTTTATCTGGTAGGCGGACCGACGACCGAGTCTTGGGAAATAAACTGACCTCAATTTCTCTTTAAAAATACCGCCAGAGATTGAAAAAAAATGTTTTCTTGGGTCGCGAGAAAAATTGAGAGGCATTTTTGAGGGGGTAGAAGCAAAAGTCACGCGAGTTCGATGACACTGCGTAGGGCGTAAGGTGGATCCTCGCAGGCAACAAAAAGGGACGGTTAAAGGTCGTCGACCGGAGTCCACGTGTCGGCCCGATGTCAGTATGCCGTCTCTATAACTCCTTCAAGGCCGTTAGAAGAATGCACTCGTAGACTTTCTCTCTCGTCCCTGGAGCTTTCAATGTTGTAACATTCAAAATAGAAAAACACACGAGCCAATGAGATAATCGAGGAAGTTAAAATTGTGAGGGGGAAGATAACGCTCGCGGTCCAAGAACTTACAAGGTTTTATATCAGGCGTTTCTGTGTAACATACTTCTTTATCCTTTTTTCTTCCACATTTTATAAACGTTTACAAGCTTTTAAGAAAAGATTGTTGCAAAATGTGAAAATAAACTTGAAGAAACAAAATTGTTGTATTTCATTGTCCTCTTTGTTATAACCAAAAAAATTTATTGATTATACTATGTTTACAGTTTTCCATTTATATTTAAGTTATATTATATTTTTATGTAAAAATAAACAAACATTTCTTTGGTTCTGTAAAGTTTTTGTTTGCAATTATAAAGTTTTTGTTTGCAATTATAAAGTTTGCAAAACTTTCAAAATTAGAAAAAATGTTTAAAAAAGTATTAACTTGTTTTAATATTATTTTAATAAAACTTTTTATATTGGTCCAAAAAAAGGGAAAGTTAATTTTTTGTTAAATATTTATCGAAAAAATGGTTGATTAGAAATTTCTGGAACAGTTAAATTTTATATTTCCCAATTATGGTAATTGTCCAACTGAAAGTACTAAAAGTTACCGACTGCGAGTAAAATAATTCCCAGTCGGTAACCGCACGAATTGCAAACACAAAACATGTTTTCCATCTTGAAAGACTGAGCGTTGTGAAACGAGTGCTTTTTTGGAATTTAGCCGGTGGCCCGTTGTTTATTCTTAATCGGGCCAAATCAAAAAACCACCAAGGTAATTATATTCATTTCAATATCATCTATCTTAAATTATTACACAATTTATATTTTTTAATCTATTTAAACCAGAAAGTTTCAAAGGTTTTCAACAATGACTCAGTTCTAACCTCAAAATCGGTATTTTGATGCCAATTGTTGAATGAAACTAGGCACAAAAATGCTATTTTCGTAGATAAATATTTTCATTTAAAGCTATGTTGACATTTTTCATTTTCAAATTTCTTTTTCAACAAGCATTAATTGACAAATGTTCAATTACAATTTTATTTGTTTTTCAACTGCCAGTCAGTTTGAATGAAGTTGAATTCGAGTGAGAAAAAACTTTTCAATTGAAAAATGTCAGTGAAACCTTGAACGTTGAAATAAAAACTTCACAAATAATTTTTTGTGCACCAGTTCGCAAAAATACCTACTTTTGAAACAATCAAAAAACAAAACAATCCTACAAATATTAATTTCTAACATTGTTCAACTATTAAATCATTACTAATTAACTTATCCGATGAATAATAATAATAATAAAACGACTACAAAAATGAAGGAATTCATACAAATAATAAATTTTCACCCACAGATGATTGGCAAAAATAACAAAATGTTGCAACACATCAACTACAGGGTGCGCATCATCCTGCAGGACTCGCGCACCTTCATTGGGACCTTCAAAGCCTTCGACAAACATATGAACCTCATCCTCGGGGACTGCGAGGAGTTCCGCAGGATCAAGCCAAAGAACACCAAGCAGCCTGAGAAAGAAGAAAAGAGGGTACTAGGATTCGTTCTCCTCCGAGGCGAGAACATCGTTTCCCTCACGGTTGAAGGTCCTCCACCTCCAGAGGAGGGTCTTCCAAGGGTACCCATCCCTGGCGCAGCTCCAGGTCCTGGCATGAGTCGCGCAGCTGGCCGAGGCATGCCTGCGAACGTCACCGGGGTACCTGCAGGATTACAAGGTCCTGTGCGAGGAGTCGGCGGTCCTTCACAACAGATCATGACTCCTGTGAGCAGCGGACAGGTTTCTGCACCCCCACAGATGCATCCTGGTGCTCCACCGAGGATGCCGGTTGGTGGACCTCCACCTGGCATGATGGGCCCACCTCCTGGAATGATGGGTTTGTTATAATAATTGTTTAATATTTTATTTCAGTTTGGAATCAGATTTTTCGAATGTTGTGTCTAATCGTTGGATTTTTAATTGCAGGAATGCCACCTGGTATGCCACCGATGAGTCGCGGTGGACCGCCCATGGGACCGCCAATGAGAGGGCCACCACCAGGAATTATGCGAGGTGGACCACCCCCACGTCCTTACTAAGCGAGCCACTAATTATAAAAATATTCCGTACAATAAAAACCAATTTTTATAATGCAATGAGATATATCAATCGAAATTTTCTTGCAAACGTTCTTTTTATACGAAAGATTGCATTTTTTCCGTTCTATTCTTTGAAGCAAACAATGTGCTAATGAAAATGTTAAATATTTTCATAGATAAGATTGTTTCATCCGACGTGTTTTACAAAAGTACGTCGACGATTAATTTCGTTCAGTCTGAAATTACATTTTCAATTTAAAAACTATCCTGTATGCATTTTTGTAAGATGTAATTATTATTTCAAATGTAATAAACAGAAATTTAATACATTAACTGATTTTGTTTTGTATTTTCAATCGGTAGTTTTCCAGAAGAACTTTGTAAATAATTCTCAATTATTTCGTTCTCGTCTTTGTTCAAAAAATAAATAACGCCGAGTTTTGATCGTCATAAATTGCAAATGCTGTCGGGCGTCCAGAGGGGGCGCTTCGGATTAATAATTTTCTCGTGCAAACTTGGCAACAGCGAGTGTGTTCGCGCGCGACCCGCGGTCAACTTCGCGCATCAATAGTTCGTACGCGCTGTCAACACACGGGGTAAATAGGAAATGTGATTCGTCCGCGAGTACTCGCAAATTTGCTCCAACTGGCCCGACGGTTCTGGGGAAGACGCGCGTCGTCGCACGACGATGTTGCCGCGGCTGGAGATGTCCCGCGACGAGTGTCGCAAATGTTTGCGATGTCTCGGTAAGGTTATGTTTTAAACAATCCTTTTTCCCTCTCAAAAATTCTCCTGCGATCATAATTGTCCATCCTTTACACCATGTAAACATCAACATAACCTCAAATCTTTGCAAAAAAAAATTATTTTAGAACAAAAAACGCCCTTTGCAAATTTTCTTGACTTCGTTCCTCTTTCAATTTTATTTTACTTGTGTTTTTTTTTGAATCCATATCTGCGATTGTGTTTACGTTTTGTATGTGCTAATTGTTTGTTTTTGTTTTCAGAATTGGACGCTTATGCGAATATGGTGTCTGTGCTTCGCGCCCAAGGTCCGTACACCGTCGACAAGAAGAAATTACTCCAAGAGCTTGCGAGTGTCCTGCACATCTCGAACGAGAGACACCGCGCAGAAATTCGCAGGGCAGTCAACGATGACAAGTTGTCCGCCATAGCCGAACAGTACGTCTCTGTCTGCAAGTTTTTACATTTTTTTTTCGTTTTCCTTCATCGAGAATGCCCATTCTTGTTTTCTGACAAGAAACAACGTGAAAGTCACTCCATGAAAGACAAATGTGACTTGGTTCACTTTTAACAATTCTCTTCTTTATCTTCAAAACTTGTTTGTCATTTTGTTACTCAGTGTGCATTTTTTGGTTTATTTTATTGCTTTTATATCTTGATTGTGTTATTTGTTGTTGTGTTTTTTTAGATTATTTGTTGTTATTTGTTGAGATTGTAACGTGGAATTTTACATTCAAGGTTAAACGGGCCAAACACTTGCACGGATTGGGCGATTGAAGGCCGCAGAACGATACCTTTGTTGCCGAGACTGAAAGCCCACAACGCGTTTACAACGTTAGCCAACAGCTTATCGATAGTCACCGCTATTGCGAACGAGAAAGAACCTGTAAAAAAACCAGTCGAAGTCAAAGGTGAATTACTGGATACATTAATCATTTGTTTTTAATAAAAACTGCAACATTCATTTTTTTGTAATTTAATCATGTCTTTTTTCAATAAAAATTTCAACCCAACTCGATTAAGATGATATTAATTAAACTAAGTCAACTGAATAAAAAATATTGTTGTCCTCGACTTTTGTGTTAAGATGCAAATTAATTTTTTTTTTTTTTTCAGAAATTCCATCGAAGGCAGTCAGACCACCGTATGCAAATATTGACGTAACAGAAAGTAGGAAAAGAAAACGAACAGTTGTAGACGTGAGTAAACGATTTGCGTTGAATTGCGATTTGAAAACAGTGGCCAATTTGAAATAAATTATTTTATCATTTTTTATTTTCAGGGTCTGAACAATGATTTCTATAATTCGAAGTATCCGTCGCATAGGTTTGACCGATCTATGTTGTCGATGCCAACTCCTAACAAAGTATTTTGAAATCAACTAATTATTTCGTTTACATATTTACTGTTATTTTAAGACTTCATTTTTAATTGTTCATTTGGTTATAGTTTCGACGTATGAACTCGCATCCTGCTGATTTACCAAGGCAGACAAAAACTATGACATCGATTCCCGTGTCTACACCTCACATTGGTATTTATAAATTAAAATTGATAAAATTAAATTGTTAATTAATTAATTTAATTTTAGAGATATCGGAATTGTGAATCTATTGTTACAGCACCTGCTCAAAACTTGGTATCTCAAAATTTGGTTTGTAATAACACGAAGGTTCAGATCCACCGAGGCAATGCGAGTTCTGCAGTTCCTATAAACTTAACAAAAAAAGAACATAAACAGAATGCCCGCACGAAACCAGCGCGTCATGCGCCGAACAACAATGGAATGGAATCTGAGGTTACGGATAGTAACGTTAGCACCGATAAAGGTTTGTTTATCAGAAATAAAAATTATTCTAAAAATTCTTTTAATTTTCTCGAAGTTCAAATATCAAATAATTAAAATGTTTTGTTTCAGCAATAAATTACGTACCCATATCTAATAGCATCCAACAAATCTCAAAGTCTGATTTAAATTCTAATACGCAATGCATGAAAACTGTTCCTGTTACAACTGATGTCACACCAACTGAGAAATGTGTTCAACAAAGTAATTTCATACTTTCGTTCATCTTTATCTATATTTCCTTAAGGTTCTGATTTCACGATATTTTGTACTTTTCAGGCAACGCTTTGCAAACGGCGACGACGAATCCCCCTTGCTTTACATCGTGCGGTCCTGGTCCTCCTGAGACCGAACCAAAAAGTACACTTACAAAAGTAACACCTTCCATCATACGTAACAAATATATGAAGATCAATAAGTTTCCTACATCGAAAATGGTATTTTTTGAAAAATCAATTACTTGGAAAATTAAACTTAAATTCAATTTCTGATTCAAATCGATCGCTTTTTGATTTAGGCTGGTGCAAAAATTGCCACGAAAGGAAACTTCATTGTCCTGCCGAAACCTCTGAGGGAAATAACATTATCGCACAGTGGAAAGGTATCTTACCAATGAAAAATTGATGGTTTAATTTTAAAATAATGCAGATTATTAGATTTGATGATTGAATTATTTTATATCGCAGGAAGTTCGAGGTAAACTGATTATGGAAGGCAAAAATGTACGCCTTGCGAATCAGCAAAATGCAAATTCGTATTGTGCCGCTGTTGTACCGAATAGGACGGCTCAGATCACAAACTGCAATGGGGAACACAGTGCAACGGATTCTGTTGCAACTACTGTTGTACAGGCTAAAGTAAGATATCATTTTTAAAACACGTTTTTTAATACATAATGAAATGAAATTAAAAAAAAAATGGAGATTAAATTGTACCTTTGATATTTCTTTGCAGGCAAATAAAGTACCTTTGAATGCTCACAGCGACTCGTCCGAAAACTCGAAAACTAACAGTCCAATTGATCTAGGACCGACGAATTTCGACATGAGATTCGAGGCGGCATTAATCAATCAAACCGAGCAGGAAGAAGTTTTCACGTCGCAAGAAAAAAGTAATGATAGTACAAATACACTATCGTCAGTTGAACTCAATTCGCAAAATGAATTGTCCCTGAGTGAAAAACATCAGGACGAGTCAGTACCAAGTTTCATTTCTATTTGGATATCACTGTCACGGAAACACAAGAGTTGAATCAATTTTTGTTTCAGGGACGAAAGAGAACTGAACGAAAACAATATCTTGTGCGACGATGACGAAACCGAAAGTTCTGCAACGATCGTTGAAGGATATTTAGACCCGCAGACTGGAATTTATAATATTGAAACGAGTAAGATGAAAATGATATTGAAATGTTCGATTACAATTTTTTGTATAAATCTTTTTCCAGTATATTAACGTGTTCTTTTATTGCAGCTGAAATCGCGAACGACGCAGAAACGGAAGATTTGTCAACAACGGAGTTGTTCGAGGTAAGTGAAAGCGAAAAATTCGACATAGAAAATTACACTCTGGTGGAGAGCGACGAGACGAGTGCAATCCTCGATGCGACTGAGAGCACCATGTTGATCATCGACGAGATCGATGAAGTGTGCGATTCGTAACGTTTGCCAAGCCCGACTGAACCCCACTGCCAAGATAGCTTTCGTAATTTATTTATTGCGTCAATATTTTGTCGCCCATCCTAATTTATTAGTATTCAATGATCGATTCCCCTGCTAACTGAAAATTGTACAAAAAAATGTGCCAATCTGTCGACGAAAAACAATGAAAAGAAAACATTTTTTTTTTTCATTTTTGTTTTTATGTTACCGAATTGTTATATTTCCATTCTCATTATCATATTGAAATCAAACGAATTGGATGAAGGTTGATGTTTCATTTAGGAATTATATGAAGATTATAATTGCATCGAGTTTTTCGGTATTAGAAATGTAAAAAGTTAGCAAAAGTTAAGTTAGAAAATGATCGATAATACTCACGAATGAAAAAAAAAGTGTACAGTAGTTTGATGATTCGACGGAGAGGGAAGTTTTTGATTGTTTATTTTTTTATTTATATAAGCATCATTATTTTTGAATAAAAAAAGACTTAAATGTGATCAGACCTGATGCAAAATTGAAGTCGTGACTTTGATTTTGACATTTGTTCTCTCGTGATCGAAACTTGCAAATTTGCTAAACGCTTTTTTGAGATACGTTTACATAAGTATTTGTATTATAAATATTTACCATTGTAGGATCGGAGTCCTAGAGTGTACAGTGGTTGAACGAGTCAGTGTCATGTTAAGGTCAATAGAATGTTCAACTTTGAATTATACGATTATCATGATAATGTAAAAATCACTCTACACTCAAATGAAAAATGAGATCTGTAACGAAAAAAAAAAAAAACACTTTTTCTATACGCTTTCTATGAGTTTGCAATGTTTTTGAAATAGAAAACCTCGATAGAAACAAAATTTTAACTTGAAATTTAGATTTTAGAAAAGTTATTTTTTTCGCATGCATCATACTGAAAGTGTGAAAAAAAATCCCGTCGCTACATTACAATTTGCAATATTTATTTGATCTATTTAAATATTGATTGCATAATTTTTATCTTAACAATAGAATATAATTAAATGTGTAGATTCGAGTAAATGAATTCAAAGGCGTTAATTGAGATTGTTAATATTCCTACGAAACGTTTCAAAAACGTAAAAAAACAATATGAATGCCATTCAAATTTGCGTAAACGGCGTCCAAGAATTTTAAGAGTATATCAAAGGTGTGTAAGAATATTACGTTGTATAAAAGTTTACATTGGTGAATTTGCCATATATTTAAAATAAAAAAAAAAATTAATCAATTGTTATTAAATGGTTGCGCGCCCTCTACGCAAATTGATGATTCATTTGACTTTTAATGCGTTGCTCGAAGTTAGCCGAACTCGAATTTGTAATTTTGTAAGTGAACAAACTCTCGGTTGGACGATTTTTAAAAATAATAATTTATGCTGCAAATTTTGAAGTGTGTTCATTATACAAAGGCGCCGACATTCGTGCGTCTTCTTTCCTTTATGGTGCTATGTGTTTTTGTGTCGTATTTTGTACATCTGATTGTGTGAATGTATGTATTTGTAAGCCTACAAAATATGTTCTCGTATGTGTTATCCAAAACGCCTATGAACAAAATATAATTTACTTTTACAATTACGTTACCAACTGACCTCTCATTCAAACCAAACAAATTTTTTGTTTTCCTAAAAAAAATAGAATACTGTAATTAAAAATAATAGTCAATCACAAATATGAAATGTTTGATAATAATTCAAATCCGACTGCTGTAAATGTACACTTTATTTTACAATCTATTACACACTAATGGAGCAGTATGATATGGATTTACACATTACTATACATTATGAAACAGTCTCACATATTCGTGTAGTAAAAGCCTCTGCAAAATCTTTGGAAAAGAATAAATCTTTTGAAGAGGAACCTCTTATCGTTGTCAAAATCTCTTAAAAAGATTATTCTTTTACAACGTTTGGTTTGTAAATTCATGTACTTAACTATTAAACTTAAAAACAAATCTAAAAAATCTCAAATCAAAACTTGAAAATCTAATTGAAACAATTGGTTGCAATTAATGTTTCTCTTTAAATTCATGATTTTTTAAACTTTTTCAAGTCGTCAATTATGAATTATCTAAGATTATATTATACATCTAAGTCATATCTTTTGTAAGATTACAATTTATTCCGTCTTGCTACGTTTCTTCTTATGGGTATGAGTGTGGGCATGGTGATGGTATGGGTCGTGTGGATGAGGGTATCCATGGGGACCATAACCGTGACCATAACCGTGACCATATCCATAACCATATCCGTGGCCATAACCATGCCCATATCCTAAGTGGTCAATACCATGGCCATGGTATCCGTAACCCAGGTGCCCATGCGGTAGCAAAGGTCCATGACCGTATCCTAAATGTCCCAATCCGTGGTGAAGTCCGTGATGACCATGAAGTCCGTGAAGTCCATGAAGTCCGTGCAGTCCGTGAAGTCCGTGATGGAATGGATGATGATGAACTGGGTATGGCACCGGAACAGGGATTGGATATGCTTGTTTCACAGGAACCGGGAATGGTTGGTGCACTGGTATTGGTACCGGGTGCTTTATGTGGATTGGCACTTCATGTGCTACTGGGTATGGAACAGCCTAAAAAATAATTTCAAAATCAAGAAAGTAATTATAATGAACATTTTAGACGATAAAAAAGAAATTTGTAAATAAATGAATAAAACATCAATCAATTGATAAAAAGATGTGAATTTCATGTTGCGGATCTTTCTCGCAAGTGGGAAAAGACGCATAAAGGTAGTATATAAAGAGCGTCGGTATGATAGCATGTGTTAAAACTATACAATGTTCGGGATATGAAGAAGACTTAAATACGTGATTGTCAGTGATGTTCATGTCATAGAAATATGGTATGGGACGTAATTCTGATCCTGAATTAATCTTTTTAATTAAAAAACTAATAATTAATTAAACAGATGTAACAGATTATATTAATGATTATCATAAGTAAATTGAAATAATGAATACATGATTGAATTTTAATTGATATAAATTGTGTAATTACTATTCAGTAATATTTGATCTTGAATGATTATGGAAATAAACGTTATTAGTAATGAGTACAATTTAATTAATAAGTATTTCAATAACAATTAATTAGATTTACCTGTGGTACAGGAACAGGGATAGGAACAGGCTTGTGAATGATTTTCTCAACTGGAAAAGGCACCACCTTCTCCACCGGAACATAAAACGGTTTTTCGACATGAACTGGTTCTGGAACTGGAACTGGCTTTTCCAGGACGACATGCTTCGTTATGTAAACCGGAAGGGTTTTTACCACAGGATCCGGTTTGATGGCTGGCCACTTGGTGTGGAGCTTCGAGCCTCCATATGTCCATCTAGAATGTCGAGCAATTGTCAAGGCTCTTTGTTGTCGCTCCGGAATGCGATCTCGAAGTTTAACTTTCTCCGTTCAATTAATAATTTCAGATAATGTCCACCCGGTCAGTCCGGTAATTATTTGATTGAAAGGAAAACCAAAAAGAAAATGCAACGCACTTAATGAGTTGTAATTATCGACTTGTGAACAAGAGAAATTGTTGACGAAAATTGTGATGAAAATTGCTAAGAAATTTGTTCAAAATTCATTTTGGAAGTGGAATCTTCTTTTGTTAAAACTTGAAACTTCTTTGTTAGTTACAAAATTTATACACGTTTTCTTTTGTAGTCTTGAAAAAGTTAATTTGTCAATTGATCGTGTAAAGACGCTTTGTTTGGAGTACTTAACTTTTAAATAATTAAGTCTCTATAGCGCCTAATGGAATTTTTAATATTTCATTTTTTTTGTCTTTACGTTATTCTGATTTATTCAGCTCTTGTATTTTATTTAAAACGTTACTGGAATCTTGTCAACAATTTGTGTTTTCTTGCAAAGAATAATTATGAAAAACTGAAGAATTAAGAAATAGAGTTTTTATCATTTTGTTCTGATTTTTCAACATTTCTTGATATTCGATTATTCTTCATTTCTAAAAGTTATAGCAAAATCAATTCACAAATGATCGAATAATAACTAAACCGGATTGAACATTTTTCTATAGTTTGCAAATTTACAATTTACAAAAAAAATTTTTAAAAAATCATGACAAAATAAAAGGTTTAGTTAAGAATTTTCAGAAATACAATTTTTAATTCAAAAAATTTGTCGATTTAATTAAAATTTTTAATTTTTTAATTAACATTTTTTACCCATCAGATACTGGGAGGGACGCCGAAACTTGCAAGCCCTTCCAGGGGTTTGTGTCCGCAGCCCAAGGATTTCCACTGCCGTATGAAATCGGATTCGGAATGCCGACCCAGCCATCATTCAATATCCCTCGCTTCCTTTGCTTCGACTCCTCATTTTCCGCTGCAAATGCGGAATGGCAAAGAAGCGCGAACACCAACTATGAATGCAATCAAAATTAATCGTCCACTTTTCACTTTCAAACGATAAATCAAGCATCGTCCTTCTTTAATCTCAAAATATATTTAATCAAAACAATCATATTAAATTAATGAGAGAAAGAAAAAATGTTTGCAAATGATTTTGGGTTGACTTAATTGAAGGGAACAGATGAGCGTGTCAGTCAATTCTTACCAAGAATCTTGACATCGCTTACTCTCAAAACTGGCGCACTTTTGTCCCGGCTGACTGTTCGCGAGGCTTTTATATTAACGCGGATAGTGGTCCAGCGTATGTTCCCATCTTTGATCGCGGACCGGCATTACGGCCTTGTGCGTCCATCCATTTATTTCCGCACAGGAAAAAGTGTAGGAAAAGACTGGCAAATCAATGTCCGATCAATTGGCTCGAAAAAGTAGACCGGTTCTCACACAAGCGCAATTCTTCATAATCTCACGGTTCTTGTTGCCCAGTTCAATTTGTTAATTAATTGTTAGTGTTATTTAAAACCACTTCATTCATTATACAAAACAAAATACATCTTAAACAACATTTTTCAACAATTAAAGGTTTTAAGTTTAAACAAACAGAATCTTGTTCATTCAGAATAAAGTTCAAATTTGTTATGAAAAAGTTAAACCTTGAAGATCTGATTTTAAAACAAAAAAAAAGAGTGTAAATTTTTAGGTCTGTTTTGAAAAATGGAATGATGAAATTTGGCGATGGCTCGTTGCGAAAAAAATTTATTGGATGATAAATGTCGTAACGCACGGAGGTTGATGTCAAAAGGGGGCTGAATAACAGGTGCAAGTTGCTCTCTTACACCACTGAATTCGCGGTGCGAGTTTCCGCGTTGCACTTTCCTGTGACTTTCATTTTCTAAAGCGAGTCCACTTCTAATTCAAGGCGTTGCGCGGATCATTCATTATTCATCGCAATGTGTACACCGGTTTCGAGCTATAATAATCGGCACATATTTAGCCGTACGATTCGAACGCGCTGATAAGCGGTTATTTAATAAGCACTTTTTGGGTGCAAACTGACAGATACAACAATCGTAACTTCATTTCTAAAATTTGACGATCAAATTGTAAGATTAGAGAACAACAACAAAATAAGAAAGTTGAAAAGTAAAAAATGTTTCTAAAACGATGGGAATTATTGAAATGATAAAAATGATGACGTTCAAGTTCATGATTTTGAATACTTTTGTAAATTTACATGTTTCAAGGAATATTAGAATCGACGGACATTTAGGAGCCGATGATTCATGAACATCGATATTGCATCGTGACTGTATTTGATATTTCTTTTCTTTACTTTCATTCGCGCACGTGATTATAATGCAAAAATATATTTCACGCGACAATTGGGTCAAATTTACAATTTATGTCAGGCGGTGGACAATTATTGTTTTTCCGAAAAACTTTCTTTTGTGAAAACGGATGCAACAAATTTTACATCTCGTTTTTGTATAATCTCACCCTTAAGTGCTTTCATCTAACGTGTTCTTATCTCAACGTATGCACAAGAATTTTTTATTTTATTAATTTCTTTTAATTGATGTTTAAAGTTATTTTTTTCAACTGCTTTCTTATTCTTTTCATTTCAATTTATCATCAATTAAATAATAAATTGAAAATGTAATAAACAATTGAATTGAATAGATACAACATTATTGAATTGTATGAAGGAAAGAATTGAAATTGCAAATTAATTTGCATTTACTAATTTAACTAGTTGACAAATAATCTTTTCTTCCGTTTTCTTGTCCTGGGACGTGGATTTACGGTCTGCCTTTAAAAGTCACACAGTGTCCGAAAAGAATAAACGAGCGTAAAAATGGATACAAATTTGGCGACTTCCCAACGATTAGAAACAGCGAAAGTTGACGGCTATCAAAACGGCAATCAATAAACCATTGTGTTGTCGCGTGGTGTACCCTATATAAATACTTATGGGGGTCACTATGCAAAGCAAACGTCAGTGTTCTTTTGGCTGCGTGAGTGACTGGAACCGCCTACAAAATGAACGTCATTTTGGTAGCAACACCAATTATTAACTTAGTCTTAGACTAAAGTGCTTTGTGATTTTTGTGATCTGTGTCTTTGTGCTCATTCATTAAACACAATTAAAAGTGCACAATCTTTTGGAAGTCAGCAGATCAAACTTTTTTTGTTGCACTTCTAATTCATTTTTTTTTTTTTTTTTTTTTCAAATTTGAAAGAGTGATTTTCTGTTCATCAAAGAAACATTAAAGAAACATAAAACTATGAATCTCTTTCTGAACATTGTTTGAGATTATAATTAACATTTAGAAAAGTTTGACAATGTTTTATAAATTTGGTGTGTGTTTTTTAGATCTTAACAACAATACTCTCTGTTACATCTGCAATAACAGTAGGAAAGTATGAGAAGGGTAAACTTGTGGAATCGAAGAAACATGTCAAAAGAGGATTTCCAGACAGCGTGTTTCATCCTCACGATCACTTAGGGGCACTTTACGGGGCTGCTCCAGCGGAACCGGCGCCGGTCTATGAGGATCATGGACATTCGCACCTTCATCACTTGCACGCCCAGCACGGTTAGTTGAACCAACCTTAATCAATTTATCAATTCATGAATTATCACTTCAAACGATTAGTCACACCAAGATATACTACTTGACTTAGTTTTGTGAATTTCGCAATTCACATTTGCCCTACAACTGAAAGTTTCAATTTGTTCGTCCCAAAAATCATCAGTTTAAAAAGATACAATTTTTTCCAGCCCACGTTCCGGCTGTCCCAGTGCCCCAACCAGTGCCTGTCCCAGTGGTACAAACCGTGACGAAGCACGTGCCAGTAGGAGTTCCAGTTGATCGTCCATACGCTGTGCCAGTGGACCGTCCAGTTCCATACCCAGTTGAAAAACCCTACGCAGTTCCCGTAGCAGTGCCCATCCCAAAACCATATCCTGTCCATGTGGAGAAACTTGTCCATGTTGACAGACCGGTCGCTGTCCCAGTTGAGAAAACCGTTCATGTCCCTGTGCATGTCGACCGACCTGTACCCGTCCCAGTTGCAGTGCCCAAACCATACCCTGTGACTGTGGAGAAGTTGGTCCATGTCGACAGACCGGTTCCTGTCCATGTCGCTGTACCAGTTCATGTTCCAAAACCGTATCCCGTTCCGGTTGCTGTGCATCCGCCCCATTTTCATACGGCACACCATGTGGGACACTACCATTCTGGGTACAAACTCGGTTGGTGACCGAAATTTTAGGTTCAAATTGGGTTTGATAATCGTTAGATGAGGTTCAATAAGAAAAAGAAAAGATAAAAGAAATTAATAGTAGAGAAAGAAGTAATACATTGGATGGAAACATGTTTATTCTTAATTGCGAGATTCTTTTTCTTATGGGCCACGTCTGATGATTTATTTGAAACCATAAAAAATGTGTACATTAAAAAGGTCCGACTGAAAAAGTAACGCAAAGTGGCAGATACGCGTATTGCAGTTTCTCTTATAGAAATGTGCGATATCGTTGCAGAAAATTTTGCGTCGCATTTTAAAGGCCACAATTTATAGTTGTCTTTTTAGTGTACAATTGTTAGCTATTGAATTGTGATTTTTGTACTGATTTGTGTAACTTAATTTTAAGACCCATATAGTTATTTTGTATGTTTTCTCATGTAAATATATGGAGATATAAATTTTTTCACACTAAAGAACCTAAACTTTTTCTTTTCCAATAGTATGTCGAAGAAGAAAGAATTTCTTTTATTGAATATATGACAATATATTAATTATCAATGTAGAAAATGAATTATTTCGTGGAAGAAGTTATGATAGAACAGTCATCGTTCCGAACATGTACAAAAACTTGAAAAGCTCAGAACTGCGGAAAAAAATATTTCTTCAGCAACCAATAAAAAGTGAACAGCGTGGCCTTGTCAATCACTCCGTCAGGGTTGTGGGAAAACTGGAAGAAAGTTGCGGAAAAGGTCGGTTCGGTGTAAAATAATGTTTCGTCGATTGTCTTCGATTGGTTCTTCCTTGTTTAACGATATAAACATGTTTACTATGAAAACAACAGTCCTCACTTCATTTTTCTTTCTGAAATTCAAAGAAACAACTTTGAACTTTTTGTTTTGTTGTTTGTAATTTCAAGTTTATCAATAACAAATTATTAATCAAATTGTTATTTTAAAATTTCTTTCTGCCTTTTTTGAAAAGTAATTTAAAATGACCAAAAGTTCTTGGAATTAACAATAATTCAGATTGAATGTTCAGAAACTTTTTAAGTATAACTAAAGATTTTCTGCAAATTTTTGCAAAAGTTTATATAACAAAACAATAAAATTTTTAGATAAATTTCTAGCACATTTTTCACATCAACTCTTCTTTTCTATTTTATCTGGAAGAGATCTGTTAATCAGAATTAAGTGATTTGATGATTAAGAAATTGTACATTCTTTTTAGATTCGAAAAAATTGTGTCGACGTACTTTATTTAGCGGGGCTTTGTATAAGGTATAAGAAATCTGCATCATCAATTTGGCTTTCGGTGAAATTGATTTTGATTATTTATCGTTTATTTATTATTTATTGTGCACTATTATTAGTTTTATAGAAATATAATTTGTAAGTAGCGTATCTATGTAGAGCTAAGGCATATTTAATGGCCTTGTCACACAGGAGGTGCGCTCGATAGATTGATGTGTGTCGCACTTGACACCTGACGTGCCACACTATACACTATGAGACTAAGATTGCCTACATTCCTAAATGATTTTCTTGAATTGAAAAAAATAATTACTGCCTTAATACTTACGGGAGTTTTTATAAATGAAAACGAAATGTGCAATCTCAGGTTCATAAGCTTGTAAATGTAAAATTCTTACAACTAATTTGAAATTGTGCAAATTTGTTTTTTACAATTTTTTTTTTTTTTCAAAAAAAATAATTTCTAGTGGGTACATTGTATGGATTGATATTTTTTCAAAATAAAATGTACAACAAAATTAAACCAAGAAAAAAAATATAACGACGAAAAAACAATCAGAAAAATTACTTAAAAGAATAAAAAAATGTTGCAAAAATGTTTGCATGTTGCTACAAATGAAAAACCGAAAAATTTGAAATCATTGCAATAATTGGAACGAAATCATTTACATTATTCATTTGCGCAACGTCATAAATGTTGAATAACAGTATCAGTATTTCTTGCATCTATGAACTTTTTCTAAATTCCTTTTTGTTGGAGTCGGCACTGCGCAAACGCGGATTTCCAACTTCGAATTTCATTGCTAGAGTCTTCAGCGCGACTTTTGCAGATCTATGACGATTGACTGACAGTTCATTCTTACACTTCCTAGAGTGAAGTTGAAGTTGAAGGTGAAATGCGATTGAATCAATTTTGATTTTGCATTGGAACAGGAAGGATTCGGTGAAAAAGTACAGTTTTTGTAACTGTGCTGAGATTTGGAACAACTTTTTTTGGTGTACATGAGCTGATACAAAAATGGAGTTACCTTTGAAGTTGGGAATTTCTGGAGCGAGTATGTTCATCATGGGAATCATGATCGGTTGGGTGATTTTCCCACCTGTGCTCAGGTCCCAAGTTGTTAAGGTTTGAGTTTGTTTTAATTTTTAAACCTGTAATTAAACATTTTGTTTCAACAAAAAGTAATTGACATGAAAAAACCGAACACAAGAAAAACACAAATTGAGCATCTAAGATCTGTCATTAGGAAATTAAGAGCAATTAAAAATATAAAAATGCCATCACGCAAATGAAAAAACGGCGATTTCAAATCACAACGTGTGTTTCCATTATAAAATCTTAATTAGTGGATTATTCAACTAATGTCGACTCATCTTAAAAGAACGACATATTGTAATGAAAAGTGAACGCATTTTTTGTACGCTGATTCTCTGGAAAAGACAAATTACAACAACTTAATTTTTTAAAACAATCATATAAAGAACATTTGTAGGTTTAAATTTTGTCATGGAAATTGAATGATACAAAACAATTTACGACCAACCTTTTGAACCGTTTGAATACCTGATATTGAGCGTTGTGCATTATTAACTGAGATTAAAAATTTTAATTTGTCACAGTTTACAAAAAACAATTGTGTTTAATTTCACAAAAAGCTTTTATTCATAATTTGACAAAAAAGTGCTTCGTGAACATTAAAACAAATTCAATCTCAGAAACTTTATTAAACACACGAATGCAAAAATGAACTCATAATCAACAAGGCGAACCTTTTTTTTACAGCGATGCGATTTCTGATCCAAAGAAATAGCGCAAAAAGTTGCTCTCGTCCACGGTTATGTTCGATAATTAGTGCAAAATGTTGTGAAAAATAAACAAACTTATTACAGCTTTTTCAAAAGTTTAAAATACAATTTCTATTGAAATTTTGCACGAATGGTTGAATCTGAAACATATTCTTTAAATCTTTGTTAACAAAAATTGAAACTTTGAAAAAAATGTCATTCATCACTGGAGACAATTAAGAAGTGAGAATTAATCATAGCTTCTTGCATGTAAAAGTGGCATTACTTTGCAAGTATGTAAAGACACATCACATTTACGAAGGTTAAATCGACCATGCATTATACGTCATGAAACGAAATCGAATTTTTGTATCCCAAAAGCAGGGATATAATCAAATATTATACTGCATCATTTGTCTTTCTCTTTTTTTCATTTAATTTTTTTTTTTTTATTTTAGCAATTAAATTCTATTTCGTTGGAATGTTGTTTTATGATTCGTTCATTTTTTTTTCAGGCGACGAAATTGAAACCCAAAGGTGAGAGAAGGCCCATGTGGGAGAAAATTCCTTTCGAGTTAGATTTCAAAATTTACATCTGGAATGTGACGAATCACGAAGAGGTCGAAAAAGGGGGCAAGCCTAAGTTGCAGGAAGTAGGTCCTTATTGGTTCAAGTAAGTGATATAGCTACAAGTTCAAAGTACCACTTGTCGTTCAAAGTTTACAACAAAACTTGAAAATGATTTAAAAAAAAAAACTTTTCAGAGAAACGAAAGAGAAGGTGAACTTGGAAGACTTCGAGGAGGACGACGAAGTGGAGTTCAATACGAAAGTGACCTTCCGCTACGACCTGGAGGCGAGCAATGGACTAACCGGGGAAGAAGAAGTGATAATACCCCATGTTTTGATTTTAGGGATAGTCCTAACCGCAATAACTGAAAAACCTAAACTAGTCGGTTTAGTTGGTAAGTGATCACTTTGTACATTTTTTATAGAATATATTTCCAATTTGTAATATCACTTTAAATCACCTTTTAATTTTATTCACCAGGAAAAGCCGTGGACAGCATTTTTAATAGTCCGACATCTATCTTCATGCGAGTGAAGCCGATGGACCTCTTCTTCAGAGGCCTGTTGATTGACTGCAGTGAAGTCAAGGATGCTCCCGGAAGGGGTGTCTGCACCATCCTGAAATCCGAAGCTGGAAACATCATCACGATCGCGGAGAACAAATATTTATTCTCTCTCTTCGGCGATGTAATTTTTTTTCTTATTTCTTCCCTTGTGAGGGAACAGTTGATTGGTTCCCTAGGGGACACCAAGCCATTTCCTTCACTAGTGAAGAAAAGTGATTTTTTTTACATTACTGTTAGTTTACATTTTGGTTTGTTTCATTTAGAGAAACGGTACGGTTTCCAAGAAAAGATGGAGGGTGCATCGTGGGGTGAAGGACATCAAGGAGGTAGGCATGATGGTCACCTACGACGGAGAACCAGCTCTGCCAAACTGGGGCCCAGGAAGGTGTAACGACATCAACGGCACGGATGGCACCATCTTCTCTCCTTTCATGACCCCGGAAACGGTTATACGAGCATTTTCTGCAGACATCTGTCGAGTCATGGAGATCTCGTATGAAAAGCCATCGGTTTCCAAAGGTTTAGAAATGAAATCAACCAAAATTAAATGCATGACTTATATGAATATACAAACTTTATACGACCTTCTTTAATAAATAAAATGATCGGTTCAAATTAGGAGTCAAAACTGGGCACTTTACCGCTGACCTTGGCGACCTCAAGAGCAATCCAGACGATTGGTGTTTCTGCAGAAAAAACGACCCTGAGAATTGTCCCTTAAAGGGCACCATAGATTTGTCCAAATGTGTGGGTGCTCCTCTCATCGGGTCGTTGCCTCATTTTTACAAGGCCGACGAGTCCTTGCTGGAAGCAGTCGATGGACTAAGTCCTGACAAGGTACGAATGATCTTTGCTTTGTTTCAACTTTGGCACGAAAGACCTGAATCACGATAGAAGGGGGAAGAAAAAAAATTCCCCAGGTGAGGCTCGAACTCACAACCCCGGCATTGCTCACAAATTTACTGTCATATAAGTACCGTGCGCTAACCAATTGCGCCACTGGGGACGTTACATGGATTCGACATCAAAATTAATTTTAATCCAAGCTCTGTCAATTGTAGCGATAAAGCGATAGATAATTTTGTTGTCTTTTATTTGTGCTTGATTTTATCTCCGTTGGAATTTGAATCAGTGTATTAATGGCATTATTAAAGTTGAGATTCAATTTGTTTCAGGAGTCGCATGAAATTTTCATTGATTTTGATTTGTTTACTGCAACCCCTGTGCATGCAAGAACGAGGATGCAGTTCAATCTACAGTTGTTAAGCCATGAAAAAGTCAAATTGTTGGCCAATTATCCGACCGTTTTGTTACCTATATTCTGGCTGGAGGAAGGTGTATGGCTACCTGACAACTTGGTCAAACAAGTCAAATTAGCTCACAATGTCCAGAAAGTTGTAGGGTAAGAAATAATCAAGTTAACAATTAAAAATAAAACGCTTCTTGAAACTTATATTTCACAGTGTGGTTTAAATTAAAATTTTGGTTTCTCGTTTCAGAGTTTTGAAATGGCTCATGATGTTTGGTGGCATTGTCCTTGGCGTATTTGCAGGATACAAAAAGTACCAGCAAAATCAAAATAAAAAGCAATTAGAAATAACTAAAGTTAGTCCGCACGATTCGAGCAAGACGAACGGCCAGAAGTGGCCTTTGGATGCTAATTCTTTACAGGCTGCTTCGGTGCCGGCGAATTTAGATTGAGTGGAAAACAAATTTAATTTTGAGAAATTAAAATTCCGTCAAAAGACAATTCGGAAACTCTCAACGTTTCAGAATTGACAAAGCTATTAATTTGCCTTTTAACTTTTTGTTTTTTAATTTCTAATTTGTGTTGATTGTTTTTGCGTAAATGTAATTTTGGTTATTTAAATAGTTCAAAAGTTATTTGTGTTTGTTTTTAGCTTCTTTAAAAAATACAACTTTATGTAATTTTTTTAACAATTTTTAACAATTTATAAGAATAAATCTTAATTTCTTTACCAACACAAGCTTAATAAACAATGCACATAAAACTTTTTTACTAAGCTGATAAAATACCAAAATACTAGATTTATAAATAACCATGCCGAGGAAATATCTGTTCCCTAACGTGTCCCTAATGTTTTATTTATTTTGTTCGTTTAATTTTTCTTAATTACTTTGACTTTGTTGACATCATTTTGTTTCGTTTTAAATATGTGTTAAAAAATAGATATTTTTAAGTAGACTAGTTCGTATTTTAGTTGCATACCAAGTTATAGCGATCAAATAACAAAGACAAAAAATGAAATAGACGTGCTCTAAGAATATTAATTATGGCACAAATAGAAAAAACGTTTTTCTCTATTTGTATATATCATAATTATGTATTGTATCATAATCTTCTTTTTGCACCTTACAATTACAATGAACAATCCAATGTACCTATGTATATTTTTTTATTTACAAATAAAATAATACATGATAAGAGATCGGCTTATTTCATTTCTCACAGCTGTCATTTGAAAAAAGTCAGTACAAAAATTAGTTCATTTAAATTGTGCTTGGTAAATAACATTATTTCTTAATCAAAAACGATTATAACAATACTGATGACGTCCTTTACGATTAATTATTATAAATAGACAACGAAAATTCTACACTCTAATTCTATATAACAGTCTTTACGTCAAACGTATAAATTAATTTCACATTCAGACCATACGTTTTTTTTTTTCACTTACAAAAGTAGTCAACAATTTTCAACACTTAAAATAAATTAAATTCAACATCATTGTTAAGATGATGTCATCGTGAAGTCTTGTTTTCGTTTCCATTCAAAAGTTTTCAGCATCCTTATCATAACACATCTGTAAGAGAAAACCAAAAATTAGAATACAAATTAGAGAACACTATTGCATTAATGAATAAAATTTCAAGGCAGATAATTCCAGAAGTTTTCCCAGTCTTAACATCATTTTCACGTCGGATTACACAAAATTGACCATAACGAAATGGATTTTGAAGTAACCGAGGTATTTTAAATGGTCCTAAAACTTTTTGCGGGAATTTCCTATTCTTCATTCAATAGCGAGTCAATGATCTCGGTTGACCTTTGTGAAAACCAATAAAAGAACAGATAAACAGATTAAACATAATTATGTAACAAGTCAAAACTTTCAGTTCTAAAGTCAGTTTCATTGTAACAACCGTACCCAAAATAATTGTTGACTTTTGTCCGTACGATTAATCAACTCGAAAAAACCTTCTGAAGACTAATTGATTTTCAAAACGATTACAAAGTTATTTATTATTCGGAGCTCGAGTTTTCATTATCATTAAATACCAAACTCTTTCGCAGATAATTAAGCCATCTTATTCGTTCTTAATTTCAAATTCCCAGATTCAATAACGACATTAAAAAATGACCACAGAATAACAAGTCGCTTATAAACTTGATTATATTGAAATTAAAAAATGAAAAAAAGCTTTCACTTAAATGATTCTAAGTAAAATATTGAAATGTTTATACCTCAATTAATAATCTGTCATCATAATTTCCATTTATGCTTTCTTTCACTCGTATCATAAATCCCAACCTGGAACTTGTCAATCAACCTAAAAATTAAAAAAACAACATTAACAAACAATTAAAACAAATTAATAACACAAAATTAACAAATTATTCACACAAAACGTTCTCTTACTTTTCGTCAAATTAAAAATCTGCCGGTCCACTAAAACTCCCAACAAACCCAACGGCACAATTTTGTTTTTTAATTAATTTGTTTATTTAATCAGCTCCAAATCTCAACACTTTGGTACGTGAGCAAAATGAGCTTCGTCAGGGAACTCTTTCTGATTGTGTAGGTCCGGATGGAAGACCGGCTGGGACCAGTGCTGATAATTGAGCGGCGGCGAGCTGCTCGCGACCGGAGATTCAGGCTGAGGAGGTCTAAGCCTGCCGTTGAGCAATGCGCTGGTGTTGATCTGCGAGAGAAGGTTGCACCTGATCTTCAGCACGTCATAGGGCAGACCCTGTTCCGTCTCCTTCAGCGGATCCGAATTCCTACGTTTCTGGGTTTCCAAGCTGTTGAGCGAGGACAGGGCTGCGCAATTTTTCAGCACCTCAAACAAGCTGCTGCTCGATTTCTCTCTCTCCCCCTTGAGCTGCTCGATTTCCCTCGCCAGATTTGCGTTCTTCGTCAGCAACTCCGCATTCTCCCGGCTCAACAATTCGAGCTGCTCCTGAGCTGCCGGCGGCTGCCCATTCTGGTCGATCGTTTCTTTGAGCTTCTCGTTCTCGTAGCTGAGCTTCTCGAAGGCCGAGCGGACCTTGGTTGCGTAGCCAAACGGGAGTGCCAGGAGAATGTTTTCTGTGAGGCCTAGTTTTTTCAGTCCCGCATCTGTCTTGGGGTTGCTCTTCTTCTGGAACGACTCCTGTCGGGTCTTCTCCGCTGACTGGAGGATCCCCACGCGCTGCTCAAGCTCCTGGCACTTGAGCTGCAGGATGTCCCGATCTTTAGACAAGCTGGACTTGATGGCGTTCCGCTCTTCGACCGACTTGCGCAGCTCAGTGGTCAGCTCGCGGTTGAGCTGCTGCTCGCGCTCGAGCTTGATTAGCAGCTCGTTGGTCTGCTCGGTCCTGAGCAGCCGCTCGTAATCAACTTTCGCTTGCAGGCTGAAGTTGAGCTGCTCCTCGATTTTGAGCTTCTTTTGTAGCTGGATAGTGAGCTGGTGTTCGGCGTCCAGTTTCTTCTGCAGCGCACGAAACGTATCGTCGAAACTCGTCAGCGTCTTTTGGCCTGCAACCAAGTTCTTGGCGTCCTTTGTGTCGTCTTCGGTGTTTGTCATAATCGTTTGTTCCATTTTCGAAAGTTTTCCAGATTCTTTGTTAGGGAAATAAAATGAGTCACTTAAATTGGCCTCCTATGATTACTTATCACACGTTGGGTTTTGATCGGGAGTTCCAGATGTTGTTCATTGCTTGTAAGCAACTGAATTTTGAAGCGGCGTCTTCAGTCGGCTTAATTTTTGAAAGGTGGGGCAACAGTAGAGGGGAGGCGATTGAAATATTGAGAATTCTAAATGATGATATCGGTTTGATTTGTTTTGGTACGATCAGAAATGGATACGGCGATTAGAAACTTTTTTGAAGCGGCGGTGTCAACTAACGACCGTAAACGAAACTAAATGCAATTAATTTCAAACGATTGAATGTATGATTCTTTCTTTCCTTCTTTCTTTCTCTCTTTCTTTTCTTTTTTCGACTATATTTTTATTTCAAATCAATTTGTCAATGTTCACATAATATGAAAATTGTATTACAAAAGTAAATCTAGTAACAACTTCATTTCAAGTGTCGTATGTATGGAAATATATATTGTATTCTAAAAATGTGACATTTTGAATGTAACATAATACTATCTATTTTTATATAGCATATAAATATGGTCATATACAAGTTCAAATCTTGAATGTGTAAGCCATTAAGAGTAAAATTTAACAAACAATTTTTAATATACTCAGTCTTATAAATGAAACGTACTTATTTAACACTCAATTTATAACACATCTTCGCACTTTAATTTCATAGTCGCAATTAGATCGTATGTGATTTACGTATTATTATTATAAGTGGTGATTTTCCATGCACAAATTAATAGCGGATATTATATAAGTACAAAAGTATTATCTAATAAATGCAAGTTGTATAAAATAAGTCGATTACAACATACGTAAGTCACAAAATATATCACAATTAAGGTTATACAGATTTGAGCTTTTGAAAATTATAAATATGAAATGTTTATAACAATTTGTTTTTTCATTTAATTAATTATATGTTTGACAAATTTTGTGACTAGTTTTTGTTTTTTCATTTCAAAAAAATTATCATAAAATTAGACATAATTAGACATAATAGACAAGAAATTAACATAATCCGAAAGTATTCATACTTTGTATCACAATCATAGTCTTTTGTCACAATGCATCTTAATTTTTAATGAAATTCGTAAAAAAAATAGAAAAAGTAAGAAACATAATAAAAATGACCCATTCTTTGAAAAAACATCCGAAACGAAAAATTGAAACAATTTTCGTTAGTCACCATATAATCCTCTTAAATGTTTCGTTCATCCAAATACTCAAACTATTATCACTCTGAACCCTTGGACCGTATTTCATTTAGTTTTTATTGTCCGAACGAAAATTAGAATCGAGAAACACAATTTTCGTCATAAAAAGCACTATTGTGATCAGATATCTGTTACGCAAAGGGATAATTCCTCTTACTTATTTCTAATGAAACAAAACAAACTCGTAGATAGCACGAGTACCTCAGAGGCATTCTGAGAATCATCATCTCTCGTTGACTCATTTTTTTTTTACTGGAATAGAAACAAAAAAAAATGTCTTAATTAAGATCTTTCGCAAGTTGATTTCCGTCTTTTTTTCCGACCCCTCAAAGATTCTTTGCTAATCAACTCGGTTCGACACAAGAGGACATTTTTATAAGCACTCCTGTACTCCGAGCTCATCACCACATAAATCACCGGATTGATACAAGTCGTCAAATAAATCAAAATGTACCCAGCGATATTCAGCCCTCTATAATCAACCACTTCCTTAAAAGTTTTGCTAATCGTGATCGGCAGATAACAGACGAGAAACGAACAAAATATCACCAAGATCATTTTCAGCAGCTTCTTGTCCTTCGCGCTCATTTTTCCGCTTTCAAAGTACCTCCTCCTGTCGCTGCGGAACCGGGACTCCCTCCGGAACACATTGAATTTGTTTTTCTCACATGGCGACTCCGACCTGGAGCTCCCATAATCCTCCGAAGACTCGTCATATTTAATCTGCGGTGGACTGAGCAGATGCTCCGAAGATTGTTTCAAAGTCTGAAACATTGTTTTCGTGGCCAAATCGTCCTGGATCTTTGGCTCCTTTTCGTTTGTCGGCGACGAGTTGTTTTCTGTCGCGGTTGTCACGGTGATGCCATAACTTGACCCCAGGGCAGAATCGCTGGTCTTTTTATATTTCACCTGAAAAGAGTCAATATTTTAATTTCATTCCAAATCATTTTGTCTTATTTTCATTGTTAAATTTACCTCCAGAGTGGATTTGACTAGATTAGCAGCAACTATTCTCTGGCACCTACTTTTGGCAGCGGTTTTGCGAACGATATAAAATATGCGAGCATAACAAACAACAATTGCCAGACAAGGAGCCAAAAATGCAATAATGAATAGAAATTCCTTAGGACTTCTGCCGTTTGTGTCAGGCAAGATCGAGCAGGAACCGATCGCAGGGTCGAGACCAAACCGACCCCAAAATTCGAACCAGGTAGCTATTAGTGCACCAAAGCCGAAAACCCAAGTGAGAATTACCATGAAAATGAGGTACCTCGGCCTGTATAATCTGCAAGAACAAAATGTTTTGAATTATGAGTTTACATTATTTTCGACATTTCTTGTTACTGGTAGTAAAAACATTTCAAATACATCTTTTCGAAACAATAAATCTGGATGAAGTTCGGGATGGAGTTAATTAACTTTATCACTTCATTTTAATATATTAAAAAAACAAATTTTAAGGGAAATGATAATGAAAAGGAAATCTTTGAAAACAAATTGGATTATTTTTTGAAAAGTTAATGATTCAGAGTTAAAATTTGTTCTTAGAATTAATGCTTACTTTGGATATATCCTAGGATGACTAATCATGACGTAACGATTGATTGTGATATTCAAAATAGTAAAGAGGCTGACTGCAACAAGTCCGTATCGTAAAAATGGAAACAATCTGCAGAGAAGTGGCCCATACATCCAGGAACTGTGCCAAAAAGTCGATGTCGCCAGCGGCAAATTGAAGCAACAGAACATCAAGTCCGAAAGCGAGAGATTCATTATAAAAACTGCTGTGGCGTTGCGAAACAAATTCTTACATTGTTTTCAGTTTTTGTGATTTATTTTTAAATGTTTCAGCCGGTTTATATATTCTTACTTTGTTTTTTGATGTTTTTTTTTTGGAATTTTAATATTAAAAGTATAAACTTAACGCTGTAATAGAACTTCATTAACATAGAACTAATAAGCAAATGCGATTGAAATTCTTGATGAAAAGTTGAAAATGGGGATTCCATCTTATCAGAACTATCTTAGATTCGTCATCGAAATTCAGCATGTGATCAATATGATTAGGAGAAGTTTAGACGAGCAGACTTAAAATTAAACCACTTTTATTATTCTGTTTGATTGATATCTAACAGCGAAGGAAACAAGAAATTCATCGCATCTTCTGTGCAATGGATCAGTTTATTTTTTCAAATACGCAAAAAACGTAAATCTGCTTTAAAAAAATTATTTCTGAACTTTATTTTCTTTTACTTTCAATTTGAACAAAAATCACGAATCAAAATTTGTTTCAATTCAGATAAAACATTTCCACTAAAACTGCGTGGAATTCAAAGTTCATAATTTTAAGATTATTTCAATCGAGATTTCAATAAAAGTTTGATTTCATTGTTTTAATCGGAGGGGATAAAATAGAGTCAGGAAATTTGGTAAAATTAATATTTATTTTTCATTCACACAAGTTGTAAAAACCTTTACAAAATACATAAAATATGAAATTCATTTAAAAAGATACAATTAAAAAATACAATCGTCGTCACATCCATAATAAAAAAAAAAAAAAACAACAACAAATTAAAAACCATCAATTTATGTGTACAATTGTCATAAAAAATAAAATTTTTCACAGATTCATTCAGACCAGAAACATTTTAACTGAACTCTTCACTGGCTCGGACTCAAATCGCACAATATTGTCACCACAAGGAACCAAAAATTTCAATTGAATTACTCCTCAAATTCAATTAAAAATATCACTCCTCAAAATCATTTAACCAACATTCCTCTGATGAAATTCCGTGGTGTTGATCTTGGAAAGCAAGTTGCATCTGCGTTTCAGCTCGGACAGCGGTTCTGGTTCCTTCCTCGTCTTGGGCACTTCGACGACTTCCTTGCCAAGAGTCGCGACGACCGACATGAGCCAGCGGTTCTTCTCCGCGAGCACCACCAACTGTCGTTTGACGTCTTCCGCACTTTCCTCAATCGCGGCCTTCTCCGACGAAACCACCCCAAGGGCCTTCAGCAGCTGCTCCTTTTCTTCAACGACTTTTTTCACCTCCTCCGACTCCACATCTGCGAGTTTGCTCTTCAGTTTATCGTTCTCGTAGCTGAGCTTCTCAAAGGCTGAACGAACTTTGATCGAGTATCCAAAAGGAAGGGCCAGCAGGATGTCCTCGGTCAAACCGATCTTCTTCAGAGACTCCGAAGTCTTCGAGCTCTTCTTGGGAGCCTGCTCTCGAGCTTTTTCAGCGCTGGTTAAGATCCCAACTTTCTGCTCGAGCTCATGACACTTGAGCTGCAGGATGTGCATTTCTCTCGAAGTCGACGAAAGAGACGCCTTGAGCTGGTCTCGATCCTGCACCAACTGCTTGAAACTGCACGTTATCTTCTGGTTGACGAGCTGCTCCTGCTCCAGCTTCTTCTTCAACTCGTAGTATCCTTGCTCGAAGTCAAAAGTTGAAGCTACTAACTTGTCCATGACTGAGATATTTCAAAACTAAGAACTTTTCACTTATGTTTGATCTCGACCAAGACACTTGCAATTTTGTGGCGTCCAAAGGACGAGGGCCTTTTTAAGTAAAGGTTCCCCGGGAATTACCATTTTTTGGTTTTGTCCAAGGAAGGGAAGCAGAGCCCAGGATTGGTTCAAATTTTTGCTCGGTTTATAGGCCCCAAAGTTTTAATCCGCAGGTTGTAAAAATGGGCCCGCCCCCCGTTTGGGGAAAATCAGGTAGCGAAAATTTTCGGCCATCATTTGTATGGTCGAGTAATTTATGGTTTCCTTTTACATTCACTTGAAACCTTAATGAACTGTGAAAGCGTTCATTGTTTCAAACAATTTTTGTGCATTTCAAATCAACTGTTCATTCTTCTTTACATTTTTAATCGGTAGCTTCAATTAAACAAATTTTACATTTTATGATATCCTTTCTTCACCTTTTCTTCAAATTTTCCGTTACTCATCATTCTGAGTAATATGTTATTTTCAATATACACATTTTTACTATATGCATTTTTATTTTGTACTATATTTTCAAATATAATATTTTTTTATCTTTGAACAATTTTTTTCTCAATGATGAAAATATAAATTCAGAGTATTCAAACCAAGGAAAAGTCCAGATATTACAGTGCAGAGCAGCAAAACAAAACCACGCTTGTTTACACTTGCATACCCTTACTCCCTCTTATTTCTACCTGCCTCAACATGGAAAGCGAATCATTTTGACAATACTAAACCACCTCAGTACCAATTTGACCAAACACAAGAACAGGTCTATCCTTGTTCAGGATGTCTTGTCTCGACAACGACCGGTTCCTTGCAGGCACCCTGGTAACATGGCTGCGATCCTGCCTGGACTCTTCCCACTCGTTGATCAGCTACTGGGATCTGATTGAGGGCAGGTGCCTGCACGAGGTTTACCTCAAAATCAACCCCCAGCCTCCTCACCTACTAGAGGAATGCGATTACGAACCCAGGACGAGCAACTTGGAGGTTGTCTACGAGAACATCCGATCATTTTACGAGATCGAGTTGAATTCCGTGGTGCTGAAGGTTCCTGACCTAGAGGCCTTGGCGGAGGACCCTCATGGTCACGTGGAGGAGATGAAGCTCCTGCTCATCTTACTGTTGGGTTGTGCGGTGCAGTGCCCCAACAAGGACGAGTTCATCTGCAGAATCACAGCAGGTTCGACGAACTACCAGGTGGACATAATGGAGCACATCAAACAGGTCACGCAGGGTCACGAGCTGGTCGTGTCGATGAACCAGCTGGAGGTCCTCCCGAAGGAGTCGGTGTTCGAGGTCCTGAAGAAACTGAGCGGTTCCGTCAAGGTGCGGAGTCACTCCAGGAAGGAGATGAGCTCGTTGGAGCGCAGCGGGTCAAGCTCGTCGACGTTCGACCGTCGGAGCACCGGCACACCGCAGGATCTGGACTATTTGAACAACTCGCGGCGCAGCTCGAGCGTGTACGAGCCTACGAACGAGGGCCAGGTTTACAAGCTTCGCCACGAGCTGGAGAAGATGAAGGAGGCCTACCTCGAGTGCCTGGAGGAGCTCGACGATGTCAAGAACAACCTGGACAAACTCAAGGACGAGAACAGGAAGCTCATCCAGGAGGTGAAAATCGGCCGAGGCTACCGGGACAAGCTGGACATCTTCATGGAGAAAAGCTCGCAGGTGGATCTGTTGCAGAAGAAGCTCGCCAGTGTGGAGCAGAAGGCCCTGGACAACGAGTTCCTCAAGGTTAGGGTCCAGGAGCTTCTGGAGGACAACAAGCAGCTGCAGGACAACTATGAGATGCTCTACGAGCAACTCATGTTCCACAAATCAAAGGCTGAGAGAGTCGACATCCTCGAGGAAGAACTTATCAAAAGCAAAGATCTCATTGAGATCATGTCGACCTCCAAGGACGAAGAAGTGTTCTCGGAGGAGCATGAAATCTCGTTTAAAAAGTTCTCACAGAGGCTCGACGAGACAGGGATATCGGAACCGGATCTTATTGCGAGTGTGACTAACGTCTCGGCTCAAAATCTATTCGAGGAACTGTCGCACAACCTGGAGAACGAGAACAGGAATCTGGTGGAGAGACTGGAGGTCCTGGAAAAGGGAAAGTCAGTGACAAGCTGTGTCCTGCATTCGAAGAAGATCAGACAGTTACAAACAAGGAAGAAGAAACTGAAACATCGCCTGGAGGAGCTCAAGAAGATCTCAACAAAGGCGGTTTTGGAGACGCAGAGGCTGGTCGAACAGATGACGCAGTGGCAGTGCAAGGCCGTGTTATTCGAGACGAGGTGGATCGTACAGAGGTGCAGGAAAGCCGAGATCCTGGACAAGGATTCGCTGCAGATCTCGAGGACCGATCTGAGGGGTGGCAAATTCGACCAGGAGGGTAACTATGTCGGATTTTGCAAGTGTAAGGATGTTGAGTGCAGAGAGAAGAACTTCGTCACATATTTAGATCTGTTTTTCTATAACGCTGTGGCGCTTGGGACGGCGATTCTGTTGAAGAAAATTTTTAATTCACAATTGAGTTCTTGAGTTGAGAAATTGTACGGATAATTTAATTGTAATTTATATAACATTTTTTTGTACCTTTTTTTTAAAGTGTGTCATGCAATTTTTGTATTTTTATCGATTGTGTTTGTGAGAAATCGATTTCTTATAATTTGGTACGAGATCTTTGAGATTTGAATAACATTTTTATAAATTTTACATTCAATAAACAGTATTCGTAGATCAGAATTCAGGTTTCCTTGTTCCTTTTTTTTCCCATTCCTGTTTTATTTCTAATAATAATGAATTAAATTTGAAAAATAGTAAGTGATTTGTTTAATTTTTGCGAATCAAATTAAACTAATCATTTTGAGGAATCTTTTCAACAAGTTTTGTACAAAATATTTGAATCCAAATTTAATAAAATTGAAATTCAATGCTAAATTGAATAACAACTTGAAGACTTCGAAAAAATTAATAAAATGCAGATTTACTTTCGTTAAAAATTGCATTACAATTGAGTCATTAATTAATTATTCATGATGGATCTAATTTCAACCTCAAACGAAAATAAAAAGAGCAATTGCCGCGCCTCGAAAGTATACGACTGTTATTCGATAGTCAATACTCATTAGCGATTGAATCGCACGGAAATAAAAAATGGCAGCTTCCGTCACAATTGCAATGAATTTTGCAGCATAAAATTTTGCTATCAAAAATTTTATTTTTAAGTGTATTAAAATTTTTCAATTAAAGTCAATATTTTACTTTTTAAATGATCAAAATTTTATTCATCCGCGAACAATCTGTCAGTAGTTTTTGACAAAGTTGCTGTTTTTATATTTTGAATTCAATGAAAAAGATAAAAAAATGTGACTGACACAATTTACACGACAATTAACAATCCGACGAATGACTATATAGTTCCCCTTAATGGCACAATAATGATTTTATTTGACAATTCAATGACCCGATACTCGTAAAGCGCGAAATATGTGTTTCAATTCGCCGATTATATTACAGCGACATAAATTTGCGTGGCTGGACAGCCCCGGCTCATAAACTACCAAAAAGTGCCAGAGACCGTGCTCCGTTTTTTTTTTCATTGTCGATCAAAAAAAAAAAAAAAAAAACAGCGAAACATTTTTCATTTGCGCAATTGTTTTGTGTATCTGTGCGAGACTGAGCGCTGGTCAATCATATCTGAAACGGACTTTGGGATTTTATCAACTGGGGGAGATGCTCGAGTTTTGTTTAATTGATTTATCGATGAGAGTTAATTTAATTAGCGGAAAATAAATCGTAGATTGAATATAAATTGAAACCCATTACGAACGGAGAATAAAATTGTAACAAAAGTACATAATTCAATCCAAGTTGTTTCGTTGTAAAAATAAAATGTTTCCACTGTGATTGAAATTTCAAATTCGTGCTATAAAATGTTTAAACTATATTTTTATTGGGAAGTTGTTGCAACTTTTTAATTCAATTTTTTTGAGTAACATTGCAAAACTTCAATACACGTTGTTTTGTTATAAAAACTTTAACAAGATGTAACAATCGTTTTACCTATTTTAAAATTGAAAATTAATGAAATCAAATGTGTAATTTAATAATTTTTTTTAATTACTCGTCATTCGAGAGTGCAAAAAAAAGTCGGTGAATCACATTTGACTCGGGTCCGCTGAGCGGATATCGCGTATCCCTTCAGAATGAAGCTGCGATAATATATACGGTTATGATGGTCATAGTGACCTACATATGACAGAAATATGGAACTCTCGTCGAACAGGCAAGCCAAACGCGATGATTGAACGACCGAATAAAAGATACGAAGCTCAGGGCGAAAAAAAAGTCGCTGCGCCATATTTATCATCTCGTCCTCCAAAACAACATTCGATTTCTCCCTACGCAGTTGGTCGCGATTCTTACATTACAAATTGCAATTCACATGAAATAAATTAACTGAAAAAAAAACCAATATAAAATCAAATAACAAATTTAAACAAATATGATTTTTTGAATAGTCAGAACCTTTTTGGTCCTGAAGAGAGCAGCGACGGTGATTAAATTTCCTGGTATGCCGATGAGCATAAAGAGCGCACAGCAACTTGCAGCGAAATACAATAGCCAAGGCGGGTAGTCGTTGAAAAGAACCGCCGAGCCCGGGTCCTCGATAACTTCCTCAATCTCAAACTCACTGACGTTCGTTTCTGTTTCATTGTTGCCCATCCAGTATTCCAACATCTGTAAAACCAAAAAAAAAACCATTAAAATCAATTCACAAAACATACAACTTGTTATATCAAATTGCACTATTTTTGCACCGACATTATAAATAATAAAATACATAAACGTACGAACAGTTTTACAACCAATCAATTGAACGATCGCTAATTGATCTCATTTCTAGATTCATAAAATGGTAACGTCATAACAATATTTCAAGCCGTAAAACGACGAAAAGTAAATATTAGTGTAATATGTCAATCATCCAATGATGACCTACGGTACTTGAAGAACTGTACTCTATAATTGAAATTACATAGACTCGACTGTAGGTCAGTTCGAGTGGGTGACAATTCAATTTCCGCACGTCGTCTCGTTATCAATTTTTTTACATAATTTTTCATCCCCCTGTTGTACCTTTACAATATTCATTTCTAATTATTATAATTGTTGCAGAACTTTCTTTTCTATATAAAATTGTTCAACTCGACCAAAAGTTGTATCAATTGATCTATAATTGGGATAATAATACATTTGTGCCATCGATTGGCATATAAATAAATGGCTCAATTTGGAACTCAGTTGGGGCAGGCGTTAAATAATAATAGACTGGACAATGGATTCTCAGTATCGGATTCATTAGTGCACCACAAAATAATGCAAAACAAAATTGAATCTAATTTTGGAAACTGTCAGTCATTGATCTTGCAGATGGGGATGCAAAAATAGGCACTCCAAATGTGTCTCGAAATAGGCGCGTCTAAGTGCACAAGAGACTTCCCCAATTCATTTTGCGTCTCACGACTTGAGTGTATATCGGGTACCTGCTACCAGGCCAATTTTTTATCGCATAAACTTCGATCCACACCCACTGGTCCATTATCTAAAATATTTATAACAAAATTTTGTAATAAAAATAATATCAAAATTATTCCTTTCAATTTTCATTTTTTAATCAAGTAATTGCAAACAAAGAAATAAAATCCACAGTAAATCTTTTGAAATATACCTTGAGATATCTTTTGCTCCTTCGTAGCCTAGCTTAATCCTCTAAAAAAGTGCCGAAATTGCAGCAGGTCATCGTTTTTCACTCTTTTCCAAAGCTATTTTTTATGCACATCTCATTCAAAAAGCGGAACACCACTTAGTACTGCAAAAAAGTCTCGATGAAAAAATACATTGTGAGTTTTTTTTAAACGGTCAGGCGTTGCACTGTGCACTTGCACTTTATCAGCACCATTTTGCAAACTATATTTAAAGCGCGGCGAAATCACGTGCGCCGACAGACCAGCCGCGAGCTCGTGTGCCTTCGTGCCTCGGACGTCGCTAAATGACTGACTCGGAACCAAGTTGAAGATACGACGTCCTGGTCCAGGGCAAGGCGCGTGCGTCAATTTTTGTTATCACGCTTTGTACCAAATGATAAAAGATCTACAAAAGAAGACAAATCAATTGAATTCGAATCTTTTAATTGATTTTTATAAATAATAATGAATAAATCTCACTAACCATTTTCATACTTTCTTATTCATTTTCATTTATCGTTTTCTTTTTAAATTCTTAGTTTTAATTAATTTATTATAATATTTTATACATTTGTTTAATGATAGTTATATTAAACTTTGATAGCAAACATTTATCATTTGTTTGAATTTTGGTTTACCGACTACTTCTGAATTTTAATTTCACAAATTTATAGATTCATAAAACATTTAATACCTAAAGTGATAATATAAACTGTTATTTCAGGAGAACAATGTTTCATGCTCCTGTTTTTATGCAACCATTAAGACAATTGTGTAAAAAAAGTTTCACAACTGTAGGAGCAGTAACTTGACAAAAAATTGAATTGGTTTGTCTAAATGAAAGAAGAACAAAAACACTTGTAAAAGTGAAAACGAACAGTTTCCCGTTGCCATAATCATTAAAAGAATAGCCTATTGAGGCAAATCAAGGAAGCGAAAATTATGAAACATGTGTGGCCGAACTTTTTTTTTAATCCAAACAGGCTGGGTCATTTGTCACAACTCTGACTCTTTCTCTTGTCACCCTTTTTTTTCGGCTCACAAAATTGTGTCTATGATTTCTTCCGGTTTGATAAGAGCTGGGGACAGAGTTTTTGTATTGCTCTGCAAACAGAGGAAAAAAGTCTTTCAACCGTGCCATAAAACTAATTTTTTTTGTGTCTTAAAATGAGCAGTAAAATGAATTAAATTAATTATTTTTTTCAATTTTCTCATCATTTCTTTTGATGATGAAATTTTTAGATTAAAAAAAAAAAATGAACGAATAAAAATTTTTTTCTGCTATTAATAAAAGATGAATGATTACATCACAATGAAAAATTCCTGAGCGTTGCTAAATCGCAGGCAATTTTAATAAGCAAATATTCTTATCCGAATACAGTTGTGCGGATGTTTGAAATAGCGCATTTCTCGATAAAAATGCACATTTCATAGAAAACGCGTATGGGAAGCCTGACTTTCACTGTGCATTATATGTTATTCATTGTTTCAGGACACGTGCGCGTTGCAACCACAAGTCGTTCACATTTTCCGAACCGCAAAAATCTAAAGAAACAAAAAAAAAAATGCATTACAAATCAACCTCAACTTTTTTCTAAAATGAATTTTTTTTCAAATTGTTGAACAAATTAATCTAAAAGAGAACGATTGTCAGAACAAAAAAGAAACATATAAAAAAAGTACAAATAAATTTGATACAAATTGTGAGAATCGTATTTCAGACTTTGCGATGAGGTCTTTCACCCGCATCTATGTCCTTTTTTAATCTCCAGGACAAAGAAACTTGAAAGACAAACGTTCGTGATGTGACGCAGAGAAGCACACCCTACGTAAGGTCATAACATTTCGACACTCGCATATAAATATTTATATACAAGTCTGCGTCGCGCGTCAATCAGAATACATATTTTGTTTTGCCCGGCTGTAATCTGTCTGTGTACAAAATGTCCAGCATTTTCTCAGTTTTAAAATTTTTCACGAATGATAATGAAATGTGAAATAGAAATTTAAATTAAAATTTAAAAGATATAAAAACTCTTTGAAATGTTTAAAAAGTGTTCAAAAAACATTCTTTTCAATAACACTATCTTTTACTGTACTGGCGTGGTGGATAAGATGATAGATTTTCATTTTAGGGGTCTTGAGTTCGATTCCCAATAACTGAAACAATTTTTTTATTGCAAAAATTGTTCGGACAATTAAATTTCTGTGTGTAGTTTAACGTGGGTTTAAAATGTTCACTTATTCAATGTCAACAAAATTTTACCATCTCAACAAATTAAATCCCTGTCCAATTCACATTGGTCACATTAAGATGACAAATGTATCCTCAGGCTCAGGCTCCAAATACGTATCATTTCTCCGTCAATTTCGCCTCTCCTGGTAATTAAGCAAATGTGCGTAACTTGGCTCTCCTCGTTCGGGCTCTGGTTATTGGACGAATTAAGTACCATAAAGGTTCTCCTCAAACAGCATCTGAAAAAGGAGAAAAATGTTAATAAAACTGACAATAATAGTTCTTGTAAAGTTTGATGCTCGAATCTGGGTTGTTGGGGTGGAACGGTCCCTCTACATCCTTTTTAAAAATAATTAGATCTCGCGATGAGGAAACACGAGGGAAAAAAAATGCAGACGCTTCTTGATATTCAATATTTACTTACCAGATGAAATTACCCATGCGAACAAAAATATACGAAATATATGACAAACATAAGTTTATATCTGTTTGAAACATTTGATTACGTATGTGATCATACACATTTATAAATGTCACCATATGATTATATATTCGCACATAAATTGTTCATGAAATTACAACGTTTTACCGCGATTATTATCGTTTGTCATTAAAATAAATTTCACCGTCTCATTTGGTTGTATAAAAAAAATGTTGTAATGAAAACTAAGATTTTGCATTGAACAAAAAAATAAAAATCCGCAAAACGACCCTGCAAGCTTGTAAAGAAACGCAAGGAGACTCAAGATTGAATCACGTTTCAAAAAAGAAAGAAAAAAAAGCCCGATATCGAATACGGCGTGCGGCTGTTATGAATTTCAAAGTGTTTTGCAGTTGCAGAGCCAAGTCGAATACAGTCCGAGTTTGTCATCGGAGTCCCCACCCGAGACGCGCAACTGGCACGACACGATTTGATAGAACGCGCGCCAGCAGTTCGACGATGATACTTGGCGCGCGCTCATTACAAAATGATGGTCCCATAAGTTTGGACCAGGTGTGATCAAGGTCTAGTGGCTGTTCAAACTTAACTTCTGAAACTGATATCAACTTTTGGATTTGTGGTTGCAAAAGAAAAGTGTTGTTGCAAAGTGTTGTGCTGCATTTTGTTTTCGGTTCTTCAGTGGTTCCTGATGAAAAGTTAGGATGAAAAAAAACTTTTGAGATTGATGGCAACAGATCCAAATGGTAAAATGATTATAAAAGAAATCATGATTGTAGATGATAAGATTTGCAAAGAAAGAGAGGAAGATTTTAAAAAATTAAAAAAAAAGGTTGATTAAAAGGTGTATTAAAAAATGACGGTTGACAACAAATGAAAAATCAAGCACTCGGATTTTTTCATCTGTCGTTGTTCCAAAAATACCTGCGTCTAGATTGACGCGAGGTACTCGTGAAACTACTTGTTGAGCGGCGTTAACGAAATCGGCAGACGCGCGAGTCACGTGTTGTTATGAAAATAACGATGAGTGCATCACGAGGAACTCGTTTGGAGTTGGAAAAGTTATTCAAAAATGAATAGAGGAAAAACGAAATAATAAACGAGAGGAAACAAAAGAAGTATCTGATTTTCGTTTCAATTTTGCAGGGTCAGAATGGACCCGTTGATGATGACAGAGTGTGATTCGCAGTGACGCGAATTCCTTGACAGGAGGTGCAAGTGAATGGGATGTTACAGCTCTAAGCAAAAAAATCAACGGTAAGAAGTGGCACGTGACACAGTGTCTTTGCCAGTGGCATCGATTTTAAATTAAGATATCAAACACAAAAGAATTTTCCTCAACAGAAAGATAAATTTTTCATTTTTTTTTTTTAATAAAATTCATCGTTTCAACATTGTTTTTTAATTTCAATTTAATTTTATTTTTCTTCTCAAAAGTTTGATCTTGGTAATTAAAAATATCAAATGTCACAGATCGGTTATTGAAAAGTAAACTAAACATAGAGCAATTAAAGAAGTTCTTTGAAGATCTCAAAAGCCTAAATAAAATAAATTATGTTTTTCAATGAACCAACATGACATCTGAGGATAATAATAAACGCGGAGAAAATATATTATCTGGCCCTTATCGTTTTTTTTACTTATCTTCTTTTCTTGGACTGTCAGAGCAACTTTTTGATGTAACACTGGTGACCTCGTATCGTGGGATGGTGTACATCTGAGACTGATCATCTCTCTCTGAAACCGGCGTAACATTTTAATTTGTAACGTAAAACGTAGTATGGAAAGCTCGTGAGAAAACTAAACACACGACAAGATATCAGCCTCTCGGTTCGAAATATCAGCGGGTCCAGATGGGAAACAAATTGTGTGCTTTAGAAACACCTATCAAAACGTTGCGAGCAAACAACGCCGCTTGAAAAAAAAAAAAAAAATCAAAATCGAAAGAGAGCAAAAAGCAAGTGTTATCGGGGGTCGCTTAAACGTATTCCTGATTGCGAGTCGCGACCACGTTTTGTCGCCTGAGCTGATTCATCGACTCATTAATTGACATGATTCCTCGGCAATGTTTACAAAAAGATTTTTTTTATTATCGATATCATGAATCATGGACTTGTTTGTGACAAAGTTTTTTTACCAATGAAAAATTCGGTGAAACCCCTTTATTTAATTCTATTTTTTTGTAATAAGATAATTGTGATTCTGACAATTTTGATAGAACAAATATTTTTATATAAAAAAAAACAAAAAATGGGCCAAATAAAAAAGGCTTTAAAAAAAAGTAACTGAAGGGGGTTCAAATTTCGGAGCAGAGGTGTGCGAATTTGTCCGACATTGTAGTCTCCCATTCATGAATTTATGTAGGTCACATTAGACTAGCGTGTTTGTCGAAGGGACCGATGATCAAAGGCAACTTATCACTTTTGTCCATGTATATTTAAGTGCATTATTAAATCATCCAAACTTCTCCGGACACAGCACCTTATTATTCAGACACAATGTCGATTACAACTTGTAAAAAGGCCTCGTTGTGCTGCATTTAATCACCTCTTTTCTTCTCATCTAATTGTCAATTCAAGATCTCCACCTGAAAAAAGATCACCTTTTAATTTTCATTTCTTTTTTACATCCAAATTTACAACATAAAATGTTTAATGTCAAATTAATTAATTTTCAATTTTTAAGATCAAATTCTAATATTTGTGAAAATTTTAATTTTGCTTTGAAAATAATGTACGGTTATACTTATCGAAACGCGTCCATTGTTTCCAGTTTTCTATTGTTCGCCATGACTTCAATTCTTATCAGGCAATTTGTGAATTCCCATGTAAACACGGAACCACACGTGAAACGAATGCGCGTAGTACTTTCACCGTGAGTCAAGTTGAGTCATTCATTGCCATTCATGTGATTAACTCCTGGAGAATCATAGGCTGACGTCATGAAAGGCAAAGGAATTCCGCACAGATGCGCTTGCCACTGCCAATTTTTTCCAGTGATAGCTAAGGAACTCGAAAGAACGGCAATGACTATTGTTTTTTTCTTTTTGCACAAATTGTTATAATGACGGAATGAGGATAATATTTTTCTTCTCTCTTCAAACTTCATGGTTTGATATTCTTTAAAAAATATACAAACTTAAAAACAAAAAGTAAAAAAATAAATGAACATTAAGTTGTCGTACAATAGTTTGAATAGAAAAAAAGTCATTTACACAATGATTAATTAGTTTATAATGATTGATTGTGATAATAAAAATAGAAGTATAAAATGTATATGAATTTTATGTTTCCCTGTAAAGCAGAACGTCTCCCATGAGTAGCCTTTTTTAAACCATAAAGGGGACATCGGGCGTTCGTTAATTTTTCTTAATTAAACTCAATCGAGGTTAATGCACTGCTGTTTAACCCCAGTTTACCAAATCCAACACCCTCTTGTAGGGAAGTAACTCGATGCAAGCACATATGAGGGCACGCGAAAATTATTCTCATAAACCGTTGAAATTACTTCGAATTGATGAAAACGCCAGTTTTAATGACTCGGCCACCAAATTGCAACCTAAAAATAGACAAACAAATGTAAAACTTTTAAATTGCGATTAATATCTAATCAAGTTTGTTAACGAAGTTTTTATACCTCAGCAAAAGTATCCAACGGGTGGTTCTAGCGTTGACAATAAAAATGTTATTATTTTATTTGATTAGAAAAAAGATAAACTTTTTGAACAAAATAGAAGCATAAAAAATGTACAGTTCTGTTAGAAGCCTGTTTTCCTTGTGTTTACAAACATAAGCAAGCTCTTTAGATGTTTTTCTCATTGTAACAACAAAACGTAAAGAAAGTGACACAGAAAAATTTCGACCAGGATCGCATAAAAGTGAAGACGGTAAAATTATCAAGAAGAAAGTTGTAATTATACACTGGGAGCTTTTAATCGGTCGAACTTAATTAATAACGCGCAAGGTCCTCTCGGCTGTTTTTCTCGCGCGTTTTATCAAAAGACAAAACGTCTGTTTTCATTTTCTTCGGTACTTAATTGATTACAAGTTTCATAATTGATTCGTGTACGTGTCAAGACTCAGAGACGTTTGATAAACATTAATCTGTCGGCTAATTTTAGTGGTATTCGCATTTTATGTCGGACTTATTTTATTCGACGTTTCTTTATAGGTTCTCAAGATGGATCGGTTCAATTTTACGGAGGAGATGTTGGTTGACAATGACTTACCCAAGTGAGTAACTCTTTTTTACAAAACAATCATTGCTGTACATTTCTCAAAAACATAACCTCACTTTGAGGTTAGATTCCCTTCAAAACAAAAACCAGCTTTTGTTTACATGTTGTTTTCAAAGCAACCATTTCCTAACCTGCATTTTAGGTTATGTCTTTGATAAATGTAATATTCAAAGAATAAAAATCAAAATTTAATAGTTGGATACAAAATTTAAAAAAATGTAATCAAAGTGATTTCCACGACAGATTTTCCAAGTCCCTGCGAACTTTTGCGGCCACTGCAGCGATTCTAATAATGTTGGTAGGCTTGCTGGGAAATTTGTTAACTATCGTCGCCCTTTGCAAGTATCCAAAAGTCAGAAACATCGCAGCTGCATTCATAATAAGGTGATTTTGCAAACTTTTTATTTTAATTTTTGCACTGATTAAAAACTTTGTACTGATTAACATTGTTTGTTGCAGTTTATGTGTTGCAGATTTCATTTTCTGTCTACTAGTATTACCCTTCGACTCCATTCGATTCGTCGATGCGAGGTGGGCTGAAATAAAGTTCCTATGTGTATTGGTACCGTTTTTGAGGTACGGCAACGTCGGAGTCAGTTTGCTCCTGGTCGGAGCAATCACGATAAACAGGTTTTTATCACCTCAATTTAATGATCTTGTTTGATAAAAATCAACTCAAAAATTGAAATAGATAACATACTTTTCCTGTTTCTATTTTCAAAATAATAAAGTACAAAATCATTGAAAATTAATATTAATCAATTTCATACACTTATTCATTTCAATTTACTTCGATTTTTACAATGATTTTTTTTTATTAATCATTGATCTGTAATTGCATCGATCTCTAATTGCCCAGGTACATAATGATTACACACCACGGTATTTATAACAAGGTGTACAAGAAGCACTGGATTGCCTTGATGATTCTTTTCTGCTGGCTGTTTTCCTATGGCATGCAAATTCCTACTTTGCTCGAATCATGGGGTAAGGAATAAGAAAAATGTTTAAACGAAAAACAAAAAAATAATAACATTCGATATTTTTTAGGAAAATTTGCCTTTGATCCGAATCTAGGCACCTGCTCGATTGTTCGCGATGAAAATGGTAGGAGTTCGAAAGCGTTCCTCTTCATCACAGGATTCATAATTCCTTGCATAGTTATTGTAGCCTGTTATGCCAAAATTTTCTGGGTAGTTCATAGGTAACAAAAACAATATTATTGATTTTATAATCTAAAACATATTTAAAATTCAAATCATGTATATAAATGCATATTAATGTTAATATTAATAAGTAACTGGAATTATAATTATATCATTTTGATTTGATCTTTTTCTAGTTCGGAAACGCGAATGCGTAAGCACGCATCGCCGACGGTGAAGTCGCCCCACGTACCAGGGCGAGACACGCGCGACAACAAACAACGAAGGAGCGAATGGCGGATCACCAAGATGGTCCTGGCGATTTTCCTCAGTTTTGTTCTGTGTTATCTGCCGATCACAATCGTAAAGGTTGCTGACTCCGAGGTCGAGTATCCAGGTAAATGTCTCGCCTCTCTGATAAGCCAAGCAGGAACAGGATACCGTTGTTCTCCAATCGAATTTCGATTCAATATTTGATGTTTATCTTTTGATATCTCTTCGATTGGAATTCCAACACGTAACGATAAGATATTCGGAAACCACCTTATGTGAAGAAATATTCCACCGTGAAAAAACTTTAAAAACAACTTTCAAATTAATAATTGATGTAATTTTAAAATTAATTTCGACAAGTTTGAATTTCAAAAGATGACATTTCAAAAAATAAGTTTCAACAGATACATTTGCAAACAAAAATAATGTTCAGTTGTTTCATTTGTTACAGGTTTTCACGTAATGGGATACCTGCTTTTGTACTTCGCCTCCTGCGTGAACCCAATAATCTATGTGATAATGAATAAACAGTACCGACAGGCATACGCGGGGGTGATTAGCTGTTCGCGGATCATGGCGAGTTTGACGCCTCACGGCAGCAGTGCACCGGGTCAAAATCACATCGGCCAAGGTAACCACCAGTTCGTAACGGTCACCAAACTCTGACCAAAATACCAAGTGCAGCTACTCTATTCGTAAGTGAAGGGCACTCTGATGGTTTCTAAGATTTCGCCTGGCATGTGTTCTTATTGGAACGTTGCAATCATGTAGACACCCAATATAATAACACCCTAAACCAAAATGAAAAGACAAAAGAAATGCCAAAAGGACCCCAAAGTAACTGGTCTACTTAGAACAAATAATTATAACAACAACAATAAAATGAAACAGAATCAGTTAACTCAAAATGATGAAACAGAAAACATGAATTGAATTTCGGATTCTTTGAACTTTTACAGGAGTAGCCGAAGAGAGCTAAAAATGCACGTTTGTTTATCTACTAACGCAGTTCCGGAGTAGTTTAAGACGCGGCCTTAAGAGCTCTAGGTACTAATTCCAAAGACTTTAATTAAAAGTACGGTGTCGGACGCTCAGCTACGCTCAAGGTGTCTTTTTTTTTTTTTTATTGAACTGAACTATTCCATCGCACTGTAAAAAAGTATACACGAAATTATAGGGACTTACACTTGACATTTGTTCCATGTAAAATTACACCTGATATGATCCAATTTTTACATCTTCTCGTTTAACATTAAATCACTGTGTAATTATACTTTGTTGTAGCATCTTTTTACAGTGCGTTTCCCAAACCGTAACGTGCATCTTTAACCATTAACAAAAGGTGGTGTGTGAATTTTGCTCGACTTTTCAAAACCCATCCTGGAAACACTGTACTGTTTATTTAATTTTTTTAAATAAAAAATTTAGGTGTTATCTGTGCGTTTTGTTTTTAACATCTTTTCTTGCTTGTTTCTAAACTTCCCATGGGGGCCTAACAGACTAAAATTATAACACAAATGATTGTTTGGACTAAAACAATTTGTTGTTCGTTGTAAGAAGAATGTTAATCAAAATCATTGACGAAAGAAAAAGCAACAAATAATTTGTTGAACAATTACAGAGGTGAACAATAAAAATAGTTTGTTACTTTTTCTTTGTTATAAATGAAGTAACAGTATTAATGAGACTGAATGTTTATTAAAACATGTGAGTACATGTGACAGTGACAGAATTTTGAAACGTACATCTGTTGGCTTTTTGCAGATTATAGCAAAACGATGGTTTCCACGGTCTCGATCGCCATGAATTCCGTGAAGAACGCACATTACGACGAGGAGCTTTAAAAAAGGAGCACCCGGTGCCTCGACGTGTTCAAGGCACAACCTACAAGTGGACCAACAATGACGACAAAAGTATTTTTGCATCACATTAGTTAGGCATCGATTTCGCATACTATTTATTGCACGCGCCTCTTATATAGTTTTGGGATATACTTTTTTTTTCAACGATACAAAAAAATCTCTGTTAACTGTTTTCGTTTTGTTCAAAACTTCGTTATGTTTTTTTTATGAAATTTAACGTACTTGTTATCTTAGAAGTAAAAAAACATGTTTTCACCTTTTTGTTCTTTTATTTGACTCAAAAAGTATTATTCCATTTTTAGATAAGAATAAAAAAAGGACAAGACTTCGATTAGTTTGTATACACTGTAAATATATTATTTTAGGATTTAGATGTAATTTGTTGTAAGTTTTGTTACATTCCAACGATGAATTTCAATGCTCGAGATGATTGGCATATTTTTTTAGACGTGTTATTATTGATTGGTGATGTTGTGGACGAATTTTTCATGTTAAGAAATACTGGCTTGGAAATGTCTCTTTGATTTCGTGTAATACTGGCTGTAAAAAGGCGTAACAATGCGAACCAAAGAATCGCGCAGGTGTTTAAATATAGGTTTATATCGAAGCATTAGAGTAATCGAGAGGACGGACGCACACTTGCAAGCGTGCAAAAATGCGTCTGTCGAAATATGTACAAATTGTGTCGTTAGCGATTAGATTGCGGCATATTTACAAAATGCGCGACATTCCTCGCGTGCCTCGAACAATAGCGATTTTTTACGGACTTCTGGACTGACTGGGGCAACAATTTTTATTCTAATTCAAATTTATGTTCCATCCAGTCAATTGTAACATTACAGTTTTTGCTTACTCAAAACAACCACTCAGTCCAGACAAATCTTCTTTTATGTATAAAAGTACCCGGAAATAAACATTGTTTTGAAAATGTTCATAAGTGTAATTGCTCAAAGTTTTTCTTTCGATTGTTTCAAAACTTACAGCAATTTCGATTTTGTTGACTTTTCGTATCGGATTCGAGGAGTCTTATCGACCTGCGAAAATCATTCTCAATTTTGGATTTCGATTTCAATACGTTCTCAACTAAATAGTACATGGCTTGGTCTGAAAAGAAATTAATTAATTAATTATCATTATAAGTTGTAATGAAACAAAAAAATCTGATTTTATGAGGTCCAATCAAGTGCATTTGAAGGATCAGAAAGTTACCTATGTTTAAATTTTCTTTGGCGGAAGTGATATACCAGCATCCGATACTATTTTCTCTGCAAAACTTAACGATCTGCTCGGTTGGAACTGCCACGTCATTAATGTCACATTTGTTCGCTAACAATACCACAGGAATATTCGATCCATCTGATAATGTGACTTTTTCCCGTAAGTCGCTCAGCCATTTTTTAACTGACTGAAAAGTGGCGGCTCGCGAGATGTCAAAAACTAAAGCCGCTGCAACTCTAATAAAAAAGTTTCTATCAATTTTCAATCTTGGATATGGATAATAAACTAATTATAACAAAATCATTCAATATTAAGAAAAACATACGCGTATTTATAGTACACTCGCGTCATGTAGCCGAACCTTTCGTGACCAGCGATGTCCCTAAAATATGGGAAAATTTGTTGTTACCATTTTTTAAATCTTTGTTTGTCGAAATAAACTGTGAGTCATTAATAAGACGTAAGATCCGCTTAGATTCGTCATTCCGTTTAATGTAAACAATGTATAAACAAATTGCAACTGCGGATAATGAAAGTTGCATTTGCAAATGAAACGAGCGGTAAATCTTATACACTTTTCCGACAAGAGACCAGACGATTTATTTGTTTATGAAAAATGTTAATTAATAAGAGTTGAAGTTTCCTTATGTACCATAGTTGCAAACTTATTTTCGTGTGAGGATTCCAGTTCAGAGTTTTCAAAGCGAAATCAGCTCCAATAGTTATTTTATAATTGGACGAAAACTTCCCTGCAAGTACAACATTTTGTTAACAATTTAAAACGTCCAATTTTCTAAGGACAATGGAGTTACAAATAACTTGATTTATTTTTATTAAAAAAGTCGCAATAATCTGTGTAAATAGTTGTTAAAAAAACCTGATCATATGTACCCTCCGTATACCTCCTAACAATTGCAGTTTTTCCTAAAGCAATTAAACAAAACTTAACAAAATGTTTTAGAATATTTATTAATTTTAGAAATTGAAAATGAACAGATGTACGAACCTACTCCGTAGTCTCCAATCACAAGGATTTTCAATAACAATTCTTTCTGATGGAAATGCGTGACCGTCGCATCTGAATCTCTTCTGATGTGTCGATAATTCATCTTGACACAATTGTTTAAATTCAAAATTATTTTATTTCACTTCACAATAATTGTTTTTATTCTGACAGTTAAAAAGTCGGGCTGTAACTAATGTCAGAACGCGGTCTGGCGTGTGGAAACATTGTTTCCATCACTGAACGGTACATGTGATCGTCGTCTTAGCATAACGAATGCTGATAAGCGTTGTCTTGCTGGTATATCGATGAAGGCAATCAAGGCGGAATGTGTGCTACAAGTTACACGCGCACAGATCAAAGTTCGAGATCAGTGCATCTCATTTTACCCGCAATTATTTAAAGAGAATTGTATTCAATCATTTTCATTACATTTTATTTATTACTTTTTGTATCATTTGAATTTTGCACAATTAGGTTTACATTAGTTCATTAAACTGATACAAAACATCGTTTCTCACAAAATCTAGAGATTCAAGTTGAATAAAAATTTCAAAGAAAAACAAAATTTTTTCCAAAGATGAAACAGTAATTCCCAAAATATGAAAACTTTGTGCAAATGATGTTTGTAACTTTTTAAAAAAGTGAAATTGGTGTTTTGTAGAGGAATGTAAAACAAATCACAGTTCGGTCCTGCCAGCTTCTGCTTTCCTTGTATCTTTTTGGTAGTCCTAAAAAATCAAACAAAAGAAAATATAAATTAAAGAGAACCAAAAAATTTAACAGCAAAATAAAAATGTTCAATGTTCAATTTTCATATAGTTTATTTTGTTAACCATTTTCACAAACGACCGATAAATATGAGAACATTTTTCTAGTTAATCAGAATTGATTGATTTTTATCTTGTAATCATACATGAACTAAGCAAATGAAAATTGAAACAACTTTTTTAGATACAATCTCCACCCTGTAAAAGGAGGAATTTATGTAATTTGTTAAACTATAAATGATTAATATTTTATTTTTAATTAAGATTGAATAATAACTTTGATGAATTACCTCTGCGGTATATTGGCCTTCATAATTTTGTCCCTCAAGAGTCACGGACAGCAATTCAGGTTGCTGCACTAAAAAGTTTTTGGCATCTACAGCTTGTGATCCGTCAGGGAACATAAAAATACATCTTCTATCTTCTAAAGGATACCTGTAAAATAAAATTTGATTTTATCAAGTGGACTTTTTGTTATTAAAAGTGATTAACAATTTTGTTTAGTATTTTGTGAATAAAATCAAATGTACCTTTCAGCAACAATATGGTTGTTCTGTAAACTCGTATGCCAGATACGCATGACAATATCCGCCTGGTTGACAGAAACTTCTGGTCGAACGTTTACGAACATCATTGTACCTTTACCCTTTTTGGTCATCCTCAAGACATTATCTTTATCCGACATATCCAACTAGAATGAAAACAATTAATCATCAAACAATAAAAAAATCAAAGAAGAAAAATGGAACGTGAAAAAGACGAATAAAAGAAGAATAAATTAAAAACGAATAAAAATCATAGAGATGAGTATCATTTTCAATACCTTGCTTATATCTATCTGAGCACTTGGCCTTAAATGTTCGGGCAATTCATCTGGTTCTAAAGGATCATCATTTTCCTAAACGTTTAATAAACAAAAACTAAATTAATACAAAATCAAAGATATAATTACAAAAATACACAACCTGTCATCAATTGAAATCAAAATTAATTTTCAAACTTTTATCTTCTTACCTCCCACTGCTCCAATAAATGCTCCAGATCAGCGTCGTTCATGTCCTGAATATCTTTATCTTTCCAGGACTTTTTTTTCGTTGACTTGGCGTCATTTTGAGTGCCAAGTATAAAATTATTGTTAACAATTAGGAGTAAAATAAATAAATTTGTCAGAGTAGCGTGAGGCTTCATTGTGAGGTTACTTTGTTGTTCTGTCAATACATCACAGTTCTGTTGAGACCAGATGTAATCTATACAACTTTTAATTCATGGAAACGTGACCTAAAGAATTCGCATTGAAAAGCCTCATTCAAATACAAATCTGAATATGCAAATGCAAATAACACTTTTTTTATTTTGATATTTACATTTGTATGAACTTTTTTATAATAAATTTGTATTCAAAATTGGTGATTTTTAAATGAAATCTTAAACCTATTTTTTTTCTTTCTATTTTTGAACATCAAATATGGTACAAAGAAATAAAGTCAGTCTGAAGTTTTGTATTAAAACTTTATTAACCTTCATCCGCATCGCATATGTACACTTTAGAACTTCATTCTGTGCGGATACTGGCTGCTTCGCAAACCGAACATAGCAGACAAATAGGTGTACAGCATTTTTTTGTCTTGGTTTACTTTGATGGATTTAAGCACGATCTTGTCAACGACTTTCTGGTCGGCCTTCCTGGTGTCTGAAGGCTTGTACCCTTCCTTCTTTTGCGAGAAGATTGATCCCTCGGCCTTTTTCAGACGCTTCTCACGCTTGCGTTTGAAGTAATCGTCGTTAAGATGTTTCGGCAATTTTTCTGCCAACTTTATTCTCGTCGAGGTTGCGATAACGTAGTTCTGGCTAACTCGTCTCATTGGGCAGCCGTTGATCAAGAAGGGTCCTGAAGTTTAAAATTGATTTTATGAATAAACGTATTTAAATCAATATCTTAATGTTGTTATAAAGGACAAGTTACTTTTTTGATTTACAATTCTCTTTTTATGTTTGTATATTAAAAATTAAGATTGAGAAATAATTTACCGTTGACAAGGAGCAATCCGCTCTTAAGTGTCTTAAGGAAGACGACGCGTTTTCCCTTGTGTGGTCCGGCAAGCAAAATGCAGATGGTTCCTGGTTTCAAGCTGGGTCTGGTGTACCTGGTGTGGTCCTTGAAACATTTTTTCGCATGGTGCACCTTGATTGGGTCTACGGTCTGGTAATTTGCCCGCGATTTCCTCACTGCGACCATTCTGAATTCGCCATTTTTCTCGCCAGACACTTGTTTTTTGATCACGTCGCGTTTCTTAGGTTTAACCTACAAAAAAAATACCGAATAGAAAAATCATCACATTATAAAATATAAATTGATCACAGAAAAGTAGTTCGAATAATTTTTGCAGAGCAATATTCAAGGTACAAATTTTTGTAAGATAATTAAAACAAATCAAACTTACAGTTTTGGGGGTCTTCTTTCCTAAAAACTTGTACAAAGCTTTTTTGTGGAACATTCGAGTGCGGCTGAACCTGTACACTCCATTTCCCAGATCGTAATTGCGAGCCTTGCCAGGCTTCTTGGCCGTAACGGTCTTCTTTGCGTCTCCCTCAACCATCTGCAAGATGTAAAATTCAAAATCATAATTTCAAACAACAACATAACCTCTAACTAAACATTGTTGCAATTGGGAAACAAATGCAACTTAACAAACAAAACCGGACTAAAAAGTTTGGTTATGTTTACAATAGACCAATTTTTTCAATGATAAACAATAACATTCCGGAATCGGTTCAAATGAAATTTAAATGTTTTCTGTTCAAAACAAATACAAAAATTTATTTTCAAACATCTGCACGCGAGGTTAAGTTGGTATTTTTGTTCCCAAAAGTTAGATTGTATACATGAATGAAACAGGGCTGAGAAACTGACGTTAGAATTTAAAATTTGACGAATGACGACTGAAAATAATGCAATTTCAATGAACAAATTTGTTTCCACGTGTTGCAAATTGCGACGAAAATACGAGCGCCTGTCAAGCGAGAGAGAGAAACAGCACGACACTGGTCAAGCAATGTTCCTCTGCGAGCACACTATTTTCTTCGTTTTACCTCGGTCAATTAAAGGCGTCGAAGAAAAAATATCCGTCCCCCGCAACGGCCGGACAGGTCGGCTGCAATTATTTTCGTTTCGCAAAGTCAACCGGTCGTTACGAATCCAAGATTCGCCGGATTTTCACGCGATTTTCGTCAAAATATGTACATACCTTGAAACAGCAAAGATGAAAAGAAACCGTAACACTGAACCGCCGCGGACATGGAATTTTTCAGCTGCCGCGACGGTGGCGCCTCTCGCGGCGAAATTCAAAAATCGTTCGCAAATTCTGAGAAGTAATTATAAAATCATTTTATTAAACTATTACAATTATTTAACAAAATATTATCTTTGAACAAATTGTTTTTAAATAAACAAATTTTTTAATATTTATATTTTGTTTTTCGTTTGAACATTTTAAATCCCCGAATTCCATTCCCGCGCATTCCAAAAGTTACAATTATTCAACTGTTATTTTTTCATTTTAGAAACAATTTATAAAGTCATGGCATAAGATCAAAATTAGCCAGTCGTTTCATTTTTGGTACAAAATTTTGAGTTCAATTAGTCTTTCTGAAAATCAATAATAATAAAAGCCATATAAAAAAGCATTTTTAACATGACGTGCGACGGAAAGAATTCAAATTGTGACCGCAGGCGGGAACTTTTGCAGCAGTTGAAATGTCTCATTGTGTCGATGGAAAGGAGGTACCAAAATGACCACGTCACTTTTTTAAAACTAATACGAAAAATAGTCAAGCACATATTAAATTGTTTTTTTTTAGAAACCCATGTGAATGGGATGAAAATCCGTCGTCGGCAGTTCAGCCAGTGTGTTTCAAGTCGCAAAGTCTTGCTAATAACTGTGGAGTAAGATAAACCATCAATTAAAAACCGACATTAAATATCAACATTTACACCCATTTCAAAATCTAAAATTCATTTTTTCAGGCCCCACTGAAATGTGCCAAAAGCTATGAATTTCGAGCAAGTCTTTTCTACAAATGTGAGTGCATCAAGAGGAACGGATTGCAGGACCGTTGTTTCATAATGGACTGCATGGGGAGGCCAGAGTGCATGACCAAACTTTACCCTGTCTGCTGTCCGGGTCAACGAGCCCTTGTCAAACTCACAGATTTCGGCGACGAGGAGCTGGCCTTGCGCAACTACTACAAGGCCGATCAAAACAGGAACGCTGCCTTGGAGCACCTCTGCAAACTCAAGTGCAACCCCGTCCCTTCCTGTTCACCAAATAACACCTGTTTGCCCCAACTGTGTCCACCAAAATGTTTACCCCCTTGTCCACCCCCTCCATGTCCACCAAAATGTTTACCTCCTTGTCCACCCCCTCCATGTCCACCAAAATGTTTACCCCCTTGTCCACCACAATCTCAGAAACCATGTCCAATGCCTTGTCCTCAAGTTTGTTTCTTCCCTTGTCCACCAAAATGTCCACCTCCTTGTCCTCCACCTTGTTCAGTTCCTAAACTTTCACCCTGTATGATGAAAACTTCGTCTTGTCCTCAACCTGAGAAACCATGTCCAATGCCTTGTCCTCAAGTTTGTTTCTTCCCTTGTCCACCAAAATGTTTGCCTCCTTGTCCTCCACCTTGTCCACCGCCACAAAAAAGCTGCCAGAAACCAGAACCTGCAAAATGTTCCGCCTACTTTCCATCGAATGTACAGTTTTGTTTCGTCCCATGTCCACCGCAAACAAAACTTGATAAAGAATATCCTTCACAATGTCCTCCTCCGGTTCCTGCGCCATGCCCAAAGGTGTATCTGATGTGCGCATCGCCACCAACTCCGAATTGTCCCTCTCCGTTATCTATTTGTGCACAGTGATGCTAACAAATTATCAAACTTTTGTATTCGCTTTTTAGATGTTTCAAATTTGTATAACCGTTATCTTTAATTGTAAAACTGACAAAAAATGTAAAATGTTTTGATACTTCGTAATTCTTCATTTAAAGCTGAAAATAAAAAAAAATGAAAACTGTCATCTTTTTTGAATGAAAGTTCGGTTTTAGTCAGAGTTTTTCTTTATATAAAAATAATTGTTATTTCGACCTGGTGGGATGCATGTAAACATCAGCTTTTTTATGGAATCACATTCCGCGTGTCTTCAGCCAATATATATGTATATATAAATCAGCGTGTACCAAAAATAAACGCCAGTTCGGCCAGCCGAGCACAGGCCGTGAGATGAACAGAAGCATTTGTACAACCATCGGTTGTAAATGAATTCATCAGTATTTAATATTTAATTTTAGTTTTACGTTTAAGTTATGGATTCAATCAAAACATTTCTACTCATTTATATTATCGTGATTGTTGAGTACGAATCGGAAGAGCACAGCTTTCAAGTGTGAGTATCACATATTGAGATTGATTTTTTTTTCACGATGGTGTTTATCGGGGCGAGAATGTTCTCTTTAAACTGCAAATTTTTTTCTCAAACAGAGTACAAAATTGGACTGATCTTATTGGTAAGGAACTTTGGGAGCTTACGAATGCTGTGGCCAAACCAAATGAAATAAAATGGGCAAGTTCAATTATTCAAAGTTTAATTATAAATCAATTATTAATCATTATAAATTAATTTGATTGTGATTATATTGCTGGTTTTTTATTGTTTCATATTTTGCAGCAATACAAAACTATGAATACAAGAGTTATAAAAAAGTCAGGCGAAGATATAATTCATACGATAAGTGCAAATATGGGGCTGATGTTGAAGACTAAAGTGGACGCGGTGAATTGCATTCGGTTTGCTGCTGAGAATATTATCAAAAGTTGGACACAGCAAGAGGATTATAATTACACTTACACGTCGGCAAAGTTCAGTCAACTGGATAAGGAAACCAACAGGACATATAAAAATATATCAGTAACATACAGGTACAGTACATACATTTTGAGTCATAAATTTTACATGTTTTGTATTTAAATTATCTTTTTCACCAAAAATGTGAAAATGAAACAACAAATAACAGAATATGCAATTTTAAAAGTCAAATTTTCTCGTTAGAGAAATGGAGCTGAAAAAGTTGGACTACTTTTCAAACATCCCTGTGAACATCAACTACACATCTGTCCACGTTCCCTCGAATGTGCACGATCTGGACCCGAAAGTGGCAAACGACATAATGTGGTCAGAGGACCTAGAGGACATCTTCAGGAACAATTACAATCGCGACCCGGCTCTTTCTTGGCAGTATTTCGGTTCAAAAAATGGGATTCTTCGAATATACCCTGCGATGGACTGGGATTACGTTCTTCCGGTTGAACGACCGGTTGACCAGTACGATTGTCGGTTGAGAAGCTGGTTCATAGAGGCCTCAACTTGTAGCAAAGATGTGGTTATCCTCATAGACAACAGTGGTAGTATGACAGGAATGGGCAGAACAATAGGTCAAACACTTTTCCGTAATAATGTTTTTGTGAACAAAATACACCTACGAGTACAACTTTTTAATTTTTCTTTTAGCTTCAACAACGATGGCGTCAATTTTGCAAACTCTATCCAATAACGATCTCCTGGCAGTGTACAATTACTCTGATACTACACAAGAACTCGTAGCCTGTTACAAGGACAAATTGGTCCACGCGACCCAGGAGAACCTGGAAAAATTCATGTCGCTGGTTCCAGAGATGTATCCTGAGGGTCAGGCAAATTTAACTGAGGCATTTGGAAGGGCATTTGGGATACTTCAGAGGTACAGAGAGATTCGAGGATGCGGCGAGGATAATCCTTGTAACCAGATTATTATGCTGATCACAGATGGGGTGCCTGGAAATCTGACAGAGGTACTAGGGACAAATTCAATCAGATGATGGAATTAAATTGTACAAATTATAGAGATAATTTTATTTTAATACTAATCTAAAAAGTGGATGTTCTTTTAGGTCTTTAAACAATGGAATTGGATAGAAAACACCACAAGTCCTGTTCGGGTGTTCACCTATCTTTTGGGTAATGAGGTGACGAACGTCAGGGAAATACAGTGGATGGCTTGTCTGAACCGAGGCTACTATTCCCACGTTCACAATCAGGAAGAAGTGAGGGAGCAGGTTCTGAAGTACATCCCTGTGATGGCAAGACCTCTGGTTCTACAGTCGGTGGATAATCCAGTGATTTGGACTCATGTCTATGCAGATCTTGTGGTAAAGGAAAAATAATCACGCATTTTCTTAAAGTCATTTTTCTAACATTGTTCTGCAAGTAGCTGATATAGACTGACATGATGCCGAATTTTTTGTTGCCTTTCAGACCAACAAAGAATGCGAGAAGAATCCAAACAGCATAAAGAAGTGTGAGAAGTACAAAATGATCACCACAGTAGGAGTGCCAGTCTTCGATAAGACAGTTTACGAGCCTGGTTCTGGAAGAACTGCCCACCTACTTGGAGTGGCAGGGACAGACGTGATGATCAAGGACATCCGAAGACTCACGCTGTCTTACAAGTTAGGGGTCAATGGGTACGGATTCATTGTCTCCAACAATGGGTACATCATCATGCACCCAGCCCTGAGTCCAACCTTCGACAACAAACTGAAACCTAACTTCAACAGCGTTGATCTATCTGAAGTTGAGATCCTCTATGATTCCAAGGGCCCAAGGTAGAATTCTAATCTACAATTAGTGAATCTACAAAATTGTAAATTGTCAGAATCATTGTGTGATTTTAACCAGTTTATTTATTGTTATTCAGAATTCATGGAGAGAACATTCTCAAACTTCGTGAATCTCTGGTCAACCACGAGAATGGTAGTCTTATGAACATCCAAGTGAAACTGCACTACGACGATAGTCGGAGGGTTACAATAGAGACCAGGAACTACTACTACACTCCGTTGCCTGGGACTCCCTTTGGTCTTGCAATCGCTCTTCCAAAATATGGAAGGAATATAATCTATGTAAACAAGATGTTCAATGTCGTTCAAAAAACATACATTTACAGAGGTTTTTATAATCCAAAAGAAATTTTTTCTTTCAGATAGGAGATGAGATCGGGCGCAATCACAAGCTCAACATCTCGATCTCCCAGTTCTTTGAAGGTACATCCTGGAGGGTGCATCCCGAGTGGGCCTACTGTCGCTACCATTATCCAGACTATCTCATCTTCAAATCTCCAGAGGACGAGACGCGACACTTCGTGGACATGCTGGACGACTGGAACTGGCACTGGTCGGACCAGTACGAGCATTTCAAGATGAAGGGCGTGCCCAACATCACAAAATACTCCACCTGCGAGATCAAAACTCTCAACAAGGATGACTATTATTGCGACGAAGAGCTCATGCAGATGCTGGTGTTCGATGCCAAAGTCACCAAGTACACCTACGACAGGAAGTACAAGCTTGATAAGCAACCACACCTGTCGAAACTCTACAAGGTCATTGTGAGATTTGTATCAACTCACAGCGGACTCACCAGGTGGCAGAAAGTTAACGAGATTTTCATGCCTGAGGAGATGAAGAGTTTCGAGTTCGGCGACTTGTACAAAAGGACCATCAACGAGCCTTGGTACAAAGGAGCCATTTTGCAGCATGTCATAGATCCTGAGAGTGTTTATATAACAGGTTCGTTGGCGTTTGAACAATTTTGTGAGATAGTTCTGATTGAATATAGTGTCAATGAATATTTCTTTTAGTTTCAAAAAAAGGTATGAGCGAATACGTCGTCACAGCAGCAATGGCCATCTTTCCACACGATGGTGGCCTTGAAACACCAGTTGCTGTCGTAGGGTACCAGATGCCAGTCAAGGGTTTGTACGAGAGGTTCTTCCAGATCGTTTCGGAATCAAAGGATGAGAAACTTAACTGCGCCCATGACTGGATTAATTGCTTTTTGATCGACCACAATGGATACGTCGTGGTCTCAGAGAAACTCAACGACACTGGCAGCTTCTTTGGCATAATCGACGGGGCTGTTATGACATCACTGGTGGGACAGGAGGTTTATGAAGCAGTCGAAATCTACGATTACCAGGCCATCTGTATACGAACAGTGATTATCTTCTGTTTAGGCGTTTTTAGAGGCTCTGAAAGGGATGAAAAACGTTTGGTTCTAAAAAGTGTCCAACTTTCTAGGTGACCGAAGGAGGAGCTACGAACATCATCAATCCGATGGTGTATATCAACAGGGTGCTTTCCTGGACTCTTGTCAAGCTCACTTGGTACTTCATACAGTTTATCTATCTGCCTGTGGTGACTGGGAAGGTACACGTAGACGAAGACGCTCCGGATCCGCCACCTCCCCCGGTCGAAGTTCATTACCCGTACGCTTGTGACAAAAAGAGAACTTTGTACGTTATGGATCAGAAAATTGCAGACAAGGGACAGACAAACGTGTCGGATTATTGTTCAAGACCCTTTTATAGTCAACGAGTCGGTTACCTCAAATTTTACTGATTGGAAAAACGTTGGTTTGTAAAAAAAAGTAGCGATTAAAGGTTGAAATTCATCTTTCAGGTGGTGCACACAAATCTCTTGTTTGTGGCAATCAACACTCTGTACTCGAGTTGTTACGGTCGTCTCGACGTAGCGCCTGTGACAATTCCACCGTCGGAATACTTGGACTACGAAGCCGACAGGACGTGTATGAAGTTCAACTCACTGAACGAACTGACGCGACGTAGACCCAAGGCCTGTTTTACCGAACACCCGCTGGAAGCAGAGATAAAAGCCTGTGGCCGGGCTTCAGAGAACGTTTTGGCTTTTGGAGCCGCATTTTTGGCCGGGCTGAATGTTTTGAGATATCTATAAGACGCATTGTTGTTTTACAAATTTTATTATCCAAAATGATTTACTGTAACTGTTGATTGTGAGATTAAATATTGTTTATTAATTGATGTCTTCTATGAAAACAATTTCCCTTTCATAGTACAGATGAAGAATCGGGCAGAAAATTCAAACAACTTTCAAGATAGTTAATTTAATTTGATAGAGAATGGTTATTCAAGCACTCTGTTATAGATAATTTACAATATCGAATATTATATAAATTTACCAGTGTAACACGTATTGTATCACTAATTTAGATTATACTATTCAAACATATTGCAACTTACTTGATAACACATCGTCTGCAGATTGTATTTTGTAGAAGAAAAGTGATGTGGTAAGAAAGTGAATTATAAAAACCGTGTTCATGAAAAATTCAAAAGAGAACGATCAAAAAGTGGACAAGTGCGACATAATGGCCGGAATCGTCCTTCATATCTTTACTAAATAATAATTGAAATAATAATCAAAAAAATCTTTTTAATACACAATTATAGTAGCAACGATAAGGGAAAGCAGCTGTTGTAATTTATACGGAATAATAAAACAGAATAAGATAGTGCCTTATACAAACAATTTCTTAATAATAAATGTGAATGCAATTTAAATAAAATGTATAGTCATGGATCTAGAACTTAACAATGCAATATTACATTATTACAATGTTCGTTCTAAAGTCTATAAATAACTTTATTTTTTTAGTTCAGAAACACAAATATAAGTTATATATGTATATATATATATATATCAAGAAGATATACATAAGAAGATATAAATATATTACTCAAAATATATGATTGCAACAGACGATTTTGAGATCAAATGTCTATTAAATTGTTGCTTCAACAATTAATTCTTTTTCTTATTGTAACAGGGCATGTAGTATACGTTACGATCATTTAAAGGTTGAATAGGCCTGACATTGTTCGTGTCACCGTGATTCAATTTTATTTGACGTAAATTTTTAATCTGAAATAACAATTCAATTATTACAAATTCTGGTTTTTTAAATTTTCTTTTTCTCATAGCTAAATGATATATGTATCTCACCGTGCTCTGTGAAATGGTTCCTGGAGTTGTACATATTAGCCAATTGACATTTTCAGTACATGGTGGAGTTGTTAAAGAACCTTCATAGGTAATGAACTTTTGATTGCAAGTAATGCCAAAATCTTCCAGAGGTAATTTTGGAAGATCAGCACTACTTCCTGGTTCCTGAATTTTTTTCAAAGCTGCTGTCAAGTCATCCAACTCGCCCGGACCTTCGTCTATCTCGAAAGTACGCCCGAAAACCACAATACCATCATCAGCTTTGAATGCTTTTGCATCACTAGGGTACTTATTGTTCAAATGTACCGCGTGCAGTTCTAATGGGTATCTACAAATAAAAAAGAAAATAACATTTGAGTATAAATATTGAAGCACTTATGATAATTGGATTGTAGAGATAAAAACTCATAACTGTAACCGTGGCTAGTTTTTGGATTTACGTCTAACAATTATTATGATACTATATTATTATTAATTTAAATTTTGATCAATCAATATTAATGATTAAATATTTAATCTGTGAAAACTAACAAGTTGGGAGTTTTTTAAGAATGTAAAAATTATTTGTAGTAACTGACCCGCCTCCTAAAAATCTGTGTTCTGAACCGTTCCTATTAGCTTCAGACCAGTGCAAATGAAATTGAACAAATCGGTATGAACCCGAAATGATAGGAGATTTCAAATTTAATGTTGGTTGTGAAGACCAATTTCCATTAACTTGCACTGAACGGAGAAAATAAAATTAAAATTGAACAAACACACTACGCAAAATGACAAATAAAATGTGCAATTATTAATTTCATATAAATTTACCTGTGTGACCGGCGTTTTTTATGGTGAGACTTTCGGGTTTTTCAGCATAAGATATGTAATCAGCTATTGGGCACTCAGAGTTGACCTGTTTAATATCATAGAAATCCAAGTTTATCGGTGATTGTTTCATACCACCACATTTTGGGGAAATACTTTTCCATTCGTCAGTATTTGCATAATTATAATCTGAATCTTTTGAAACGAAAATTGTTTATTGGTGCATATTAGAAATGAAAATATTTTTTTGATTGTTTCTTATGCCTATTGAATCACTAATTTAAATTATACTATACGAGCATATTTACAACTTACTTGCATGCCCATCGCTTATAGATCGCACTTGGTAGAAGAAAAGTGAGAACAGAGTAAGAAATTTTATTAGAAAAGCCATGTTAAGAAAGAGTTCAAAACCGAATGCTATAAAGTGGAAAAGTGCGAAATAATGAACATGACTGCTCGTCATATATACAAAAAATAATAATCAAAATAATAATCAAACCAATAATTTAAATGTGCAATTCTATTTGCAATGATAAGGAAAAGCAATTTTTGTTATTAATATCGAATAATAATCGAATAAGAAAACGAGAAAAGAAAGTGCTTTACGTAAACAGCTTTTTATTAATAAATGTAAATACAATATGACTAATCATAATTTACAAAAAAAGAAATTTTCTTATATCTCATTGTATAAAAATTGTTCATTCACTTTATCCTCCATTTTTTCAAGTTTTTCAACCTCATTTAGAATGTTCATTAAGACTCGAAACTGAAGTTTAAACTTGGAAAGAAATGCAAGTAAAGTTTTTAATAAAGCATATTGGAAATGAAAATATTATAAATTAAATTAAATTATACGATTTAAACGTATTTACAACTTACCTGATCAATCAACGAACAAAAGTGTTAGCAGAGAAAGAACTTGAATTAGAAAAGTCATATTTAAAAAGAATTAACGCTTAACAGCATTTCCCCCTTCATTTCTGCACTATATAAATAAACCAACAATTTAAATATACAATTTTAGTTGCGTCGATAAGGAAAAGCCGTTTTGCTTTATTAATATAGAGTAATAAAACAAAATAAGATAATGCCTTACATAAACATCTTCTTATCAGTGAATGTTAATACAGTGTGACTAACTGTTAAAACAATAATGTTCAAAAAAAGAAAAGAAAGAATAGACTTTTTTTATATCTCATGGTATAGAAAATATTTATTCACTTTATACACTTTATCAAATATTAAATATTTTCCAACACACTCAGGTCGAAATTCAAACTTGAAAAACAAACAAAAAATAAAATCGTGAATGAAAACGAAAAAAATCTTGCAAACTTAACTTGCACCTTGTTCTTATAACTGAAAAATCTTCAAATAAATTACTTATCGTCATAATCAAATAGACATCTTGATTTGGTATAAAAATATGACTCGCTTACAAAAATACGTTTCATCAGTCTAAACTACATCTTCAATCTGACTTAGCAAAACTTGTGCCTCAGCGAGTGGGCAAACACTTGTCAACGACTTGCCCTCAACTTCTTTTATGAAATCTTTTAAAACGATGCGAATCTGCTTGAGGTCAAAGCAGCTGTGATTGCGACCCTGCAGCCACTGGTTGAAGTTGACAATTTGTAAATTTCCTCGCAGCGAATCTAACCTCTTTTGGCCGATAAATTCGATGATATTGAACAATTCCTTGTAATCAAGTCCAAAGGACAATTTCAATATCAATTGACACTGCTGCTGCCAGTTGTCCATGTCCTGACAGTCTGTGATCTCTTTTGTCACTGATTCTAAGTCGAGCTTTAATCTTGACCAGACTAAAAATATATTACAGCCGTTGATCCAGTTGTGATTGATAGAAATCGCGTCTTCCTGTTAAAAAAATCCAACCATCAATAGAGAAATAAAAAAAATATAAATTCTTTCTTCTATAAATTCTCTTTTTCCTTACCAAATTCCAGACTTGGTGATACCATCCGGAAGGTACGAAGACGACTTGCCCAGGCTCCTGAACGATCTCGAAGCTCTGAACTTGGTTTCTATTATAATTTTTGAACTCGTTTGAGTCATTGATCTCGTTGGACGTTGTGTCGTGAACAGCGAAACCTCTGTTGTTTAAAAAAAGGTTTTCCTGGCCCGGGGGAAAGAACAGCCACCTTTTTCTACCGCAAACATTCGCAGACCAGCTGTAAGACGTCAAAACGTCTACGTGAAATGGAGTCCTGTAATTTGTTGTTTTACTAAGTTATAGAATTTTATATATTTTCAATTTTTATAAAAATCTTCTTATAACAATTTATTTTTTGTTTATCATATTTTTCCACAATTACCAAGATCCTTTTGGTCCCATGTAAACAAACATGTAATCATCAATGTCCTTCCCGACACAATACTCGTTCAGCCAGTCAGACGCGAAGTACTTTGGTACTTGGTAAAAAGAATTGTCACCGCTTTGTTTGACACAGTGCCAGTCTTTGAGGTACAAAATATCTTTGTTATTGTTCTGTTTGAACTTGAGCCAGTGATGAATGTATTCATCGATGTTCATAGTTTTTCTTGTTTGACGATTTCTATAAAATTTTTGACAATTCGCCACCGGGCCATTGAGACAACCTAAAAAGTAAGACCGAATTAGAAACAAAGTAAAAATTTTCATTTCATTTTGTAAATAAATGATTTTTGTGTATGTATATTTACCATATCTCTGTCGCATGTATTGGAAATTTGGCGCCCCATTTGAAACCCAATTGACGGTACTGTCCCACTCGTCTGTTAGTCCTGGCCGGAAAACACAAGGACGATTTTTCACTAGACACTCGCGAAAAAATTCATCGTATGGCATCTGATTATCGGCGTTTAGCACTGGCTCTGTTTCTGTCTGAGTGGGACAGTAATCCGAATTCTCGATCTCGATCATTTTTATGCCTGTCTTTTTCTTATTCACTGAAGGCTTTTGAGGTTATGTGCGAATTTTGTTTTGAACATGGCCGATGATAACAAAGAAGGCGCGCAAAATGTTTCTCCCCGTGATTTAAATTTTGCAACGCAATGAAAAACACATTTTGAGTTGCGAAATTCGTTTGATAATCCATTTTAAATCAATTTTGCATTTTAAATATTTACAAAAGAAATACAAATTTCTTTAACGAACATAATATTTGTGTTATTTTTTTAAAGTGCAATGTTGTTTTGAATTTATTAAAGTCACGATATTTACTAAAGTAAAAAAAATACTTTTGTTTCTTTGACTTTGACTTTTTGACCTTTTCTAAATTTAATTTAAAAAACATTATTATTCATTCAATTAAGTTGTCCTTATTTATAAGACACTAGCAAATTTAAAACAAATTGTGCAAAAAGTTTCAAGAAGCCGAGTCTTGGAAACCAACAATTAAATTGTTGGATTGAAAAAAAACCGTGCGTTTTTTGAAAAAATTGTTTGTTAACTCACTTTGTTCCAACGGTGACCAGATCGTTCGATGAAATGCATCACCTACCTTTTTCGATAAAATCCCACGGTGCGATCTGATTTTCTGCTGAAAATCTCTGATTTTTTTGGACATAACCTTGGATTCACCTCGCCTCAATATTTGATAGCATTTCACATCTTGTTTTTTCACTTTTTCACTTATCACAATTCACATTCGTCAGTTTTCAAGCTAAAAACTCTAGTTTAAAACACGTACTGAGCTACTTCGAAAGTCAAAGAAAGAACGCGCGCGAAAACGGAGTTTGCGAACTAGCGAGAACTGACGCCATGGACGCCATCTTGTCGAATGGACCAAGACAGTTTTCGCGCGCAAATGTTAACCGAAAGACATTTAAACAAGTTCAACAAGATGAAAAATAAGATAAACAGGAATCTTTGACGATTAAACCAATCCGGCACTTATAACATTACACCGACTGCGAAAATCTTACCGGAAAACTGAACGCTAACGCATGCGCAGTAACGATTCTGTCCGTAGCCGCCATTTGCACCGAGTTTTTACTTTTCGCGCTTGTGTTGGTTCTTCCCGGTTTTTCATCCTTATCTGTAGTGCTTATGGAGCTTAAAATTCAAATTTTAGTTTGGCTTTATATAAAATTTGCTCTTAATTAAATTTTAAGTGGAAAAAATGAAATGCAAAGTGCCAAACAAGTTTTTATTAAGTTTGTGTTTGCAAAGTTAAAAATTAAACGGAAAAGTCGCGCCGTAGAATATTTTGTTGGAGAACCGAGTTGCCGGTCTGATGAACAATTAATTGTTGGATTAAAACAAAGTAAGCTGAATTCACAACAATATATTTACCGTTGATGTTTTGTTTATCGATTAATTTTTTTTCTGAATAAGTGTTGTCTAGTGTTTATTATATTAATTTTTATAATGAAACCTGCACTTAAAGTAAGGTTATGAATAAAACAATATGATAATTTTTTGGTAGCTTTTTAAATAGAAAATCAAAAACTTTTCAACAATTTTTCATGATATATTTTTCCACATGTAAAAATTAATTTTTACAATAAATAAATTTTCCCTCTCCCACAATTAAAATATTCAAAGATATTTATAACTTTAACAACATTTTATATAAAATAATATTCTTTTCAAAGTTTGGATTTTTGGTATTGTTTAACAATGCCGTGTTTCAAAAAGTCAGAAATCTCGTCGTCCTCAAAATGGAATTTCTTCAAGACATCAACAGTATGTTCTCCAATTTTCGGGTTTGAAAAATCCGCAGCCCTCGATTTACCTGGGGTTCGAGAGAATTTTGGCGCTACGTTAGGAAATATCCCACCTTTCTTATCCAACCCAAAACTGTTTCTGATCTGATTGTGCATATTCTTAGGGACTTCTTCGAGACCTAAAACCGGAGTCACACACGCATCAGTGCCATCAAAAATCTCCATCCACTCCTTCTGTGTTTTCGTTTCAAAAATATCTTCCATTTTTTTGCGTGTCGATTCTGTGTCGCCGAATTGCGGCATCTCATCATCTGTTAGATTCAATTTTTTGAGGAGTGTATTGTAAAATTGTGGTTCTATGGCTCCGACTGCCATGTACTCGTTGTCTTTTGTTTTGTACGTGTCGTAAAAATGAGCTCCTGAGTCTAATCTATATATTAAAAAAAATGTTTCAATATAAACATGTTTTTGATAATTTTGAATCAAATTTTTTCGAATTTGGAGGATTTAAATAAAAAGAAATTTTACATATTATTTCCTCTAGGATTGCCCCAAAGTCCTGGAAGATTTTGAGATCTGAAGAACCAGCTTCCTAAGTAGGCACTTCCCTCGACCATCGAAGAATCGATGACCTGTCCTTCATGACTGTTTGTACGTTCGTATAAGGCCATTACTATTCCTAAGGCACACATAAGTCCTCCGCCACCAAAATCAGCAGCCAGATTCACTGGCGGAGTAGGTTTTTGGTTCGATCGACCAAAAAGTGAAAGTAGACCTGAACAATTTGATTGTTCAGAACGGTATCAATGTATTTCTTAGTTTTTATTCAAAACAAACGCATAATCAAACAGAGAATTCTAATTTTCTAATCTGATAAATTCCATAAACTTTATACAATATTACATTGTCGATTATAACTTATACTGAAAGTTCACTTGCAGGTATCTAGAAAAATAAGTATACTAAGTATACTTTCAAAAAAGCTTACAACGATGAATTCCACTATCTTCTGCTAAACTGAAGGATTTAAAAATTCAGATTTCAATCAGATTTGAAAACTCGAATGCTCAGTTCGGTTATGCATTGAAATGTCTTTTTAAAATTTGACAAGTGAGATACGTTGTTTTGCGTTAGTGACAGCAGATACGTTTGTTTTGAATATAAATTAAGAGATACGTTGATACCGTTCTAAACAATCGAATTATTTAGCTATTTGGTATAAAAAACGTTAAATTTTGTTTTTTTCATTTGCTGGTTTTCTGAAAATATGTTTCCTTTTTCTATTTCACATAGTTTATTTACCAGATAAGCTTAAAAAGTTGATATCATGTCCAGCCATGTCAGCGTAAGGCCCATTCTGGCCGAATCCTGTCAGTCTGGCATAGATAAGTCGTTTATTTTCTCTCATCAAATCGTCAGGACCCAACTTGAGTTTTTCCATGACTCCTGAAAAAATGAGAAAATTTAATGATAATATTCAACATTGAACATTCAGATGATAAGCATAATCTAATTTACGTGATACTTTTTCATTACTTAACTTTATTATGAAACATTAATAATATAAATTTGATATTCTTAAAATTTATATACTTAAGCGAGTCATTTTTAGATAAAAATTGTCATTGCGTTAAAGAAAAATTAATTAAAAGTCGACATTGGAATTTGTCACTCCACATTTCATTTTAAAAAAAAAACTTTTAAAATGTTAAAACTATTAACTGTATTAGTAATTCTGAAAGCAATTAAAAAATGTTTTTTAATAAGTAGTTTAAAATAATGAATAATATAATTGTCATGTTAATTTACCTCTTCTAAAAGGATCTATAATAACATCACAACTTTTACTGAACCTTTTAAAAATATTTACTCCACTTTCAGTTTTCAAATTCAGCGCGATGGATTTTTTGCCATGTCCTAGACAATCACTTTCCATCGAAGGACTCGTCTGAAAATAAAAAAAAATCTCATATATATATTAAATATAAAAACTAATGAATTTGCTTTTATAACAATTGCATGTTTTTTTATAAATTTTAACTACTCACTTATTAGGAACAAAAACAAAATCAAAAGTACCTTATCAACTCTTATCACAGATGCTCCAAAATCCGCCAAAACCATCCCACAAAAAGGAGCAGGTGCAAGGCCGGCCAGCTCGATGACTCGAATATTTTTCAGCGGCATTTTGTTTCTTCTACAAACCTCTGATCAAAATATTGCACTTATCAATCACGATATTCCAAAGAAAAGTTACGATGTTCATCAATTTCCATTATTTTTTTCAGGATTCATTGATTTAGAAAATTGCAACGTTTTGTTTCTGATGGTGTAATCTTGATGACATTGATAATCATATAAATTAATCTTGAATATACATTCCGAGCGAACTTTGCTCGTTTGGAAAAATATTTAGTTCTGCCACTGGGGTTATTAGACTCGTACAGTCTGGAAGAAAAATAAAAGGAAAATGAGAAAATGCGAACAAAATGCGTCATCTTTTTAAATTGAGTTGAATATGACATTTTTAATTTTTATAAGAGATTAAAATGTAATTTGATCAAAAGTATTGATCAAACAATTTGTTTGTATTTTGATGTTTCTTTATGAATGACAGCGCCAATGTCAACAAACCAATTTTTGTGATGAAAATAAACGAAAAATTTTTTTTTAAAAAGTCAACAAATTAGCAAGAAGAGTCTATCAAATAATTATGCAAATCTTTGTAAAAAATATTTGAACAAGTAAAAAAGAAAAAGTCAGAAATATGGTTGAAGTTCTTGAGCTGGCTGTGAAAACTGTTGTTGTATTCGCGTTTGTCAGCACATGCTGTGTTTTGTTATACAAAATCATGTCTCTTATATTTTGGTCGTTAATCACTTATATCATCTTTCACTTTATTATGAAGAATGTCATTTTGTGACACTTTTTTAACTTCAAATTTCCCGCTGTACAGTCGGTTCCAAAACGCGAGTTCGTAAACATAACCTCAAAATCGAATAATGATATTTTAACCACGCGTAATTTGTGTGTTTACGTCTTACAAAAAAGAGAAAAAAATGAAAAGCTTTTCTTCGACTTTCAATTCTGTGATTGACAGTGTTGTTTATGACCCGGGAAAAGTATCACCTATTTTATGTAAGTAAATACACAAATTAAAGTGACAGTTTTAGTTTGTTTTGTGTATTAATATTATAAATGAAAATTTGGTATTCTAAATTATGTTTCCTAAAAGTTACTTTCTGCAAACTATTATATTTATTTACATTTTTTAGTGGAACTTCCAGCTGAAGAAAACATACAACTTGAAAAACTAGACGGAGGTTTATTTTACAACAAAAGAAAACGAAAGAATGTTGTGGCCCTGCAAACTGAGGAAAGGATTTATAAAAGTTCCAGTCATTTGTCAGATAAAACGACAGTCCTGGTTGTTTTTAACAAAACTACGAAAAAAGTCAGACTGATTCATGCAAACCAACTGGAACTGAATCCTTTGAGTGAAGAGGACGTTGAAGATTATGGAGACGACGATAACGAGGTGGAAGAAACAAAAGGATATGAGGATTCTATGAATGATCTTGTCACAGCTTTCGGTTCAACAAAAATGAAAAATCAACAAAAACTTAAAAAGGCTTTGGCAATCAATCTGGACTCCTTTAAAGATTACATCGACCAGAATCTTTACGGTTTTTGAATTTTTTATTTATTATTTATATGAATAAAAAATGTGTATAACAATTTCAATATACATTACATTTTTCTTTCAGAAATAATAACTGATGAACCCGTGCTCTCATCTTTAGACGCAGATTCAGAAATCTCACGAACTTCATTGCCTCCTTGCAACGAAGAAGCGACAGAATTGAAAGATGTTTACAGAATTAACGATATCATTCCGAAAAACATACTGGAGCAGCTTTATGAACCTGCAAAAGAACTACTGCAAAGAGGATCATTTTCTGAAGAGTATGAAAGTTGAAAAGTCACTTGTAGTTACTGTATTTGTTGACATTGATTAACATCCGATAAAATTGTTTTAGGGATTTTCATTTCAACAAATTTTTGAATATGATAACCAAACCGAAACGAAAGAAAAAGGCGGCGTTGTTGATTTATCTAAAGACGACTTTGGATTGGTTGGGAATGGAGGCTCGATTCTCAGTAGTTCTTAACATGGTCGAGAAAAAATATAAATTGCCAACTGATGTTGCAATGCACATAATACGAAGTTTCAGTATTGTTGCAAAACACGGAAGGTAACAAAGTGATATTACAATCGAAAATTTATGAATAAATAATGAAATAGAAAAATAATAAAATAAGAGCTAATAAAACAAAGAAATTAAGAAATACATAACTAAGAGCTGATTTTGGTATTTACAATTCAAATGTATGTTTCGTTTTACAGACTACGACCAGTAAGTATGAAAGCAAAGGCTATGATATATGGGATTGTCTTAGTGCTGACAATGAGCAACTACTCAATCAACATTCTTGATTATATGAAAAGTTGTAATTGTCGATTGGGGTTGAGAAAAATCAGAGAAATGTGCAGACTTCTACGGTTAACGCAAGATGGAAAGAACAGACATATTTGGACGTTGAAATTACCTCTGCCTAAAGAAAAGTCAGCTATGAAGCAAGACAACATTCCACGATCACTCACTTGATCAAAGGATTTCCATCCGTACAGATGTATAGTAGTTTACGTTTATAAGAAGAAAAATAATCTTTGTTTTGTAAGTAAACACGAAAAGTAGAAATTTATTTTGTATAAAAAAGTCAGATGAATTGAGAAAGTTTTTAACTAAATAAAATCAGTATTTGTGCAATGAGTTTGTTTTATTATTTTGAGAATGTTTACACCTATACCTTTGAATTCTATTTTCTTTTGATAGGTGCTATTCGTATGCCACCGCCGTCTTCGTTGTCCTGCAACGTCAGACCCATTTTTTCTAAAATTTGCGTGCTGTCGTTTTCCATTTTCACCGTCTTATGAATCTGTTCTTGATTCTCCAAATTGTTCTCACAGAGATTTCTTATGGCGTAAATTGCACATTCTTTGATTACTTTAGTTGGAATTAAGGAGATATATTGATCACCTAAATAAAAAATTCTTTAAAAATTAAAAAATGTTATTGTTAAAAGGATACGTGGATTTTTTGCATCTAAAATACAACAATCCATGATTACGGCGAGACCTTCCATTTCTCTGATCTATAAAAACAAATTTTTAAGATTATTTTAAAATGCACTCAACATCTTTAGTAACAACATTTGGTAATGTTGGAATGTCGCTTTTTCGTTGACTTACCAAATCTTGATTTTCTTTATTTAAATGACTGAGATTGCCGACAGTGCGTACGAGTTTTGATTTAAAACCATAAACCATGGCATTGAATTCTCCAAAATCTTCAAAAGCACTGTTATCATCATTGTCGTCTGATTTCGAAGCCATCATCATTTCTTTTGTATAATCCACGGGTGAGAAAAAACTATCCTTCGATTTCCCCGTTAGATGTAACATTTTTAACAATCCTGAAAAAATCAAAATTCTCTTTGTTATTTAATTTATTCCCATTCGTTTTTGATATTACATTTTATTCTCCACAAACAAATTTTTTTCTTACCAACACAATTGATCAAAAAACTTTTATTCTTCTGTACAAATCGAAGAAACTCCAAATCGCAGGAGCACATGTGTAACAGAAGATCCAGCAAACCAGAAAGTTCCTCCGGTTCGTCTGTTTGCAAAATTTTGATATTATTGCTCAAAGTGACTTTGTCAGTAATTTTGTTAAATCTTTGAATCAAAAACAGAACGCTCTCGTCTGGAAATGGGCACTTCTTTTCCTTGTCAAAATGTTTCCTTGTGATTTCCATCAAAACCTTTTTCTCTTTGAGGTTCGCACATTCGTAAAAGCTTTTTAAAATTGTTGGAATGTTTATCATATGCACGATCCCTTCTTCTGCAGCATCGCAGCCAATTTTTGTGTACGATTTGATGTACCGGTTAAGAAGGTCGAGTTGCTCTTCAAAATTGAAGAAATCTTTTTCCACCAGTTCTGTCAATGCGTTGTAACAAAATATACAAGAAATCGTTGCAACTTCTTCAGATGAATGTTGTGTCAGGTTTCTGTAAATATTAGCAAAAAAGGTTGATAATTGAACAGAATAAGAAATATTATCAATCTAAAAGAAAAGTTATAAGTAATTAAAAATCAGTTACATCACGCTCATTTTGAGAGTTGGATTTTTTAAACACACAGGAACAGTTTCGAAAAATGGATTTTTTGATGTTCGACATAAAAGTGTGAGAAAATTGCAGATGAATTTCAGGTACAATTTGAGTAGCAGTTCATCATCGAGTTCAGCATTTGTTTCTGAAAATTTGATTATTTGGTCAGTTGCATGTTTGATGGCTGCTTCATAAGGCAGTTGATTTTTTATTGATCCCAGGGTTTTATCATCTTGTTGTGAATTTTGATCACAAACTCGACAACAAGAATTGATCAAAGTTTTTAGAAATATAATTTCTGTTTCTCTGGGTAAATTTGTAGGCAATTTTTTGGATATTTCGCTTAGAAATTTTGTTTCCACGTCAGTCCTAAAAAAATAACGAAATAAGTTTCCAAATAATACAACAAACAATTCAACATTTAATAACAAAAAATTACCGTGGTGATTCATTAGATCTAAAATGTGCAGGCAGATTTAATTGTTTCAAATCGTCCCATCTTTTGTCGTTCAAACATTGCATTGCCAATTGAAAATCCATTTTCTTTTCCATAAATATTGATTTATTTATCGAATCTCCTTTTTGCTGTATTAAAATAGCATGCAAGCATGTAAACAGACAAACGTAACCTCACTTTTGAACTTGACAGTTCACAACGAAATTGTTGCGCAGAATCGAAATAAGAGGCGGACAAATTCAAACAAATTCAAAGGTCAAACATTTTGTTCAACTTCCGAAATCGTTCAATTATAACAAGTACGATAAACATTTTATTTCAAAAAAACGATGACTGACTTAAACATTTGTTTACAAAATATCAAGGACAAGTTTTTTGACAGTGGGATTCGTTTTCTTCTTTCGGTTTCTCTTTGCGGGGCGTCGGTTGGGGTGGTCCTCTAAACCGTTTTGTCAATTGGATTATCCTCTCTGCTTCCCGAATACCACTTATTCTAGCTCCGTGCACGGTGCTGTAGTGACCTGGAATTGTAGCTTCTCCAGCGAAAAATAGTACTGGAGCATCGCTTGCGCCAGATCCTAAAAATTCAATTATAAACAATAATCATTTCAATAAGTTGAAAAAAAATTGACTACACAAAACTGAACATTAAGTTTGAAAATCAAGTTACAAACATTTGTTTATATAAGAATAAACAATGAAGTTGTGATTTACAAAAATGAACAATCAAATTTGTTTACATCAAAATAAAGACAATAAAGTTATAACACCTGGTATTGGATTGGCTAATTCGCATTGGTGTTCCACGGTGCTATCAAGTCCCATGTAACTATAAGCTCCGTTAAAGAATTGGTCAGAAGACCATCGACTTCGGAGAACCGACGCAGGATACGGCAAAGTCGGATCGCCGGTGAACTTTCGAAGGAGGTCCGTTAACGATTCTGCGATCTCAGTGTCACTGAGAAGCTCCATCTCCTCAGCCTCCTTTCCGCAGACATAAAAACAAAGCACGTGTTGCGAACTCTCCACTTCTTCTATACGTCCAATTCCTAAACAAATACAAACAAATTATTATCTACATCTTCCATTAAAAGAAACAATTAAAATCAAATCATCAAAACTAAAATCAAATTCTTGAATTAAAAATTATCAAATTAATGCAATCTCTCTTTGCAGTTCTTGCAAAGTCCAATTTTAATCCAGCGTCATCTACAATGGATAATTTATCGACACCGTTTTTTTTTGCACTCCAACGCACAGTTATGAATCAGTAGTTCAAATTTGTCCCGAACCTTTGACCCAATCCTTTCTGTTCAACAATTCTTCCGGGCTCCAAGCGAGATTCAAACATCCCTCCTTCCAGACCCAAAACGGTTTTGCATACTGCAGGAAGATCTTGTTTACATGACCGTACCCGAGTTTTTCAATCGCCTCGACCTTGTCGTGGGGCAAGTTCGGCGAGAACATCGAGTGGTGACTTTTCTTCAAAACCCCAAGCGACATTGTGACGATGACATAGTCGGCGGTGAATTCCGAACCGTCAGAACATTTGACCACGGCGCGCGGGAAGGACTCCTTGATCGCGCTGTAGTTGATGCAACTCACTGATTTTGAGTACTGGATCGGACAGTTCGGCAACTCTCGAAGAAGAGGAGCCAGAATACCGATGAAGCCGAGTGGGATTTTTATTTGCCCGCCTGCAAAACAATAAGGTTAGTTTCGCAAAATAAAATTCTGGGTGTCAAATTTCAAGCCGCGCGGGCAATGTGAGGAATGTAAACAAAGACGGAAAGCAAAATAGTGAGTGATGGAAAAGTATCGAATTTCAAGTTAGGGATGGTTGAAAATGTAAACAGAAGATGTAATTGTGCAATCGGTGGAAATAAAGAACAAAATGAAGATGTAACCAAAATAAAAGCAAAATAGAAGACAAAAATATGGAGAAAGGAAAACAAAGGTAAATATTTTCAGGTTAATATTTTTTAGAATTGTGGATTTGACCTGGTATTTCCAGGAAAGTTCCAAAGTTGTTGGCAGATATTAAGGAAAGATCCTGGCCGCATCTGCATCTCAGGGCGTTGACCAGACCGTACATGACTCGACCGGCATCATCTCTTTTTAAATAAAAAGCAGGAATTAATTGGGAACTCAAAAAAGTTGAATAATAAAATTCTGCGATTTCATTATTTTAATACAAAAAGTTAACGTTTTTTTTTATAATTAAAAATAAGTCAAATCAAATATAATAATTTTAATAAAAATACAAAAGTTATCATAAACAACTACCGCTAAAAAGCAGCAAACCTTTGTTCCTCCGGAAAGTTCTGTAATTCTTGTTGAATTCTAATTGCCATGAAATTGAGGAGATTTCCGTGGTTGCGTTCACAGGCAAGCAAGCTTAGAGCAGCCGCTTGCGATTGGATTTGTTTAAAAGAGTGATAAGCAGTGATACTCGTGGGAAAATTAATGGCACGACCGTCGCTCGTGCAAAAGAGGCCCCTGCTGGGATCCGGTTGGTTGCATCGCGTTTTCAACAGGCATTCCTGCGCGGCCAAAGTGAACGCGGGATTTGCTACACAGGCTCCTTCGATGTACGAGGCTCCTAGTTCTGCTACTATGTCGCCAAGCCAGCAGGAGTGGATTCGACCTCCTGGTCTGAACAAAAAAATAAAATATAAAAAAACGTTGCAATATAAGAAAGTTTGTATTTTTAATTCTATCTTTTTTGTTTTTTAGTTTCAACGGTGAGTAATCTTTGGGAATTTGAAGCTACACACCTTTCAGTAGCTTCTAAAACAGTGAAATTTTGAAATCCGCATTGAGCCAACCGGTGAGCCGCAGAAAGTCCAGCCATGCCTGCTCCGATAATAACTACTCGCGGTTCATGAATACCTGGCTCCAGTGTGCACGGATTTACCACGCACTCCGTTGGCCCTGGCGGCTCGCATGGCTTCTTCTTTATGCACCCTTCCTTGTCTGACGAATAGCATCTAGAATTCAGTTTCAAATTGAATAAATCGTCTTTGTTTGTTTATTTATTCACTTATTTGTCAATTTAACTAATTTCACGGTATTTTTGTTTGAATCAAAGACAATTGTTTAAATTTGTTACAAGACCTTGCAGTTTGTCGGATGACGGAACTTTTGAAAAACCAGGGCGATGTGAAACATAACTTTTTGTCGACATAGTACAGGGGTTTCCACCTGAAAGGCAATTTGACATTTGCTGAGATAAAGCTTTCTCGAAGTCGTCGCGATGTTCTACTTCAAGAAAGTATTATAACTTTTACCTCGAGCAGTGACGCAAGTTGAGAACCGGAAACCGTGCAATCGTGACGAGCATTTTCTATTGGGATGACACCGGAGAATTTGACATTTAGAAATTGTTCACAAATAATACTGTTTTGGTTAGGAGACGTTTTTTGTGGGACTCACTTCACAACGAACAATTTTTGAAAGATTCATTTTTCAGTTCCACTTTATTAACAAACAAGAAATTATAACTCTGTCTTTATTTTTTTTTATTTTTTTTTTTTTAGAACAAAACTTTTATTTATTTACACAACTATAATAAAATTTGGAAACTACAAGATCGTTTACTTTAATATCATGATGATTACACACTAACTGAAAAAAAAGTTTAAAAATGATGATTCTTTTATTTGAGCAATTTCTCATGCAAATTTCTGTTTTCGAATTCCAGATCCTTGAGCCTAGCAGTTATTTGGCCGTCGTTCTCCTTTGCCTCCATCGTAACTTCGTTGATCAACGGCGTTTTTGGTGACTTATCATTCAGGATTTCTGATGTCAGAGTGGTGATCTCGGTCCAGGCAAAGATGTTGTCCTCTTTTTCATTGTGCCTACTGCAGATTGCGAATCTGACGATTAACTTGCCGTGGTAAGTCGCTCGCACCACGTACACCTTCTTCCTTTCAGTTAATCTTTCTACGAGTTTCTGGGTAAGGGTATCTTCACCCTAGAATAGAAAAAGACATAATAATTAAAAATTGAAAATTAAATAACATTACTAAAACATTTTAAATAAAAGTTTTAATTATTTCAATTTATAATTAATTTTGCAGTGATGTTTACCTTAATTCTGAAACAAACAAGTCCCATGCTAGGTTCCGGACAAATTTCAAATCTTTTATCCTTGCGAACGAGTTCTGTAAAATGTTCTGCTATTTTGACTTGTTTCCTGATGTGATTCCGGAGTCCCTCAACTCCGTACAAACGCATCACGAACCATAATTTCAATGACCGAAATCGACGTCCCAGAGATATTTGCCAGTGCTGAAAAATGAGGGAAAAAAGTTTTACAAAAGACAAATTTTAATCGAGTCATATTTCGTTTCGTTTTAATATTCAATTACCCTATAATCTGGCACGGTACTTTTGTTATTGTGGTCAAGGTAGATTCGGTCAACACTGAATGCGTCCACTAAGTTCCTCGCGTCCTGAACCCTGTAAAAAATGTATTTTTAAAAAATGAACTTTTTAATTTTAATTTTCAAACTTTTTTTTTTTAATAATTTACCAAAGAGCAGAACATTCGAAATTCGTTAGAAGCCATTTGTGAGGATTGAAATTGAACGAATCTGCATGTTCTACACCGGACATTAAGTGTCTAAACTCTGGACATACAAAGGCAGCACCTGAAAGACAAAGATTGATCTTTAGATTTAAAAAACTCAACTTAAAGAAATATTAAAAAATGAAATAAAATGATTGAACAAGACTGAAAATGTATTTCTTTTTCAGGCTACTAACCAGCATAAGCAGCATCAATGTGCAGCCACACATTGTATTTCCGACAAATTGGACCGATCTCTTCTAAGTTGTCGAAGGCACAAGTTCCTGTTGTTCCCAAAGTGGCTACGAGATAACAAGGGATCAAGCCGTCTTGGACATCTTTTTCAATCGCCCTTAGCACAGTTTCTCCTCTCAGGCAACAGTTCTCATCGGCTGGTAGGAGACGCATCTGCATGGCTCCTAAAATTCCTGTCTTTTCTACACAGGAATTGGATTGATCTGCGAAAAGGTGACACAATGTTTATTTACAAATCATAAACTAATCAATTAAACCATATTAATAACTCATACTAAATACCAAAACTTGAAACCTCTTTGTATTTCACTATCACTCTCTTCGACACATCATATTGAAAAGTTAACACAAATATTAATTAAGGGAGGTTGCACCCTTTTAAATTCATGACTCAAATTGAATGTTTAATACTTCAGTTTTTAACTACTTCGATTTTCATACAACTATTCGGACAAGGAAAAAAACTCAATTTTGTTAAACCTTCCATCTTAATAAGAAAAGTAAAAAAAAAAAAAATAGAATAGAATAGAACCAAACCTGAACTATAAGCGACCAATTTCGAAAGGATAGTTGCCTCGTCCCAATCTGGGTGCTGCGCCTTGATCCGGCGAACGGTGCGGTCCCTCGCAGCGAGCAACCCGACCAGAATCGTTTCACTTGCCGATCCCTGCGCAATCATATTTGACACACTTTTAATGAAAACATTTCTCCTCAAGCCGCGTTCTGGAGTCGGCACTTTCAACACGGCTCGTTGGTCTAGGGGTATGATTCTCGCTTTGGGTGCGAGAGGTCCCGGGTTCAAATCCCGGACGAGCCCTCCTTTTGGCCCTCCCTCGCACCCTTAAGAAAATAAACCCCGATTTATTATTTTGGTTAATTCGTACCTGCAAAACGCCGCCCCCGGGGCCTTCGCTGCAGTTCAAAAATTGTTCTGGCAGACCCAACATCTTCCCCAGCCAGTTCATCGTGATGACCTCCAGTTCGGTGCACGCTGGGGATGCGATCCAGGAAAACCCAATCACCCCCAAACCTGCGCTTAGAATCTCTCCCACAATCGCCGGGTAAGAGTTCGCGGTCGGATAATAGGCATGAAAATTAGGCGAGTTCCAATGGGTCATCTGAGAAGTGAATAGAAACGGAAATGTTTAAATTAAAATTGAAGATTAAAGTTATATTTAAATTGAATAATTATTCAAGTGCTTAGAAAAGTTTAAATTATTACAAACAAGTGGAACCAGTTAATCTGTTTTGTTTTGTTCAATTATTATCTTATTATTGTAAATGTTTGATCATTTATTTATATTGTTTATTGTTTGTAGATTAAGAAAATTGATTGTACCCCGGGCATGATAACTCTTTCGATGTCCTTCATGACATCCTGCCATTTTTCAGCCTGTTCTGGGGCCTCGTTGGGCACCATCTGACTCATGTAACCAGGTTCGACACTTGGCAACACATCCCTCTCGCGAATATTCTCGTTGTACTCGGCAACAAAGTCGATCATCGCCTTTCCAAACTCACGAAATTCCTGGTCGTTCATCTTCACTGAATACTGTAATTGACAAACAACAGAATCAGCAACTTCTCTTTTCTTTCTTTTTTTTTGCGGAGCGTCTCTGAATTTCGCGAACCACTGACTTCCGACGAATAGACACTACTGAGGTATTTTGTCTTCAGACGAACTTTTTAAGTAGTTGAGGACTTTCACTGACTTTCTCGGTACGTTAAACAAACACAAAAATTATGTCGGATGTAAATATGCAACAATTGGGTGGCACCAAAAAAAGGTCAAGTTTTTAAGCAAACAATTATGAGTTCTCTTCAACAACTTTTAATTCAATGTAACTTTTAATTTGTCATGACTTTTAATTTGTTATAACTCACAATTTGTTAGAACGTTTAATTTGTTGTATAATTTTTCTACCTGAACTGTTCTGTCAGGCGTAAAAGAATATAAATGAGATCGACTTATAAGCGCAGTTTAATGACACCTAATTTTGTTCGCGGCTTCTTCGAAATGAGAGGTGTACTAGGGAACACTTGGACTTTATAGGCTTTATATATCTAATCGAGCGAGTGTTACGTTTTTGACTAATGTGACTATAGCGACATGCCGTCGATTATCATGCTATGCTTTTGTTCATTCCACCGCGAGAGTCCTTGATATGAGATCGCTGCGCGTTTTTTTGGTCTGTCCATTATTTTTTATATCATGTAATTTATGATAATCAATGTTAATTCGTAATAGCCAACATCATTTCCGCAAAAGCATTGCTTGAATAAAAGCGTCGTTGGATGCTGGTGATTAACGCGGGAATTGAGTTATAATTGGATTATCCAAATGAATATATAAAAGTGATACATTGTAGAGTTTTCCTCGACAGCCATGTGCAAGAGATGGAAAAATTTATAGAAATGGGAAAAATACTTCGTCATTAATTATCACCTTTTTATTTAAATGTAATTGGACATTTTTTCTCTTTTTTCTTCTATTTCTGTCCACTGATTAAGTTTTATTTTTGTTTGCTGTTTGAAAAATTATAACGCTGCTGAGATCGAAACATTTTGGTAGATTTTGTTGAACAAATTCTGATCCGTAACTAATTCTGAAAATAAAAAAAAATATATCTCTTGTTTGATACAATTGAAATATTGTTTACGCATCGAGATCTACAATTAATTGGAATTAACGATAACATTCGGTATTCCCGTCGGTATTCCCGACTGTTCGTTTATCATAAAAAGTCAGCGGAAATGCTATATATTTCCAATGTCAAAGTTCAAATTAAGTTTTTCTAGTTTCAATTGATAAAAAATTATGATTTCATATGAAGTTGAACATGATAATTGTTTATCGAGAGGGAAAAAAATTAATACGACTGTTTTTTATCAGTTGCACGAATATTTTTTTCGATTTTGTTCATGCTTTGATTTTTAATCATTATTTCTTGGATCTAGTTTTGATCAAAAACTGTACCATTGAAAGTTCATTGTCACGATTTTTCAAGGTTCCCATAAGCATAATAAAAATGTCCATATTACGATTTCGATAAGACTCATAACTTGTAACGGTCTCGTAACAGTTTGTCGCAAAAAATGCAAAATTTTTTTTTTGCTCTGTTTCAATTAATCATCACTTAAATTAGCAAGCTGTGGTAACAGTCTAGTCTGTTATAAATTAATCACCGACGCACCGATTGAAGCTGATAATAATGGCAATAAAAACACCGATAAAAAACTATGCACAAGAAAAATAACTGTATATTTTTTTGCATCTTCATGAGATGAAAATTTTGAAATTCAATAATAAACTTATTACCAGTTTTTCATCTTTGTTACAATTAACATTTCAAAAATTATTTTTAACAAGAGTTAATAATATAACTGCGGTTGAAAAAAAAGTTGTTAATTACGGTCAAATATGATTTTAATAAGTTATAATTAGATGTTACGGATTGTGCGCCGGCAGGTAAACACGTAGCAGCTGCGGCTGCTGACGTCGCGTTTTCAAACACATTTTCTCATTACTCAATCACATTCTAACTGTCGATTTTGTTTCAGCGAAATAACGGCTCGTTGGTCTAGGGGTATGATTCTCGCTTTGGGTGCGAGAGGTCCCGGGTTCAAATCCCGGACGAGCCCAGAAATTTTGCACCCGTTCAAAAAAAAAAAAAAACGAAAAAAAAAAACCCACCGAAATTTATTTTTTTTTTAGTTTTTTTAAAACATTTTATTCAATCTGAAACTTCTGAAATGTTTATTTTTAATCATTTTCTTTAATTAACTTGCTCATTATAATAGTTAATGAGTTTTCTAATCAAATAGAAACCGATAATGTGTAAATGGAGTGAGTAGATTCAAATCAAGGTTTGAATTGTCGTCTCGTTCGTGCGCTCGCTCTTATTGGTTACGTCAAACGTCACCGATAGGTGGCGCTCAGGGGAGAAGTTTAGGTTTCCTGCAAGTAATCCGAAGAATTGTTAATATGAATAGGTGAGAATGACAACGAAAATTAAGATCATACTTCACAGGATCATTTCTGTAGTATATCTTCACATTCTCTCTTCTCAAAAGTGGAGTCAATGCAACCACGTTGATGAGTCGAGGCCCTCCTTCTTGAGCGTGAGAAGGACTCGAGCTGTCTCAAGACAGTCTCGAGTCATCGATGATCGTTCGCCCTTTGCTCTCAGAGCAGAGGGTCATGGAAGGATGGGCTGTCTGAGTGGCCCTTTTATTTAATTTAAAACAAACAAAATTTTATTCCTTTCTAGCTATAATAAAGTTTTATGGTATTTCCATTTTGTACACCTTGCAAAGTTTGTTGCAATATGACGAAATACTGTCAGACGTGTTAGTAAAAAAATTAAAGACGAACGAAAAACTAATATATTATATAGTACAAGAGGTTTTAAATACTTTTCATTTTTAAAACTATCGCTGTTGTTTTGACTAGTGTAACCGGTCTAAGTGGTTTTTTTTCAATATCAAAACGGTTGGAGTGAAGTATAAGTTATTGAAACAAAAAAGGTTTCGAATTAGCAATTTTTCATAGCCAAATTGGCAAAGCATCATGCCAAAAATAATATAAGAATATGCATAATTATGCTTTAGAAACTGGAATGACTAGATTTAAAATTCCAAATCCTTTTTTTTCAAAACTGCATTAATCTTTGACGTTTATTGGTAAAAAAAATGAAAATAATTAGCACTTTCAGATGGAAAATGCAAATTCTCAACTCCGTTTAATGAATAAATTGTACATTTTTGAGTGAGCATACCTTTGTCGTATCAAATTGATTTTTATTTTAAGTTTTTTTCCTTGTTTGGTTGAGTGTGTCCATTAATCTTTTTCTTTTATTTCAGGTATGTAATGCCATGCTGTTTACCTGCGCCTCAAATAGGTCATAACATCGTCGCTGGTATAGGGGGCGTAGCTCAGATGGTAGAGCGCTCGCTTAGCATGCGAGAGGTACCGGGATCGATGCCCGGCGCCTCCAAATTTTGGTATTTAATCTAAAATTTTTGCATTTCTGGCTTGAAAAATATATATTTTGGTCCGCATGATTGTTCGGACAGTTCGTCGCGGTTCGTCCTACGATTTTTTGGAGCATTCCTTGTAGAGGAGTGCAAAGTTCCTTTGTTTTTAATTTTCTAAAGGAACAAATGAAATTACATTATTGGAACTATTTGAAATGAAATGAATGTTTGATTAATTTGGCTTAAGGTGTTTCTAGCGATAAGACAAAATTTTAGAATTTAAATGAAAATATGAAAAATTAACTCTCTAGTTATTCTTTCTAAGTTAACAATACTATACAACAAATAACGATGAAGTATCTGAAAATAGAAATATTAAATGTCTGTGTACATGAAATTTTAATGTATGAATTGGTATAACATACAGATATAGATATAGGAATAGTCATGTATTTGTGAACAAATGTGACATTTAATGTCTCGAATTTTAAATAGCGAAAGATTTTGACATATTGCATATAGAAATTGAAAATATTCACGTATAGACAAATTAGTTAGCGAAACTAGAAAAATCAAAATTTAATTCATTCATTTAATGAATAGCATACGAACGTTTCATGATGTTACATAAAACTTGAATTCCATCGAGTCTTGAATTCTAATATTTCACATAAACAGACATTTTTTATAGAAAAAAAATGCATAAAATATTTTTAAACATTTTTAACTAATTGTTACTTATTCTAATTTACTTTTTCTGGCTAGAAGCACCTTAATAAGTTTCAGTCGTTAGCTATTTAGATTTGATATTTGGAACAAACAAGAAGCGCATTTTGGCTCTTTCTTTTGACGTTTTGGTTGTTTAAATGATGATTTAAATGATAATAATAATTTTTATTGTTTGCCTATTAACAAACTGCCGTTATTACCCATTATATCAATGTTTAATTGACAAGTTTCACAACTTGAGTCCATCTCCCACTTTCCAGTTAATTGTCTTTTTATTACAATAATCATTTTTAAATTCCAGAAAATAAAAACTTTAGAACATGAATGAATAATAGAACGGTGAACATCCAATTGCGCATTGCGATAATGTTTAAATACTATATTTATTCATTTTCCTAATGGAAACTTCGATCGATATGTTTTTATACTACAAATTCCACGCTTTCCATTTGTCATCATGTAATGGCTATTATGCACACAATTATTTCTCTTTATTTGAACGTTACAAAATTAGGAGCAATGCTCCGAAATCTGTTTGTTCAACTGATCAATAACTCACGCAAACGGAGCCACGGTTTAGATGTGCGCTTAGCTGACCGAGAACCAACCGGCGCCGTGGCTTAGTTGGTTAAAGCGCCTGTCTAGTAAACAGGAGATCGAGGGTTCGAATCCCTCCGGGGCCTGATTCACTGAGTTACCAGTGGATTATATTTTTTTTTTTTTATAAACAATTGTCCGAAAAAGTCCAGGGTCAAAGTTTATAAGTTCGGACATAATGATCATCCAGATTGCCCCAAGAATCAGTCCATTTTATTTTGTATAGAAAAGACAAAGTGACGAATAATTTTATGAACTTGTTTATTTAAATTTAACATCGTTTGAGTTAAAAGTATCAAAAACAGTTTGCGTCTGGTTGTCATCGCGAAGGTGAAAACAAAGTATGTGTGAGGATAATAACGACGAAAAGAAAAAAGAAATGTGGGCACGAAGAATATGTGGCTGATGCGGAGTCAGCAGCACAAGTAGTCGGTAATTCACAGGAATGGGACACGAGATGGGATATTCGCGGTCACAGGGAGAAAATTGGAATTGTCGTGACGCCGCGTTACTTTTATTACCATTTGTTACGAGACTGCTTCGCAATTGAAAGCCCTAGCGAGATTGGGCATTTTTGCTTCTGGTAATTTAATGCCGTTCGAGAGAACTCGGCTGGCAAAAGGAAGAAAAACGGTTGATTAGATTACGCTCATGTATATAGAGAGAACTTGCAGCATATCGGAATGTTGACTCAGTTAGCAGAACGTTATACAAATCTTATTCTTCATCTCTATAGGGTCTGACAGGTCCAAGCTGTTTTTTTTAAATTCATCTCTAATTATTGTAAATAACTTTAGAACAATTAAATTAATTGGTCTGTCTTGATGATAATTTCATTTCATAAGCTTCAAAATTTATATTATATCATTCGAACTTTATTTTCCATGTTATATATGTTCATTCTATAAAACTTGATGAACGGTTTTGGGTCTGTCAGATTCATGGGTTGTTAAGAGAAATTTCATGAAACAGGTTATATATAAGCGGTTCCTCTCAAATCGAAACAAGTTCTTTCGTTTTGTTTAAAGGGATGAAAGAAGATTGCTTACTCCCACATTGTGTAGGGAGAATTTTATGTTTGATTTATTTTATCGGTCCGACTAATGTCAGACCAGTTAAAAAATTGTCTACAGACTCATCATGTGTCCCCCTCCACGGAAATCTTTAGTAAAAGGCGAAAGATTTATACGTTTATTGAAGGGAGACCAGAGTAACGATTCCATTGCTCCTTGGCAAGTTTATAGAATTGAAACCCCTAAACGCTTGCGAGAACCATAAAACTCACCTGACAGCGACCCCTAGTGTGTTTTTTAAGAGTGAAATCAGTCTACTTCTGAGTTGGTAAAGTAGTGTGCTAATCTTTAAATTCAATTTAATTCCTGTAGTATGCAAGTTTCATAAAGTTTTTGAAACCAAATTTTACAATCGTCAAAAAAAAAGTCAAAATTAAGCTCGTGATCTCTTCGAACTCAAATTTTACTTAGTTTAGATTTCTTATACAGTGTTGTAGTAATCATAGTAAAACCGACGTGTCCCAAGGCGATACTTTCGACTGTCTCGAAGGATGAACGATAGCTTCTTCGTTTCCACTGAATTACTTTCTAAGTGCAACATTTTTCCTCAATGATCTGAAATTATATCGTTATTCGTTTTTCTTTGCGCGTCTAATACATCACCGCGACACTTATGAGATTTTCATTCTCTACCTCGAACAGTAGTTACAATTTCAGAATGTTTTTTTTTTCTTTTGCAATTTCAAATTGAAGTAATTCGTTCTTTCATCCAATTTTTCACTATTAATAAAAAACAAATGAATAACAATATGACAAAAATAAAACAATTTAAAAATTCTGTCAAAAGAAAGAAAGAAAAAACAAGAGACGAAATAAACGAGATCAAAATTTTCGGCAAAATTCAAATAATATTTTATAAAGTCTAAAAAAAAGTTGCGTTAACAGTAGAGTAGGTTGGGGTAAAAAAACGGTACGAGGTGTAGGTCCATTTGGCCCCAGCGGATAAAAAGAGACGACCGGATTCGTACCCTCATTGATCCTCCCGCTTCTCCTGGTTCGGCTCCTCCGCTTCCATCGCGAAGAAATTCACTTTCGAGGAGCAAAAAAAAGCGGCCCGTGAAAAATCAATGGACGCACCTCATTGGCGGCTCGCTGGCTCGACTTCGGCGTTTCATTGGTGCGCTCTCATTGGAGGGCGTGGCTTAAAGATGAGCTCTCCCTGTGTCATCGCTTATATTGATCTTACTCTCACTTGCTCGAACCTTCATACGCACCGACGCCCGGCAATACAAAAACGTTAACCCATACACGCGAGGGCGAACTAGCAAATGCACCACACGTGCAAGTTACGAACGTTCCTCGTATTCTTGGTCAACATTCCCGTTGTTTATTGTTATTAAAACCGTCTCCAGTTAGAACAACTCGACTTAATATGTATGGTTTTCAATTTACTGGGTGCGAATTTCACTTATGTATTCATATCCCGCCGAAGAAAGAGTCCTTCGCGGGGGTCTATGAAACATAGTTCTAACTCTATTCAAACTGTAAACTTGAAAATAAAACCCTTATCGTTATCAATGTTCATCTGTACCTCTTTCCGAATTTTCAAATTTTGATTTTTAAATTTTGAGCTTCATTTCGTTTGATTTGATTGTAATGTTATTTTGAATTTGTTATCAAAATGAAGTTTTGTAAGAGGGAATGAGAAGGAAGTTAACGGTTGGATCTTAAAGTTGATTCGGATCAAATGATATGTTCCAGGATAAAACATCTTTAGGACAAACTCAACGACGATCGGTACACGATAAATACCATTTTACAGCCAGCAAGCAAAAATAGTTGAATAAAAGCTTCACGCCCCTTGTTCGCTCGGTTCACAATTTAAATGCAGCGCGCCGCCTATTTCAGCCTGGACTCGTGTTTCTGCTCCATATTTAGAAGATATAGTTGCGGGAAAAAAGAGGGTGTAAGTCACCCGTGGCTGTTTTGATGGATTAATTCGCGACCCGAATGGAAGGCAAAGACTGCCCGGCCAACCGTTTGTTTTTTTTTATTTCTTCTTTTTTTCGCTCTTTCTGTGTCGTCAAAGGCATGCAAAATGTGCGTACCAAAAAAAAAAAACAACTTTTTTCCATCTCTTTTTTGTACGTTTTTGAAAAAAGAAGAAGCCAACAAAAACGAGTGTAATTTGATTAACAACATTTATATTCAAAAAATGAACAAGATTTCTCATTCTTCGTTCGTTTTGTTCTTAGTCGCAATTTCTGAGGGCGATGAAACTAAAAAGTGTAAAACGGTATCAAAGCCCATTAAGTATGAATGAATCATATGTTGCTACAACTCATAAGAGCATATTTCGCTTGTTACACGAGTTTCATTGAGCGTATCAATTTTGATTAATCTCACCCCTTCCAATTCTTGGACCGAGTTTGTACGCACGGTCCACACAGTGCGACAGCAAGACGCATCTCTCTCTGCGGGATAAGATTTATTTATTGGCAGGGGCTTCTCGAGGGTTCGGTCAATAAAAAAGGGTCGTCCGTCCAACGAGGACCGTGTTTACGTTGATTAATTGTTAGATCCTCTATGTGCTCAGAGTCATGTCTCTGTTCGCTTTCATTCGTTTTGCACTGTCTATGAACTGTTACCCTGTCAACCGTATCTTTTTTTTTCTGACACGATAAATAATTCTATGAAAATAAACAAGTTCTTCCAGGTTGCATCTAGGTTGACCCTTAAAGGCTAAAAGTAACAAAGGCCAAGAAAATGAAGTAAAGGTCAGAGTTGAACGTTGAAATGTTTTAAAACAAAGAATAATTTTTGTTTGGATTGTTGATTCTAAGTACACTAGTTTGATCAAATGTCAGATGTATTGAACGTAACTGAGATCATTTGGCATTATAGTTTTGGGTAATAAAAAGTGATGTGTGTAAGCACCGACAAGCATGTATGCTGGGCATGTATGTGTGCCTATACATAATGCAATTGGGAGATGCAATGCACGTTGATTTTGGCCATGTGCGCCTTAGTCACGCTGGCATATGGTGGACTCATGAAGCCACTAGGTGGCCCGGTAGTATATTACTGTACCTGTCGCCATCTCTGTTGTGCATGCAACATGCCCGTGGCTATTTGTATGACAACAGCCCAAGCTCCCCGACAGGCGCCGATGACCTGCAATTACCTAAGCCAGGTCCCCACATCTTTTCTCCCTTTGTCTGGTCGACGATAACCGAAGACCTCCAGTCATTCAGTGCTATCTGACATTGCGTGACTCCAAATTTGGCTTTTTGATTCATCCTCCGTCTCTATTGGGCACAAACCATTTTTTTGTCTCGCTATACTTTCCTGGGTTGGGTTGTTCGTTTGTGAGACGTGACGTGCAAATTCTCAGGGCGTTTTATAATTCAATTGTCAAATATTTTCATGGGGTTTTAAGATGACTGGTTTTAGGGTGGGTTAGCGGGTCTGGAAATTGAAATTCGATTGCATGATGAGTGGATTTTTGTGGTTTTGAGTCTTATGTGATGATATTTTTGCAACTCATATTTTAACTTTGAGGGGGTTCTGTCAAAATTGTAAAACATCAGTATCAGGTAGAAAAACTTATCAAACATAATAGCATAATACGTTAGTTTATTAATAGACAAACAATTTAATTGTGAATATTTATCAAAAGTGAACTGAATGAGCTTTTCTTATAAGATTGAGATTTAAGGTGTTTTGTTATGGATCATTTTTTTCAAATTTGCAAAATTTAAAACATTTACATTTTTAGAATTTGTTACAAATTTCTATGTGCAATATATTAGAATATTATAATGACAATTACGAAGATATTCAAGATAATGATTCTTAGATATCTCAACAAATACATGACTTGTATATCTATATCTACATCAATTATCCTAGCAAGTGCCAATGCTATGATAACCAATTCGTAACATAAATATCTTTTTCAAATGATCAATCATTTCTTATTTTACAAACTTTAAAAGAATAACTAGAAAGGCAATGACAGTAATTTCATCTACGTTTGACCTTTTTTTCAGATCTGACATTTTTCAGCTACCTTAAAGAAAAGGCCAGAAAGAATGTGCAAACGAAGTTCTGTCAGATTGGATACACATGAGGCTTAATTAAGATAGGATGATATTCATATCGATAGGTTGGGAATGATGTTTTCTTTTTTTTTTTCTTTTGATGAATCGGTAAGTAGGAGTCCTACATTCTACACTCCTTGAGCCAGCCCGACTGAAGTTGCGCGTATAGATGCAGCATTTCAAGTGGGGGTATAGCTCAGTGGTAGAGCATTCGACTGCAGATCGAGAGGTCCCCGGTTCAAACCCGGGTGCCCCCTGGATTAAATTTTTGCTCCAGGTGGAAAAATCATCCGTTTTGCTTGCCCTTCCAACCCTTGAGAGGTGGAATTTGATTCCTCACAGTTTGACACATCTCAGAGCCTCATATTTTGGGAAACTAACTTTTGGCAAGATTAAAAGGCAACAAAATAAAAGTCCGTGTGGATTGAGGATTGAGATGAAAGACAACGAGAGAATGGCGAGATGAATGGTGTGTAAGGTGATCGTAAAGTACTGCGGCTTTGGCGAAATATGGCAGCCATAAAGGATCTTTCGGACTAATCCGGTGCAATTTGTTGACCGCACGAGATAAATCAGTCGAGAGTGTCAACCACCTGCGCCAAACGTTAAAGCCATAAGCCGTGTCTAAATATTCGGCAAATCCGAGAAACGCCCGCAATGCTATCTGCTAAAATGGAACCGATCGTGTCAATTGGCGTGCGGCCAAATGAAATGTAAATCCGACATAAGTCCTTTCATCGCTTTTCATTGCCGCCGCGAGAATCCTCGCACATTCTCGTACATGACTCTGCACAACCCTCTTTCATTCTTCGTTCAAATTTTTTTTAAAACTAATAATTTCCCTTTGTTTTCAAAAATTTGGAAAATCCAAAGTTGTTGAAAGAAACGAAAGATTTTGAACAAATGTGAATGTTGAAAAAGGAGCCAACTTTTTGGAATGTGTTGGAAAAATTGTTGTGTGGAAAAAAAACTGGTTCAATTTAGATGAAACTTTTTAATTCGGACGATCAATCAAAGCTTGAATTTTGACCGGACTGAAAATGTGATGCATTTGGATTTTGATAAATGTTCAAAGCCATTTGCCTTGCATTCATGTAAACCCAAAGTGTCAATAGTGCCGGAGTCGTTAAATCGGTGACTCTGGCAGATGGGCGCCTACTGATCCTGGATAATCGACGGTGATCAGGGTTCCGTTCCAAATACTCGTTTTCAATTCATGGCTCTTACAGGGATAAATGACAAGATAAGCCACGGGCACTTAAGGTCAATTATTCCTCCACCTATTTTCAGCACCTTCTTCATTTTAATTTTCAAAACGTTTTATATTCTTACAAATTATCATCTTTTTTATAATTCAACATGATTGTATGGTGTTTTTCCTCTCACTGATTTAAATGTATCTTTGTTTAGGTGTCATTAGACGTTGTCACTTGATGAATGAAAATTAAACTGATACTCATAATTGAAAATTAAAATCTGTGTAGATACAATGTTAACAGAATCATTAATAACTCATTAAATTGATCAAGTTGGAGTTTATAGAATTAACAAAATGTTGAATTAAAAATCAGATATACGTTGTCTACATTTGAAAATTGAATTGAAAAATCATTGGGATCGGTTTTGATATTTTTCAGTTGTTAGTTTTTGTTTTATTGATACATTTTTGGATCAGAGATGTCGTTATAATCGATCATTTCTGATTTGTCTCTTCCAAGCCGATGGTTTATCTCGATGTCGAGCAAAATCTTTCATCTTTTTGACACGCTTTCGTGGTTTCTCGTTTTTATTGCGTCTGCATCGGAATCAGGGAGGGCGACGCTCTTTGCGTGATGAGAGGTACCACAATGCATGGATTACACTTTGAACTCCGCTGATTCCTTTTAGGGCCACCGTTCCTGAGATGGTAAATGTAAAAAAAAAAAGTCGCGCATTTGTCAGCGGCATAAAAAAAAACTTGCTCTTATCAGAGCCATCGCGATGACGCTTCTTTCTTTATATATCAAACAAAAAGACGTAATGTACATGCAAACTTTTTAGGAGAAGCTTTTCTTTTTCTCCCGATGCCTCCGCCCCATTTCATAAGCAAAGGGGCTGGGATCATTAAATTATTCATAAACAGCCGAGAGCTCGTAAAATATAACCGCGACTGCCATTTCGCACGCCTCCCGTTTCCTTCTAATTCGATTTACTTTCAATTGAACGCTGAATCTTTTGCGCAGTCATCATTTTAACTGGGCTGTAAAAAATACGACTTCAGCTAAGATTAATAATTTTTTTGTTCGCTCATTTGTGTTTTAATTTGATTAATTCTTGCTTTTGTTTCTTGCAATTGATTTGTTTCAAACAATTTTGTTTGCCGTGCGATTAGAAATAAAATTTTTTTTTATTCGAGAACAAACAAGGGAATTAATTCGACGGCTCTCGGTTGGCATTTAATTTTGCCATTTCAAAGTAAAATCTTTGTAAGATTTTGCTGACCCACCTTAACTTGAGCAAAGTTCCGTGCAAAGTCTCTGGCAAAAGTTGAATAAACTGGCGTTCGAAGATATGGTCAAGACCCGCCACTGTCAATATTTGAAGTAGCTTAACTGAACGCTCGCAGTCGCAATTACGGAGGATCTTTGAGAATTGCGGCTGCGAATTTGTATAGATATATATTTTTCAGTTGATTCAATCCGCGAAGTTTTGCGTTTGATCCTTTTCTTTCATGATAATTTGAACTTTTAATGTGGGGAGTCCATAACGGAAATCCAAGAACTGTAAGAATATATATATATTTTTTTGTGTTTAAAATTGAAATTAATTTATGTCACGAAAAATTGATAACATTGTTGAAATTTGTTCGGATGTGTGGCATTGATAGATATCTGGCACAGTTAAAGCGAGGGTTCCAAGTTTCCGAGTCGAAGATCTAATTTAATTGACACTCTAATAGCTAGGCTGCACGACTGTAACGTATCGCTGGAAGAAAACAAGAGAGGGATAGGGATACTGAAAATATAAGGGTGGTTAGAGTGAAGACGCATGGGGCGAAGACAATTGAATTTCATGGGGGTTTGCCCGCTTAACCAGTTAATAGGTTTGTTCATGTTACTTGCCGTTCCACATACGGGACTACTTTTCACACGTCATAAGAAGTCAAAACAATTTTTTGTTTTGTTCATAAGATATTTTTTTAAATAGGTATTAATTAACAAGGTTTTTTGACTAAAACTATACAATTGGGATCAAAAAATTGTTTGATATCTTTAAAAAAGGTACATTTTAAAATTTAAATAATTGGTTATTCATTAAAGTCAAGATGAAACAAAAAATAATAACTTATAAGAATCCCAGTGGAAAGATGAAGAAAGGCGTTCCTTTTCGTTTCCATTGGTTATACACTCTTCCACTGTTCTGAATTAAATTCATTCCGAAGTAACCGAAAACTCTCCCTGCCTTTGCGGCATTCTTATGAAGAGAATATTTAACTTTCACGGCTCGAGGTTAAAAACACTGAACCCTTCCGAATGTGGTTTAAAAACTTCCTAAAGTACACGCGTTGGAATAATAGAGTGCCGGCCACTTGAGAAACTTTGTCAATTTCTTTTTTTCAGTCGTCCATGAGATTTTAAGGTTCAGCTTAACTTTCATTGAAATTCGAAAGACATTTTTATATCTTTGTGTGAATTATTTTTTTAAACCTTGAAAAAAGGGTCCTATTTGTTATTTATAAAATTATCTATAAAATATAAAATTATCCACAAAATATAAAATTATCCATAAAATATAAAATTATCCATAAAATATAAAATTATCCATAAAATATAAAATTATCCATAAAATATAAAATTATCCATTTTTTCTAAACAAAAATTTTGTAACATTTTTAACTACAAAGAAATAAGCTTCGATATATTACAATGGTTAATTTTTTTATTTAAGATAATCGGAATAATAACAATAAAAATTTGGAAACTCGTTACAAATGCTTTGACACTCATTAATATTTTCAACTTTTTTCGTTTTATTCGCTTCAAAAAATGTATTTGCATTTATTTAATATTTTAACCAATTTTAAATTATAAAATTTGTTGTAGTATTTTTTACCATATAAACTGAAGGAGACTCTAATGTTGAATTATATATTGAGGAATTTCTTCACGCGACATGAAAAATTGTAAAAGTTTTTAACGACACCAATGAAGTGATAAGATTTAAAATTAGGTCAGGAATATATAGTGAATAAAAATTTGTTTAAAAAATAAAAATATAAATCATTCATCTTGAATGATAGGCCCCGGAGGGATTCGAACCCTCGATCTCCTGTTTACTAGACAGGCGCTTTAACCAACTAAGCCACGGCGCCGGTTGAAATCCGGGTCGAATTGTGCTTTCTTCAGACTAGAGTTCATAATAGGTGATATTTTCTGCTATTTACTAGTATAAAATTCATAATTTCAACAAAAAATTTTTTGTTTTATTTTCAGTAGGTCATTTTTATTTTAAATTGACAATTCATAAGTTTAACAAAATGTTGAAACGTTTTTCAACCTTTTAGTTTAAAATTAACCAACACTATTTCAATTTAAATTTTTCTATCAGAAAAATCAATTTCCTACGTTTATTTCGAAGGGAAATTGAAAATATACCAATGAATAAAAATATA
>JAQQRF010000257.1:0-203703 GCA_030523145.1 Trissolcus brochymenae | reverse complement strand
TCAGTCTTCGCGCTGAAACAAAAGACAATCTTCGATCAATAACAATTTTCTTTTTATAATTCTTTCTTTCCTTTTTTTTTTTTTTTTTTTTTTTTTTTTATATTAACACCATTTTTATCCTTGAATGTTAATATTTGAATTAATTATAAACTAACAAGTTCTTCCATCATCAATCTTCAGGGACGAGGGTTCAATCCCAATATTTGAATTGTTTTATTTAAGCAAATCTTGAAAAAAAAAATGATATCACTAAAAAATGTTATTCATTCATTTTAATAACTACTTAATAAACAAGTAAAAATATAAACATCCGGTACGAAAAATCATAAAGTGAAATGAGATGAAATTTATAGTACAATAAACAGTTTTACAAATTGAAATAGGATGATTCGTGTGATAAAATTGGTTAGATTATTTATTTATCTGGAATTTGGCTCTGGTTTATGGAAAGTTTTGTAACGATGAATGAAGATGGCGCAAATTTTGTTCAATAATATTCGTGGCTGACGCATATTATTATGATGTACGACAATAATCTCGAGATGTGTATTGGCACCGCTCAGAATGGATTTCAGTGTTATATACATGAGCCGTCGCCGCTGTTACGTCGCCGCCGGGACAATATTGCGATTCGCGCTTTGGCATTTGATCGACGACGAAATGCAGCATTTGAATTACAAAAATATATCAACACATCGTCTCCGCCTCGCGCGACGTTTGATCCGATCATTACTGTTGCCATTCAACAAAAAATAATAATAATAATAAAAGGAAAAATGCGTTTTAATGGTACAAGTTAATTTATACGTCATTATTTGATTTTTGTGCAATCCACTGGGTCGGGCGATGGTCAGTTAAGTTCATCGACTCGTAATACATTCATCCGGACATTTTATTACACGCTTGTGAATTTGATTTCCCCACTTGTTGCACAGTGTATTATTTAATAATGATTCGTTTCAGACAAATCATTTTAATTTGACTTAAGTTTAATTCCCCCCCCCTCCCCCCCCAAAAAAAAAGAAAAAAAATACTACTCTGATGAAGAACTAAATTCTAAAATTGATTTTCAATTTGATAAGAATATCATTTTTTGTAATTCAATTTTTTTTGAAGATAGTTCTGTTTGCTGTGAGTAGGTTTTATTGAATAAAATATGACGAAAACTATTGTTAATAACAATTTGTTAGACTGGTGTTTGGCGGTAACATACGTCCATACTCGATGTGGTTTTAATCATGTTACGACCAGACTAACTATAATAGGGTTGAAAATGCGCTGTTCTGGTCAGACTGCACGATAGCAAGACACGCTCAGTTCAATTTCTAATAAAGGTGATCGGCACCACTTGTTTACACTCTGAGTCATGTATATGCAAGTCCTAGCAAAACACACTTCCCATAGTCAAATTGTCAGCAATTTTAAAGATCCCGAAATAACCAAAATAAATCAACCCTAACTTAAATATAACATGATCAGAAGATCTCAGAATCAGATCCAACCGTGGAGAATTTTATTTGTTCTCGAAGTTTCTGTTTTGTTAATCTATGACGAACATTTTTGACGAACTTTAATATCTCAAATTTTCTTGTTCAAAATCTTAAAATTGTTTCATCTCAAATGTTGATGAAATAATATTGTGACATTTGGAGATTGGTTTGCAACGAGGAAGAAAACCGCTTGTTGGGAGATGACAGAGTTTATAAAAGCGGAAGTTTCGCAAAAGTTGACTGTTGCAATGGGTTGTTACAATTGAGTGAATGGAACGAAGAGAAAACAATGAGAGGAAAATAATTGAGTGAATACGGTAATGATTGAAGCATACGTGTAGATGGCGCGGAAAAGTGAGGAACGGTCGGTGCATTCTACGGTACAATTAGAGTCATTGGATCGGGCGAATCAATGGCTTGGAGGGGCGAGGGAGTGAGTTGCAGCGCGATTAGTCCGTTACGACGACTGTCGGGGACGTGATTTTGCGTTTAAGAGTACACGCTGGAGAGCACGCGTGTGCGTGCGAATACGCCGCCTCTGTCTGCTAGCTCCAAGAGACTCGAGCATGCATGAGAGACTCAAGCAACGGCAAAAACAAGCGAACCTGTCCGATGTCGCGCACAAAGAATGCACTTCAATCTTCATCGCGTACTCCACCAACTGCATCTGCTTTCTTTCCTAACTAGAAACAAGACATCCGTTATGACACGCCCGACGCACTTTCGGCCGACCCGTCTCGTCCCTCACACTCCTCGCCGCTAATTGAATTTATATCAAATTATACCGAGTCCTCGCACTCGCTCGATAATCGCGTCCTTTCCACAATTCAATAAATTTCAATCCTACGTTTTATTGACTTTCAGTACTTAGCGCTCGCAGTCCTAATCGAGTCTTTTTCTAGTTCCCTTCATTCAATCAACTTTTATTCCTAGATTTCATCCCTTTTTTTTTTCCATCTACTTTAATTTCCAATTAAAAATAGATTGTTATCAACTTATTTACTGGATTTTATTGATCACTAACCAACTGGGCTCTTTGAAAAATTTCATTGAAAAAGAAACGAGGTCTTTTGAGATAAAACATTTTTCTGTACATTTCAATTATACAGTTTGCAAATTTCAAAATTTGTTCATAGATAAGAAAACTACTTTGAGTACTTTGTTAATATTATTGATTGTGTATCTTGATTTCCTTTTACATTTTGATCTGCAGATAAAGTATTTCAACTGTCTATAAAAATGGGATACTTTGATACAATTTATATTATGATGACATAGATAGTTGACTTGCAAACTCTGTTCTTTAATTTAAAAACCTACACTCTGGTACAAATATAAATTCGTTAAAATAAACTTTTAACGTTTAATTTTTTTTTTTTATATTTATTCCAACCCAATCTATATTTAAATTACATTTTAATAATACAATTTACAAACTTTTCTTTTTTTTCTTATTTGCAAATCTTTTCAGAATCCCTCGTATGACGAAAAAAAAAAAAAAAAGAAAAACCATTTTTTGTCTCGTTCACTCTTGTTATTTTGTAGTTATCAATTATTACGGTCGTTCATTGCACGCTATGATTACACTTCTATTATACCGTTACAATTTCGCGTACTAAAAAAACGGTTAATTAAATATATTGAAAACCGATAAAACACATATAACTGACTGAACTAGGAAAAAAAAGCCTTCAATCGGGGCGAATTTTTAATACTTCATTAGCTTGTGGTGTAATAATATGTCGTACATTTGCGTAGAATAATATTGACCTGGATCGATACCCTAAGTTAGAAGATATTCCAGGCACTTTCTCAATCTGCTGTACGGAAATCAGATGAGAATAAAATGCAAACTTTGTATGTAATGATAATGCAGATTGCGTTAGATTATTATGAACGATAATTGGTTGTTATTTCAAATGTTAGTTCGCCTTTCCCTGTGCGAATCCAGTCTGATTGCCAAAGGTGGAAAATTAAAAATGTTAAGCATTTTTTTTTTTTTTTTTCATGTTAACAGTCCGAATGGGCACTGAATTTCCAACAAAATCACTTGATTGTTCGAAAAAGTAATTTCTTTGTGTAATTAGTTTACAGTGGTCGAGTAACAATAGTCGGGGAACAATTTTGCCGACTGCTTTTGCAATGTACCTTTGAATGAGATTGTCGCAAAATCGTCAAATGAAATTAATCTCACATTATGTAACTATGATATTCACTTTGCATTAAATTTATTACACCCAAATTTGCTGTTTATTGAGTGATAATGATATTATGATTACCCAGATGTCAATGACATTAAATTTGCAAACAGTCGCAAATTTTAACATGCAGTTACAATTTTGTCTTTGTTAGAAAAATAAAAAACAAACAAATTGAAGCACTTAAAGTATCATTTTTGTTTCTCAATAGGAGTTTGTGAACACTTTTCAAACTTCATCGCTTGTTTTCAACTTGTTTTTTCGCTATCGATAAGAAAATAAAAAAAAAGGTCAAAGAGCAATTAAATTTTTCTTTACAACTTAAATGAAACCTTTTTTTCTCAACTCATGTAACATTGTTAATTTAGGCTCTGCAGTAAAAAAAAAGTTAAAACCAGTTTAGAGAATAAAAAAAAAAAATGAAACATCAAATGATTTGAATTCGATTCACAAACTCAATTTTTCTTTGGCTGCAAATTAAAAAAAAAAAGTAGATAAAAAATAAAATTTACTTCGACACTGGTTTAATTGGATTTAGATTGATTTCAAGAGCGCACGAGTTCTGGAATTAAATTAACAGAAGAAGCAAAAGAATTTCATTGCGAAAAATAAATTCTTTAATCGATACGACATGGATGATGGAAAAATCATTGTCTCGTTTCATTAAAGTCTTTTTCAATCATAATCGTGCATTTTTCACATTATTTCTTCAACGATTAAGAAAATCAATTAAATTAAATAATCTGTGTTTTAATTTTTATTTGTATGTAAATTTTATTTTCATTCAAATATGTTTTTACTTTCATTAAAATTTTGACAAACTTGAAAAATTAATCCAATCATTTCTCAACATTATTTAATTGAAATACAAGAATAATTTTCTGATTTTCAATGAGATTTCTTTTTTTTTTTTTTTTTCATTTTCAGTTAATTCAGTTCAGGATGAAAACTGTGTGTGTAAACAATGACACTCTAATGCAATTCACATGGTGAAAAGAGAAACAACTCGTTTTACAACTCGTTTTATAGTTTAGAAGAACAATTTTATCATGCAATTTAATTTCGATCTTTCCATTTAATCCAGAATAAAAAATAATTAATGGCCGATTAGAAAAGACATCAAATTTGTTTAATTAAATTTATTAAATCTTGTTTCATTTTTTTTTTTTTTTTTCAAATCTCCTGTTGCCAATTATAATTCCGCGTAAAAAATGAACGGACAAAACCCGAGCTAGAAGGTCGGGGACAAGAACTAAGGTAAAATGTGGAGTTGATTTTTCCTGCATGGTAATAAAATAAATGATTGTCGATGGGTGGGGACATGTGAAAATGCAGATACAAAAGCTGCTTGGAACGAGCATCCTTTTCTCCTTCAGACCAGTCGTACGACGAAGAATGATCTGTACGTACGAAAACTGCACATTAGATGAGGTAAATGCGTCCGATGGTGGAAATAAAAACTGGCTGAGAAATGTGCTCGGGAGCGGCTAACTGTACGGTGAGAAAACAAGCAAGTTCCGATGGCTTTAGCTGCGACGTGTGATAGAGAGAGCGTAAATTTCCTGTTTCGCTTATTTGGTGCGCGCTCGGTCACTCCGCCAACGAAACACACAGACCGGTTTCATTTCAATTTGCGATTCGAACCGAGCGGTGCAAAAAGAGAAGATTATTGCGATACAAGTGATTGTCAACCGTTCGATACGTTTCGACCATTTTTCCACCTCATATTTTTCTAAACAAAAAACAAAACAAAAAATTTCGCAACCACCCTTCGAGTTGACATTTTTTTTGCTCTGCGACATTCAAAGCCACTGGCTCCTGCCGCGTTTTTCCTCATCGAGCCAAATCAGCATCCACGCATTTTATTGGGCAAATTAAAAAATCGTTTATATGCAAATTCAATCGAGTAAAAAAAAAATCAAAGTAAGCTTTGCACCAGGAGATCGTTGCTTTTTTTAAATTCATTCTTGTCAATTTAGCTTTCTAGTTAACAATTCGATATTAATGGCACCAAAGACATTAATGAATTTTTAATTTCATTTCTTTTTCAAGATAACATTAGAGCTGAGATCGATTTTGTAGAAAACAAATTTTTGTGTCAACAATTTCAAACATCACCAATGTACACTTTGAGCTTGAAAACATTTTGATGTAAAAAAAAAAGCTTGCTTCAATTTGATTTGCAAAATGACATTAGTCAGATTTCAACAAAAAACAAGTTCAGTGACAGACGAAAACTAACAAACCAAACAAAAAAGAAAAAAAAGTGAAACAAACCAACCGCTCCGAAAAGTTGTCGTGTAGCACGGCCTAAATCAACCGGACGAGATGAAATTCAAAAATAATTGTGAATTCACGATAAGGCACAAGGAGACATGTCAAAATGATAACTTTTATCTGTTTGATTTCACAGCGAGCAAGGTAGTCTCACTGCACACATACACACGTGCACGTACACACAAAGGCAAAAACGACAGGATCAATTGCAATCACTGCACTGACAATTTCCCAGCCGAGAGTCTTGTAATATTTTTTTTTTTTTTTTTTTTTTTTTTCAGTGACAAGAGCGAGGTCGCCTGTACGTATTGTGAAATCAATTCCAATCCATCAAACGACAAAATTGCGTCGACTCCAAAAACCGTTGGCTATTGTTTGCAGCTAGTGCCCGGCATAACCACAACTTGCGGCCCGCCACTTGTGTGTATGTTTATTTGAGAATCAAAAAGGACGTTGAGATTGGTGATTTGTCATAGGTGGCGTGGTTAAAATCTCGTCGGAACGAAAAACGACCGTAGAATCCCTGGGGCTGGAAAGAGAAAAAAAAAATAAACAAATCGGATGACAAATGTGCGACGGTAATGTGAGGACAAGTGATAATGGTGGAGCAAAAAACGAGTGGGCGACACTCGGTTGGTCAACAATGGTCGGACTTGATTGTTGTGGACGCGCGCACGTTACGTCCGCACGTCGTCGGGAAACAACGCACAAGATCACGCCGCCGGCGGCGGCAGCGACGGCGGACATCATGGTGGATGCTCGTGCACGCAAAATCGTGGCCGCAAACGAGCCCCCGAGAGCCGATGCTTTTTTACCTGAAGGCACTCCTTAATTATCGATCAGAGCTGCGTTGCGTCTCATTAGCACTGTGCTGGACACGCGGTATTATTACAAGCACTACACTATACGCGGCACAAGAATGCTGCACCACTTCGGCGTGTAACGCGAACCTATCTGTCGATTCGTGCTGGTTCGTGAACACTCGTCGCTCGCTCGCCCGCCGACAGTGCCCGAGAATCACGCCGCGCGGCGCTCGCGCTAACATTCTTGCGCACTTTCTGCTCTTACGATGCGCGCGCGCCCTCTCGGCTCCTCCGACGCTGTAGGTGGCGACACCTGACGGCTCGCTACCAAAACAACGATTCCCGCGCGATATTCAAACTGAGAACTTTGGTTTTTGTTTTTAAATTTTATTTTTTAAATGATGGATTGTAAACTTGTGATTCGTTTCAGTTTGGTGATAAATTATGGATTGAATAAATTCAGCTTTAATACACGTGTAAATGAATTAATTTAAAATGGTGTTAACGAATATGTATAGTTAGATATTTATATAGGTGATTAAAATTTATTTAGTTTTATTATTCATCAGTTGTTTCGTTTTAGTGAACGGATGTCTGAAAATGGTCATGAATAAATAAGTTTTAAGAATGTAGGCAAACAGTTTATATTTAAATGTATTGTTTACAATACGTTTTTCCGTGTTATGTTTTTAGTAGAATGTTTTGATACAACGGCGCTGGCGCCCGTGTGCCGAACGATTTTTTTTTAACACGTCACAGTGCGCAGAGTGTAATTTTTTCGAACTCGTGAAAAATGTTTTTTTTTAGCATTTGTATTGATTTTTATTTTCATTGTGATTTTAATCGATGCGATTGATCATGCAAATTTCATCATGTTTCAATATCCATCATGTTTTGGGTTAGTTTTGATTTTGAAGTTTTCGTTTTAATTGTAATTATTGTTTTCAATTTTGGATCTTAATCAATTTAATCTCTTTTGCTTTGCTTCAGTTTCTATATTTTAATTTTAGTTTTGTTTTCAAATCTAGTTTTTGATTTTGTATTCTGATTTCTGTATTCTGGTTATGATTTTTGTTATTTTTTTCATTTTCATTTTTGTTTTAATTTTACGTTTAATACTTGCTTCTATTTTTTGTTGTTTTGGTATTAATTTTGCATTTGATTTTTCTTTCAGTATCAGCTTGGTTTGGGATTTGGCCCGAGTTTGTTTTTGACAGATTTTTGGATTCTTAGTTTTTACTCTTATGTGTCGAATTATTGAACCACGAGTACACATATAGTGGAGGAATTTAATTAATATTTTATACGACGCTAAAAGCAATTATCGGAAATTCACTTTATGATGGTCAGCGCGCTGGAGACTGTAGTCCTCGCGCCGTGCATATTGGAACTGGATTGACAGAATACAATTCACTTTTAAAACAATGCTCATATTCTCTCTTATAATAAGGAACAGAGTGTTGATTCCCAAATTTTTGAATAATACATTTATTTTATCTGCGTTTAACTTCTTTATGATTTTGTTTTTGCTTTTCAACAACGGAGATCAATTTGTCGATTGAAAAATCATGGTTCGACATTTTCATTAGAAACGAGAAGATCCGTGAGATTGATAATCTCTCATTTTCGTTGACCGGTGTGTGCTTTTATCTGTGATTCTCCATCCCATTTTTTTTCTCGTTTCATATACCTTTTCGCTTTTCATCTTTGCAAAGCAAAAGTGTATTATTCCGTAGCAATTTTTGCGTATAATCGAATCGAAATCGTTCAACAAAACATCGCATTACACAAACGTCATTATCAAAATACCTCTCCTTTAAACCTGCGATCCTGAGATATCCTTCAGAAGTATATACAGAAATCGAATTAACAAAATAAAAGACGTCATTGAACATTTGAATCAGTTATTGAATATTTGTTGTAAACTTTCTTAAATCAATTCATAAATCTAATTTTTTTTTTTTATTTTAAATATTACTTCTTGTGTTATCTCCATTCTTTATATTTTGTTTTGGTTTTTCAATTATAGTTCCTGTTGTCTTGATTATTATGACTTTTCTTTTGTTTCAATTTCTGTATTGTTTATTTAATACTATTTACTGACTAACAACGATATTCTGTAATCTCGAAATGTTATGACATTCAAAAGTCTGAGAAAACGTTACTTTTCACAAACATGATAAATTGTTGCAAATTATTTATAAGCAGCTTATTGAAGAAAAAAAGAAGAAAGGTAGAAAATACAGTTGATAGGCGGCAAATTTGACGTCGAGTATATAAAACTTCAACAAAAGTGGAACCAAAAGTTTATAATGAGGATCTGCTGCGCGAGTTATGATTGTAACTTACAAAAGAGTTCTCGTACTCTGCAAAATCATAAAAGTTGCCCCAGAGAAGACGCTCGCGGTTTTGGCGCTAAAATTGCACTTAGCACTTTCTGCTCATCACTTGGCTTCTATAATTTAAATTAGCTATTACGAGTATCACGTCAAAGTAACACGACGAGTTTCAACCTTGCAAGTGATGCTTTGCAGTATAACATTTACTAGCTCCAATTGCACTGCTTTAATTCAATCCTGATTCAACTTAATTTACAACCCCTGAATGTTGCTGTGGTTTGAATAAACATAAAAAAAGATTCTTTCATTCATTTCATTTATTTATAATTTAGAAAGAATATCAATCCGTCATTATAAATTTTGATTTTGATTTTTCATTGAAAAATCCAAATTAGGATGACAATTGGTGACACACTGATGCATTTTACATGATAAAAAAAAAAAGAGACAGAAATAGTACAATCTCAAAATCTGTTTATTGAACCAAAATGAACAATTGAAATAACAATTTTCAACTGTCCTTAAACAAAGACAGTCATATGCAATTTACATGATGAAGACAGAGATACTTTGTTCTTTTTTAAACCTGTTCATTAAGAAAAAAAAAATGATTCTCATTTTAGGTACGACCAAACTGAATTATCCAAAGCCTAATAATTAAAATTGTCCCTTGGATGAATTGTTATTATAATGTATACATGGATACCCCTCTGAATGCGACGACTATATCGTTGTGTACATGTTAGCAGTCAGCAGCCGATAACAATTTCAGCTATGGTTACCACTGACAGCCGGACTATCTCAATAATAGCTTAGGTATTCGCGGTCTACATTATTTGCTACCCAGGAGCCAACCAAAGTAACCTTCTCAGATTATCATGCACCAAAAAACCATCGTCTGGTTATATCACAAGTCCCGTCCTGGTATCATCTCAAGCATTAATTGAATTTCTTATCTCAAATTCCATCGATGCACTGAATTTATTTTTTTTTTTTTTTTTTTTTTTTTTTTTTTTTTTTTTTTTTTTTTTTTTTTTTTTCAGAACAATAATAAACTCGATTATAAATGAGATGTGAGCATGAGTGGTGGGATGTGCTTTGCTGCACAAGTTTCTCAAGCATTTAATTAATTTCTCAGCTCTTCTCTCTATATACGTTTATATAGTAATCAGTTAGGGCTAGTTTGATGCTGACTTCGAGAATTGTGTCCGAGATAGACAAGATTTATCGCAATGACGTTAACAATTTGTTTACAATTCAAAAATCAATGCAAGAACAAAAGTGAACAAATACAATTGTTGGACAATCAACATTGAAATAAATTTTTTCTTGAAATTTCAAAGAAGACCTTGTGTACAAACGTGTTTTAGAATATTGTTCGTACTTTGGTAACGTGTCCATTTTTCAATGATTTTGATCGGGGTTGTTCTTTTTCATTGCCACAAAGTTTTGATTAGGATTATAATATAATTTGGTACCATTGAACCGATATTCCCACAGAATTAATGGCAAAAAACTAAAATTCGAGCAGAAGAGCGTTTGTTCGCTTGTCTGCTACTTCGTTTCTCTCGAACGATGATCAATACTTTTACCCTTCCTCCTGATCTCCTCGTAATGGGATTGAGCAGTACTTGCATCATAAGTGCATACCTGCCATTCTAAACTAAACTTGCGTCTAAAATGTCAAATTACTGTTTAATTTAATCAACTCTTCCCTTTCTGTCATCGTTCATATATATTTTTTTTAATTACAACCATCAAACTTCTCATAATACATTTTATTCAATAAAACTACAAAACGAGATTAAAATTGTAAAATATAGTTAATCAAATTTTATCATCTCTATAGTCGTACAAAAAATTGTATAACAGAAAGTAAATGATGATACAAAATTTAATTTGTATCAAGTTTTTGTTTTTATATTGAAATAAAATCTAAACTAAAGTTTAGATAGAAATGTATTGGACATTCTTCTTTTTTTTTTTTTTTTTTTTTCAAAAGCTCTCAGCCAAGAAAGTCGCTCAACAGTCAGCCTATAAGACGTGATTATAAAACAAAAATGTTGTCACTTAATTTTAAGATGTTCACTTTCGCGGAACATAAAAGCTGTCATGCCAACAGAAAAGTACTCTCATAAATTGTGGTACAGGTCAAAGCTGCGGTCAACTTGATTACGCCAGAATACCGATCAATGTTGCGTCCTTGCAAAATATAGAACAGTTTACAAACTCAGTCGCGAACTTGAGAACAAAATTCAGAGATGGACTGGTGTAATCGAATTATGCAGACATAAATGTAGCGTCAACTTTACATTGGATTGGAGATGTAACATGAGACAAAAAGTTGCGTCCCCGCAAGAAAATTTCATACAAAAACTTTCATCAGATCACAACGTTTGACATTTCTAAAAGATTTTTTTTTCTTTCTAATTTTAAATTTCAAAAAGGTATTTAATTAAAAGTGGTAGCAAGTAATTAAAAAGTTGACAAGTTTTTCGACAAGGTTGTTGAAAAAAAAAAAAGTTGTCGCAAAATTCATTGAGAGAAACGAAAATTGTTTGATTCTAGATTATGATGATGATGAAAAAGTGCAGATTAACATATAACATGATCGCTGCTTGATGATGGGCACGAACTATTTGTTAAGAAGAAAGGTATTTAATTAGAAAAAGAGGAATTTCGTTTTGAATTGTACGACGTTCGGTGAGTAGTTTGGCATTTATTGAACTGAACGATGAGTGAGTGTGTTGTGCACGGGTAGGGCCCACTGCAGCGTGTCTGTCGGTTCCTTTTAGAGGGTGAGTTAGTCTGTAGAGGGCAGAAATGATCGGGAGAATGTAGACACCCCTACTCACGTCATGATCAATATTTCGCCCTGAAGCTGTGGCATCCAAACTTCAATCCCGAGACGGGTTTCTTTTCTCATGGAACTTCATCAAATTTTCAACTTGTTTTTTTCTTTTTTTTTGTTTGCAGATGAAATTTTCCCATGCGAGATTTACTTTCCCTGAAAAGTTAAAGGGAGACAGAGATAGTTTGACTTTCGAAAACTTATTATTAATATAAAAACTATATCTCTCAGTTAAAAAGTTTACTGTTTTCTTTTTGTTTAACTTTGTGTAATTTAAAAAATTGCATAATTTATGAACGTTTTACTTTTCATTTTACTTGATCCAGATTAGAATTGAATATTTTTTTTAAACACATTTCGTGCAAAAATAGTTTTATCATTTTATTCACTTTTATTTTCATATTTCACATTCTACTCACATTCAGGTATGAAAATTCTATTAAACATTAAAATCGAATATAAATTGAAATATTCATGCTTGTACAAAACTGATGTAATTGTGTGAAAAAAATTGTTCTCGTGCAAGTACGTCAAGTAACTTCAAAAGAAATGTGCTTTTAGTACAAGGACATGTTTCCAATGCATGAACGATCATGAGTATTACCGCAAAGAATTATTTTTAGTTCAATTTTTCACTTGAATGATACCATAAAGCAACGACGTGCATAACCAAGAGCAAGAGAGAGAGAGAAAAAAAATACTCTGTTATCAATATCCGATGAACGTGACACATTAAGCGTCAATAAACTCCAACTTAAGAGACAACTTCAACCCTGCATATTATGTGCCATTTTTTTATTATTTTTTATGATTTTGCACATTTTGCATCAAATTTGCTGTCGAATTCTAATTAAGTCGAACAATTACTTTATCAGCAGTACAGAAATAACGATTCAAAATTATAAATTTAAACTATAAATTGTATGACATAAATAATAAACGTGTTAACAACAATTGTAAATTCGTACAGCTTGTTTTTCAAATATTTTCTTTTTATTATTTCCTATTTTTTGGGGTTGATATTGTTCAGTTGTGTGCTTTTGGAAAAGATATAAGAAACACAATGACTTTTTGGAACCGAGGAGAATTTCGTAGATCTTTGTGCACGAATTGAAATTGTTCCCAGACAAGGTAAGTTTATTCCATTGTACCAGAACGTGAATGTGCCAAGTGACGTGTACGCAGATACTTTTCAGTTATCAATCCCAAACTGTGGACTATTGTCAAGTGAGATAATGCCGTTATGCCATCTCGCAAAAGTGACGTTTATATCCTCCACTTTACATTGCATAATACAACAAAAAATATACTGCTGCTGATATCACTCTCAATTTTATCTGTCTCATATAATTTTAAAGAAAACAAGAAATCCTAAAAAGTAAATAAAGATGATTAAGGACTAACACTGCTGAAACAATCTCAATTTACAATTCAATTAAAACAATTAAGCGAACAAAATTATTTGTACAACATTCTTTTTGATTTATCATTGTTTTTTTTTTATTTTCAGTTAACATTTGGCAATACAATAATCGCTGAAAAAATGCAATTCAAATATAAAACCTTTGCCTATCTTATGATTAAAGAAAAAGAAAACAACTGGTTTGGAGTTTTATCTTCTGCCCTGTTTTTTACCCTTCCTGGAAGTCGAAGCGGCAACAGGTTGAGGAGCAGATTGTTCCCCGGAAGAAGGTTTACCCTGACGAGATTTTAATTTTGGTATGGTTGTGCCCAGATGCATTAGAAGTGAATCCCGAGTTGGGAAAGCAGGATTAAATGGCGACCCGTCGTCGTTTTTGAGTTGCACTCTTATACGTCCTCTGTAAAGCAGTTCCTTGCTGCGCTCCTTTGGGTGCAATTTGTTTTCTACTCCTACAGTAAGTCCGGCTGCTACTAAAACGTCACGCATCTCTTGGTGTGTTGGATTTTCCACGCAGTCGTCTTTTGATAACTTTCGTCCCTCTGCTCTTGTTTTTTTGCTGTTTATGTACAATGGATAAATGCAGACCCATCTGAAAAAAAATAATATTAATCAATCGTTTGACAAAAAATAGAATCAACTTGGAATAATAAATAATTCAAACAAATACACAACTTGAGATGAAAAATTAAATAAACATTGTGATGTAAACAAAAACATATGGAGTAACTTTGTGGTGCAATTTTTTCATGATCGGAAATCAAAAAATAATCAATTAAAATTAATGTAATCAAGAAGAAAAAGAATATATTTAAGATCGAAAAAGAAAATGCCAACAGAAGATTTGTTTGTTTTTGTTGAATTTCAATCTGTGATTGTTTTCTGATATTGACATTTGACATAACCTAACAATCAAGAATCAGAAGGATCAAAATAAGATAAACAAAAGAGAACGATTGTTAAAGATTGGGCAAAACTGACTCACCTCTCACGATCGCTGTGATTTTTCGTTGATCGAAAATCATAAGCCATTTTGTTTACTAACAGATGTGTATGATCAAGTTTTTAATATTTTTTTACGAACAACTTTTAGCTGATCTTTTAGTTTCTCTCTTTATCTTCTATCTTTGTTGCAGCCACTGCTGACGTTTTACCTGTTTTACCATTCGTGTTTGCTTGCTAGTTCGTCAATACGACGCCAGATGGCGTATTGGACAAGGAAACAAATTGCTGACAATTTCGGTAAAATTAAATAAAAATAATTAATTCAATACATTAATTGTGGAAAAATTATATTTGGTTCACAGTTTTTTAATTAAATTTTCAATTAGAGATTGAAAAACAAGTCACGAAAAATGTAGTTAAACATTTGGAAGTAATTAAAAACTACAGATGTGTTTCCAAAGGAACAATTTTGAAAAAAAAATTTATTGATATTTAAATTCAACATTAACAAAATAAACAAAAGTAGACAACAAATAAAAAGGCGGAAAAAAAAAAATCTTTCGGGCTCGTCCGGGATTTGAACCCGGGACCTCTCGCACCCGAAGCGAGAATCATACCCCTAGACCAACGAGCCTGGTGATAAAGATGCAAAAATATCCGTACAAGATTTGCAGAGGCAAAAATGAATGGAAAATTGTGTTTTAAATTAAATTTTTTGACACTACAACTTTTTTTTATTTGTATAATTTTATTAGTAAACAAATCGCAAAATTACTCGGTCATTCAGCGACTGTAAGGGACGTACATTTTGTAGGTCTCCTCCGGTAAGTTTAATTCTCCTGAATGCATCCAACTACAACGAAAAATATTAAAATCGTGAGATTAAAAGATCAATAAAAATTAAACAAATAAAAATGAATTAAACAATTTTTTTTTCACTTACAGTAGTACGTGAAATTTGTAAAGGAACTGCATTAATAAACCAAGTAACAGCTTCGCTGCAGGGAGGTGTTGTCAACGAGCCATGATAGGAATAATACGAATGATTCAGATTTACGTTTAAATGATTCAGACTGCAGGGAACCAATTTTTGAACACTATTTGGTGCAGTTATTTGCCACAGGGCTTTGCTGATAGGTTGCAAGTCGTCATGAATATGCGAGATCTAAAAAAGAATATGTCAAAATCAGTTATTAAGAAAAATCATAAACAAATTAGTTCGAGCAAAAAATCTGTCTCTAATTAATTTCTCTCTCTTCTCTAATTCTCTTTCTATTTTGATTATTCTGATTGAGATGTAATTATTTTTCTATCTATAAAAAAAAGACACTTATCCAATTTACAGGATAGTGAAAAATACATAGATAGGTCAGTTTTTAAAATCAGTTTAGTTGATAGAAGTAAAACAGGATAGAAAATGGAAGTCAAAGAATTGAGAGAAAATTCATTAAAAGACAACAAATGGACAAACAAAATTTGATTAATAATTTCTTACATCATAAAGATGAGCGATTACGATAATACCATCATGGTGCTTCATTGCTTCATCCATCGAATCATATTTGGAGTTCATGTGAACAAGATGCGACTCAACTTTCATGCTACAAATTTGATCAGTTTTATATCAGCTTTTTGTATAACAGTTTACATCAATTTATGTGGTTGAGTCATTATTGTACCTTTTTCTATCAAAAGTATGTTCAGATCCAACAGAGTCGTTTTGACCCCAGTGGAAATGCATCTGTTGGAAGATGTACTCCCCTTTGAGGTATATCCCATCGCCAATAATCTTAGGGGTTTCACCTGCGTGCCACGTTCCTGTGATCTGGGCTAAAAAAAATTGTCATCTTTTATTATCATTGCTATAATATCATATCAAATAAATGAATCATCTCAAAATTGCAAAAATTGAATAATAAATTGAAAATGAAAAGATAACAGTTATACTTTGTATAAAATGATGATACCTGAATGACCGTTATTCCTCACATTAAATGTAATTGGTATTTGGTGGTAGTTCACAAATTTAGGATGGACACGAAAGCCTAATAACCGAACGGCATGACTTGGAATATTTACTGGCGATTGGTAACTTCCTCCACATGTTGCGCTTATTTTTGTCCAGCTTTCCGGATTTTTGTAAGAAAAAGTTTGTTCGGCTACACAATCAAAAAAACATATATAAGTTCAAAAATGGTAAATCAGAAATTAACCAACTGTTTTAAACTTTGAAGGAACTAACAAATTTGTTTTTACTTTCAGAATTCAAAAATTAAACATTTAAAATAAAATTAGAGAGATTTCATAAAAGTATTTATTGACTTTAATCCCTTTTTTATTGATTTTAATCTCTTATTGATGAAAGTTAGTCGAAATTATATTAACGAGTAGAATAGAAATCTAAGACAAAGTGACGACTATCTAAAATTGACAGACAAATTTAAAACCGTCGCACTTTTGCGCCTACAGAAAATGAGACTGCAATTTATTTTGCAAACTAGTTTGCCTGCGAGTTAAACTTGCCCGTTAAAATGCTGAATTAACAAATAATTACTTTGTCAACTCACCCAATTCAACTGCTGAAGTAATAATGAGTAAAGTGAAACATTTTAAAGCCAATTTCATGGTTCTATAAGTATCCTTGCAACTGAAATTATAATTTCCAATTTGAGAAAAAAAATCACATTTAATTTAATTTAATTTGTTTTGTTTTGACAAATTATTCTTTCAAACAAAATTTTGAGATTATTTCACTCCTTTGACTTCTTCTGGTCGAGGCTGACAAAGAAGCGCGGATGTTATGGTATGCACTATTCGCGCGCTATTAAAATCTAACGGTAGTTTCAATTCAGCGCAAACTAAAATCTGCACGAACGGAAAATACGTTCTATGATATAAGTTTTACTGATATTTTGTCACGTCATGTTAAAAATTTAAGCACATCGTAAATCAGGCAAAAAATGATAAGGGGTATATATTTTTTGGGTCTCTAAAAACGAGGGATAGAAATAAAAAAAAAAATTATTTTTAGTACTTTTTTTTAATGAAAAAATATATTTGACTTAAATAAATATATTTATAACATTATATATATATTTAAATATGGTACATGGTATCTGTGAATATATGTCTGTTTTTTTATATCGATGAGTTGTACATTTTTGATTAGACAAAAAGTATTTTACTCAAGAAAGTTACTCACTTTGTTGTAGAAGAGATTTTCAGGATCTAATGATTGATGTGTGGAGCATCTTCTAATGACCACAATTTATAAGTGTCACCTTGATATAAATAAACCAAAGATACAAAAACGATAAGGGCTAATAAATTTATTGGCCGTTATAATGAATTGGTCTCCATTCTAATATATGGAAATGAAATCTTAATGCGTGCAAGCAAAGTAATTGTGAAACAAATTGGCCAATAAACACATATGTTTCGTCAATTAAAAAAAAGGTGAAAATAATGGAGAAAAAAAGGACTATCGCGCGTTATAGAATGAAATTAGATTGTCTAATTAAATCGGACGGATTGAAAAGAAGAAACAAAAATTTATTCTCAATTTGGGATCATTAGTTTATGAATGTCACTTGAAATAACATTTCCACGGTCATTAAACATCTTTTAAATTATATTTAGAAATGTGATTAAAAAACTGATTAAGCCAATGGTCAGTGACTTAATGACTTTTTGATTTTATTTATTTATATAATTTTTTCCGTCTCAATTTCATTTAACAGTATTTTTATATAAGAAATCAAAAGAGCTATCTTTTGAGAGCCATTTTTTTTCTCTTTGAACATAAAATTTTAATTTAAAACAACGATTTATGAATAAAGTATGTATTTCCTTTAGTCATTTTCGAATGATAACAAACATTCATTGAAAAATATATATGCATTCTATTTATTACAAATTCATAAACAAATATAAGTTTGTTTACAGTTGCAATTGCAAAAATTTCAAGAAAACTGCTTCTGCCCTGGATAAATAAATTATGAGTGTAAGGTATTGAAAATATCATATCAGAGTTGGTAGACATTTATGATTTTCCAGATATGAATTGTATCTAAAAATAGTATAATTCTGTATTCATTCCTTTTGGAATAATAATAAAAATAAACATTTTAAACATAATGTTTTTACAGTTTAAACATACAAAATATTTTATTTTTATCAATCAAATAAATCATATTGTCTTATCATCATGCTTTGTTTTCTCGTTTAATTTTGGTTTATTTTGAATGATTGCTTTTTTTTTAATAAAAAAAAGACAAAGGGCGATTTGAAAAGTAAAATTTTATTACTGTCTGAACATTTGATATATTTATTATCAGTTGATGACAATTTTGTATTTTTATTTTTGACAATGCTCCGCAAAAGAACAATCATATCGCAAAATTTACATTTTTAGCTACACCAAAAGTAAGAAGTTTTTCGCATTAGGACATTTCACATTAAGGATGTTCTCAAATTCAAAATGGCAAAAAATCCATCTTCTTAAAAAAAGATATTACAATTTTTTTTATTCTCGAAGTAGAATTCTTTACCATCTATACATGAAGGCTACACATAAAATTTGACTATTTCATACAAATTAAAAATTTCACGAAATAATAAAACGATTGTAGCCGTTTTATTTGAAAATCCCTTAAAACTTGTTTGATTTCAGAGACAACGTATTTATGTATAGTTAAAAAATAAATATACAAAAAAAGATTATAAATATTAGAACCTAAGAGTATTAAAAATATATATATATATTATTTGTAAATTTGATATCATTATCATATATACATCGATTTGATTATTATTACTAGATATATAATTCAGGAACAAATGTTTATCATACATTTAGAGAAATTATGATTTGTATAATGTACAAAAATCACAATTTTTACTTTGACCATTCGAATAATCAAAATGTTGTTCAATTTAAAAATAATGATAATTATTACTTTCGACTTTTTAAAAAGTTTTTAATAGTTTTTTTCCTAGACTAAATAGCTTTAAAAAATATAACTTTCCTTGCTCCTGCATCGCCTATTTTTCAAATTAAATAAGGTAACTAGCTTTTTTGAACATTTTTTCTTTTCTATGCAAAATATTATATTTTGACAGAAGACTTGGATTAAGTTTGGAAGATTTCATTTGCAATTCGCAATTTCAGACTTTTATCTAGCAATAATACATTTTGAATTGTATAAATTATCTCTATTCCTTTCATTTGTATTTCTTAGTTATAATTTGGCCGGATGAACTGAGAACAGTCCTGAGATGGAAGGCCATAGCAGGCGGCCATTTTGATATCTCTGCAATTTACTTTTACCAATTTGAAATTTCAACTAAACTCAATCAAAAATTTGTTGGTAAATTAAAGATAAAGTAATCTGGTTACCAGGCAACCAAAAAACTTTGGCACTTCTAACTTCTATATTAAAATTCAAATTCAAATATAAAAGTCCCATTTTGTTAAGAATTTTCAATTTTCATTCACTCAAGTTTGTAAATCAATGATTTGCCTTTTTTCTCATTTATTACACTTCAGCTATTAAACGTTTATAATTTTTTAAATTGTATTTACAGTTTGTTTCTTTTTTTGTTTTCAAAATTTGTATTCAACATCTTTTGATATTTTTTATTCTGAAAATCTGTTTCGGCGTAATAAAAATAGTTCTTCATCCCATTTCCATTCATTTGACATTTTGTACTGAAGTAAAGTCAAGTTTGAGCAAGAAGTATTGTTTAAAGTTGTTCAAGTTAAATTGATAAGTTTCAACTATTCATGACCGTTGTTCGTCTTGAATATCCGCGCCTGGTTACTGTCTCGCCTTGAGCCTCGCATTCTCGTTTAACTCTATCAATTATATCAGCTACCAGCTTTTCTTCATTTTTTCTCTGCTGTTCCCAATCTGGGCCTTTGATAATCTGAAATAACAAACATTTTATTCTCAATAGACATATTCTCAATAATTTTTTTAAATAAAACGAAAAAAAAGGAAAGAGAATGAAAACTTACATCACTTTGTCTGCAATTTTTTTTATTGGAAGACTCATCTTTGTTCTCATCGTTTTCATGGTCATCGGAATGTCTCGAATTGAGATGTCCGACGTAGCCCTTTCTGGATTTGAAAAAAACGTTACAGCTGCTGCATTTGAAGAGCGGGGCTGGATGGGAAATTTGATGAGCTGATACGTGAAGTTTGTACTTGTGCCTGTACCATTGTGTCCGGGATGGCAAAATTTCTCCACACCATTTGCAGATCACAGATCCATCGTTTTGAATCAAGTACTCCAGCAGCTTGTAAAATAATTTTGCCATACACAATAAGGTTTTCATCTCAGAGCTACTTGTTACCATTAAAAGCTTGTGATTCTTAAACATTTATTTTTACAGATTCATCAAATATTTAGAAAAAACAAATTTGTATTCACTTCTTTTGAATATTTCAGAAATGATTCTGGAATCTTACTCGATAACCAAACGAACGATATAACTGATTTTACATTTTTTTAAAACATCAGTTACAAAAATGAGTAACTGAAACAGTTATTTTAGCAAATCAAAATTACTAATATACCTCAATTACGAAAGTTTGTTGTTCTTTTGTGTTCGTAAGATTGATTTCCAAGATTAAAAATTGTTTGTATATTTTTTTTTATACGAAAGTTTAGAGTCTGCATAGGAGATTTATATTTTTGTTATAAAAAGTGTGACATAAATCGTTGTAATATTTGTTTATTGTCATTAATTTTTTGATCGCAAATTACATAAAATATCTCAATTCCATGACTTTTCGCATTTTAGCTAACAGGCAAAATGATATTTAATATATTGTAATAATGGTAATAATAATAATAATAATAATAAACTATGGCACAAATAAATAAATTATATACAACTACAATAATATGTCAAACGCTAATTATTGGAAGCACTTTTGGGGAAATGACAAAATGTTTTACATAAATGGTAATAAATAAAAAATAATAATTAATAATTAATAAGTGATCAACAATTGATGGAAAAGGAAACTCTTTAAACAAATTTTTTTGAGAAAAAAATTGTTTAACTTTAAGAAGACAATGATGGCTGTAAACAAAGCATACTTTTTAGATTTTGTTCGAATTATAAATGAAGAAAAAAAAAGGTTTAGGCGTAATGCGGTGTGGAAATACGGTAGCAGAGAATACACCAAAACCTCATACTGAAATATTAAAATGGGATACATGTTTTTATCATTATTCTTTAAAAAGTTTTCTCAAGATGACAGTGGGAAACGTGGTTCTTCTATCTTTGTTTAAGAATGCATAATTATTTGTTGTTAAAAACAGGTAGAAAATATTGATATTAAATATCAATTTTTTCTATACCCGTGATAAAAATACACGCATCTTTCAATATTACGATCGGTTAAGAATGTTAAGGATGTGCAAGTAACATGGAAATTTTCTAAGTTGTGAAACTAAGATTATAGGCTCAAGGGTCTCAAAGTTAATTAAAATTCTTTGAAACATAATCAAATACAACAAATGAGCAAACAAAAACAATAAAAAAAACATGAGAAAACAATAAAATAGAAACAAAAATGAAACAACAGAAACTAAGTAATAAAAATCAACCTAAAATAAGTTAATAGACGTTGATTTTTTAAAAAACGCTAGTTCAATTTTCAGTTATTACAACTTTTTTTTTGCCATATGAAATTTTCTTTGGAATCAACACTAGTTTTTAGGAAATTTCTATGTTGCAATTCCTATAAACTAACCAATTTTAAAACATTACTAATTAATGCCCTTTCTTAACACGGGTAACAATTTCTTATTTTTCTTAATTGTTTAAATTATCAAAAATCGAACATCTTTTATCTCTCTAATCTCTTATCATTATTTTCTAATAAAATTTACATCATGTTCATATGCTTCCATACTTATTATATTTTCATATTGTTTTTTTTTTTTATTGTACTTTTCATTTTTGCCATATTGTTTATAATGTTTTTATATTCGAGGACGCAATTTATTTGGTTTGCGATTGCGCGATTTGAGAAACTTCCTGGCACCGTTGAGACTCCGAGGAGTTGGCGTACTCCCTGTGGACACTTTCAGAGCAGCAGACCAACCAACCTGTTTGCTGATCTCCGGCTTGAAGGAGCTACCGCTCAGAGCTTCCGCATCTAATTTGTCAGACCGGTGCTGATGGGAAAGCAGTTCTTCATACTCGTCGTCCACGTACTCCGACCGCAGGTGCCTTTGGGTTGTTAAAAAATGCACCCCATCCGAGAGAATAAGTTGCTCGGATTTCATGCAGTGATGGTCCTTTTGCAGCGGACTTAATGATTCTTCGTCCATTTCAAATTTGCCCTCGTCTTTTTGCAGGTCGCAAATTTCGAACGTCGTGTCGCTTGGCAAGTTTGCTAAGTCATCTGAAAGGTCAACAAAAAATGGAAAACCATTAATTATCACATTTTTGATATACATCATTTTTATTCATTATCTTAGTAATTTCAAATAATGGAAAAATAATTATAAAAAAAATTGCGAGAAAAATTTCTTGTGTGAAAAAATTGTTAACATTTTTGAAAATTTAAATGAAAAAGTGTAAAATGAAAATCAGCCATGTACCTTTCTTAATGTGACATATCAGGGGATAAATTCTGATATTTGAGGAGCGAATGTTTCCTAATTGTAAAATTGTGTAACACTGTCGAAAAAATTTGATTTAAAATTTATATTCATAATTCATATCTTAAAAATTCTTTTTTTTTTCTAAGAAATATTTCTTATTTTTGATACAAAAATTTTTTAAAGGCCTTATTTTCAATGGGAATGGGATTGCAAAAATTGGAAAACGGAAGATAAAATTGTAATTGTCCATTTCACTATACATACGTATATATTTTTTTTTGTTTCAATGAAGGATTGTGATCGTCAATACAAGAAACGCTCGATCGAATATAGACTATTGCAATGTATATCACAAAGAGTTACAAAGAAACTACAATTAGATAAAAACAAATAAAAATAATGATAAATTTTTATTCGCCATTCGCATCGTCACCTAACACCAAAAATAATAAGACACACACGATCACGTGACGGCATATTATGCTGCATCGTTTTATAACATTCTCTCTCTACATAACCGTTTCTCTCGCACTCTCTTTGTTTTATCCATTAGGTATCTTTTCGTTAATCAATTAATGGTTAACACTCTGTTAGGTACGCGATCGTTCCCTCAACTATTACATGATACCAAACATTACTCATAATATTGCATATTCTTTTTATATTAATATATTTTATTTATCAACTTTTTTTAATTCTTCATTTAGTAACTCCTTCGTGTACTTATATTTCACCAGTTTAACCGTAAATGAATTTCAACTGCGAGTTGCTCGTTTGCAATTTTTCTTAATTTGTTTTTCTTCATTTTAATTTTTTATTTCATTTATTGTTTTTTATTTTATTTGCAATTTATGAAAATTTGAAAAACGAGGAACAAGGAGTTAAAATTTTATATACATACGTGATACAAATTTTCGTATAAAAAATATCATTTCATTAACTTTGTTAACTTCTTTTTTTTTTCATTAATTTGTACAATAAATTTCATAATTTAACTATGAATTTCAAACATTGATAATTTTTTTCTTTTCAAAATCTTTGAGATTCAACAAATTGAAAAATAATTTTGACTCCAATAATAACTTTGATGATCGTCAACGATAATCGTCAACTTTTTTTTCTTTCAGGATTTTTTTTTCGTAATGAACTGACGTGATATTTCGAAGCTCGATCTATAAAAATTTATCTCATCTTTCGTGTAAATAGTGGTTTTCCTATCTTATGAACCTACGCGCTTTTAAATTACCAACGATTGTGTAACACAGTATCCGGTAATCATTTTAAGTTTTACCAAAATAATTAATAGCGACAATTTTTTGCTTTCCTCCGAAACGGCGACAATCATTTTCATAATAGCAGTATTACATAGATGTTGGTCACGATAATATGTAATCCAAATTAAATTATAACTATATTATATATTAACATTAATATATCTATAAATCGCAAATATACTTTATTTATAATTGCTACTTCAATAAAGTCGACTAATAATACGGTGAAAGATAGTGTATTAGAAAAAAAAGACAAATTATAAATGTGCATTTTGTTTTTAATGTCTTCTGCGTTATATCGTAACGTTAAAAAATACGGAAGAATCGTGTCTCAACGCAAACGTAATAAAAAGTATTCTTCTCGAAACCGCAAAAAAAAACAAAAAGTAAAAAAAAGTACAAAATAAGTTAAAAAAAAAGATTAAAAAAACGATCTGAATGAAATTGCGTCAAGGAAACAGAAAAAAAGAGACACATAACAGCAGCAGATGTTATTCCAGAAAAATAATAGACAAAAGAGTAAATGCGAGTTTTCGTTTCACTGAAGCAAGCTTGAAAGGTTACTCTCAGGTTTGGATTATTTTCTTAGAATAACACCGAAAATTGAGAATCAAAATGTGACATTGGTCTTGACGAAGTTGGCCCGACTGAATTTCGAGACCATCAATTCTTCCAAGTACATGTCATATTTATCACATGCTCCCCTCGTCGCTAAAGAGGACCAATACTGCTTTCGGTTTACTGTAACGTTATAACGAAAGCTCCACAGATGACATCTTCCTTTGAAACCATTCGACATTATAAATCGTTCTCCTATCGCAATCATTTTTTATTTTACAAAATTTCGACGTCATAACAATGTATAAAGTGAAAATTCATATAATATAATTCTTATGCACCCCTCATAAGGAGACGCCCATATATTTATAAATGTATATTTGTATTATTTTATGCTTTTTTGAATATATTTATAAAACATATGTCAGTTAACGCTTAGAATTATTTGTAACTATAAAAAAATGAAACTTGGTTCAATGTAAAGGACCGTTAAAGCCTGTCAGAAATTTGATATTTTTAATATCAAATCTGAACCGATTGAAAAAAAAACATTGCATCCACTAATGTGTAACCCCAACACCGAATAAACATATCCGCTGATAACATTAAAATAAATTTCCGACAAAAAATAAGTATACTTTCAATAATTATACAAAAAAATATCTTGTGCGCTTTTTTTCCTTTTTCTGAAACCTTTTTCTCATTTCATCATTATTCAAATATAAATTTGCAACAATACCTCACACAGTTTTCATTAAAAAAATCGTTTGCATACCAGTTTGTCATTATTTCGTTTGGCCATCTACCGAATTGACGTTTCCACTCGCCCTCCCACTCAACACCAAAATTACAACACTCGCAACAACACAGCTTACTTGGTTTAAACTTGAATCTTCACTTAGTTGGACATAACGAAATATTATTACAACCTATAATATCTTGTTATTTGTTTCTTTTTGTTTTTAATTGCAAATAAAATTTACATGAACCAAACATTTAGATGACGCACCATTTGATTATAAAAAGGAAAGAAAAAAAAGAGGGAGGGGGGTGAAAAAAAGTTTTGGTGTCATAGCAATCGCTATCTACACTAGATGGATTTCCGAACGGATAAACATTTGAAAGCAGCAACAAAACTTTAGTCTGCTCATAAAACTCGAAAATCCAACTTGCAAACGTAATTATAACTCTAACCATGAACGCGGGATCGGTAACTAATGAAAAAAAAATAATAATAAGAATATCAACGATTCGCAAGTTGTCGCAGGTGCGCAAGTCAATGTGAAAATGCACGCACCGAAGGGACACACTCGGCAGATATAAATCGTGACTCTAACTTGTGAAGCTTGCCAGGTTTCGTTTCACCGACAGATATTCAACTAAATAAGCATATAAATAACTATGTAATTGTTGTAACATTAAATACATCTCTTATCTTATCTCATAGATTATTTACATTACGGATTTTATTGTTTGTTTTCTAATTTATCGAGGCATGATTCGTTCACTGTTTGTTGATCATAAGCCATTGATGTGAACCAAACAAGATTGGCCGTTAGAAAAAAAAATCTAACCGGTGTACCAAGAAAAATGATTTACAAAAAGTAACATCACTGTGTAATAAGCCTAAATTGAATTATTTATTTCACTGTTAACATCCGTGTCGCATAAACCTTTGCAATTAAAACTAGTTATAAATTTTGAATGGGCTTCATTAAACGTTCGATTCGAACTTTTATCACACTAACAATACACTTTTCCCCAGCCCTCTAAAACAACGACTGTTGTTATCAATAACAATGCGTAACTATACAATTTCACGATACCTAAGAAAATATACAAAGTCCAACAATATAATCAAATTTTCTTCTTCTTTTTCAACGCCAACAACATGTTTGCGATGACATTTATTCCGAATTCAACGATAGACTTTCTTGTCTTCGAGTATAAAAATAAAAAAAAATTAATAATAATAAAGGATTGTAAGTTATTTTTCTTGGTACTTGACAGAGACAGGCGGGAGCGAGACAATTATTATTCAATTAAACATTCAAATTGACATGATCCTAAAGGTTGAAACTCAAATTCAACAAGACCGTGTGAAAATCAAATTGGATTTGTAAAACACTGACTTTTGGAATGGCTCGTATTTTTTTTTTTTTTTTTTTTTTTTATTAATCATAAGATTTTCACACGGTTCTTCACGATGATTGAAATGTTTGAATCAGAATGCAAATGGGGAGGATCTGAACAGCAATTTAGTATTGAATCCAAGTTCTCAAACTTAGAAATCCTTGATAAAAAAAAAAAAAGAAATCTTTTTAATTGTCTGAAAAGAAATTTTTTTTTTTGACAAAACAGAAGTTCTCTCCCCTCCTTTTTTAATGATCAATCAAGTTGAAAAATGAGATTGCAAAAAAGGAAAACAAAAATCAAACTGGAGAGAGAAGGGGGAACTAGAAAAAAGGACGCAAAGAAGAAGAAAAAGAAGAAGAAGAAAAAAGGCTCGGTGACTAGATGGAAGCGAAAAGAAGCCCGTCTCCGTCTGCGGCCGGCCGATAAGTTGGTGAGTTAGATGAAACGTTAATACTTGTTGAACTCCACCGGGGAATTGTGCGCGTGGTCGCAATGGCGCGAGAGGATGCAGTTTTTACGGTGGCAGATAAAATCCAAAGGGCATGACGCAGTCCTTGGGCATGAAGCAATCGTGGACAGTTTTCATGTGGTTCTTCATCTTGTCGGGTCGGGAGAACTCCTTGCCGCAGACCGGACAGGGGAAGACCTTCCGCTGATGGCCCTCGTGGTAAAGGAATGCGTGTCGCTGGAAGCTGTACTTGTTCTTGAAGGTCTTTTGGATGTCAAGTTTGGCACACTCGGTGCACTGGTAGACGCCTTCGGAGATCGAAGCGTAACGGAACAGATTAAGCCCACGCACGGACATCTCCGTCAGCTGCTCGGCCGGATCCTGCGACTGGCTGGTGGCGCGACGGCGCATGCGCCGTTTGGCCACCTGTCGCGTCGGCGCCGACATGTTGCCAGCGCCACCTGTCTGGCTGTTGTTGGTCGGGCTGTTGTTATTGTTCGTGCTGGTGTTGTTGTTGTTGCTCTGGATGTTCGTCCTGCCGATCACCGGCGAGGAGGACGCCGAGGCTGTGCGAGGCGACGCGCTCGAACACGTGTTCGTCGAGCCGGTAGATGGCGTGCTGCACGTCGGCGTTGATGTCCGCACTGGCGACTCGTTCCTGTTCTTCTTGTCCTCGGTCTTCGATCCTGACCCATCTGTGAAACCAAATTCAGTCGTCAGTTTTTTCTGTTTAATATTTTGTTTTAAATTAAATTAATATGTTTGTTTTTCTCTAACAATTACTGTACTTGAAACAAAGGCTGGAAATAATAGTGTATGCAAAAATTGCGACTCAAAACTACTTGGAAAAAATGTGTGTTGGCATATGTGGCATATATATATGATTATATATGCAAACATATGTAACAGATATGTTCATTTTTTCTGAGTCAGCTATTGGAAATAAATTGTTTAATTTCTATAAAATCAATGAAAATGTCAGACTGATTAAAAACAGATCTGATCAAGGAATGCTGTTTCCTTGTGAGAAAATAAAAATGTGCTCAAGATGAAACAAATGCATACAAAAAAAAGACATTAAAAATAACACGACAATAATTGCAAAAATAAATTGAAAACAAAAATTTGCAAATAGGTGTATACATAACACATCTGAACAACTCAAAATTTGTACACTTATAGAGATAGTTTACCTTAATTTGTATCTACATCCGAAAATTGCAAGAATGTAAAACAAATCTTAATTAATTTATCACTTTATTGTAATGATCTTATTATCTACAATTAAGCAAACAACATTCTGAAAAAAGTTGAAAAAAATATATATTTGTATTTTCATTCCTGCTGCTGAAATAAAAATACTTTTTATTTGCTACAAACAATATAACAAATAAAAAATATATAAAATATATGTAAGAATGTAACAAATGAAAATCACTAAGAAAAAGAAACAAAAATGAAATAAATCAAGGATGAAAATAAAGAACTGAAAATTGGTATTGTATAATCAAAATGGTTTATTTTTATGTTTCGCCTGCAAGTCGCGCCGACATTCGCAGGCGAATGTTTAAAATTACACATCTACATATAATTTTTTGTTTTTTTTTTTTGTTTTATTTATTTCAATAATATATTAACCATAAATCAAATAAATGAAAACCATAAATCAACAACGTGTACGCAAACATGCAAAACAAAAATGTATAGATAGCTTAGAATATAATATATATATTTAAACAACATGGTCTTTTCGGTTTTTGTGACAGCTCGATGATCCAACTCTAATAAAATTTCCAAAACCTCTAATTCCGTTCTTAATTGGTCTTTTCTTTTATTATTCCCTCCTCTCCTTTTTTGTCATTTATTATCAACCATCGAACATTCACACAAACTGACTAGACATCAACATATGAAAACGGAAAAATTAAAACCTACGTAAAAATAATTTTTGGCTAAGTTTAACGATTTCTAATTGTACCTTAAACCGAGAGAGGACACCTAGATGAAAAAAAATAATAAAATAAAAATGAAAAAAAAAACGAAATTTCAAATTCTACACAGTACGCAACATACAAAGATGAATATTAAAACACACGATTAAATACGTATAATTTTATCTGAAGGTAATTACCTGTCCTTCAATTATCGTAAGCAATTAGTAGTCGAGTCTTCAGAAGTTTGTTTTTTGCTTTTAAGTTAACTTAAAAAAACGGGCTTGAGATTAAAAATTAAAAAAAAGAACGATCATTGGCACAACCGTTGGTGTTTCAAGACGCTGATAAAAGTCAAAGAAAAAGTTATTCGCTCGCTGAAACTTCTCACTGTTCACTTTGCAAACCAAACAGAAGAAAAATCGAACATTTTTTCCTAAAACTTGTTTTTTTCTTATGTTAAAAAATAATTTGGTAAAACTGGCAAAAAATGTAACTTTCAGATGATTTTCAAATGACTAACATTCTTGTCTATTGAACACCGTTCTTTTATTTTTCGATAATCAAACAATCAGTGCATATAAAATATACTAAAATCTACACGTCAGCGTCAGAAAAGATGTTTGTCTCTAAAAAGTTGGCTGTACAATTTTGTCTCAAATTTAATTTCTCCATTATTATTTGGCACTAGAACACGACCAAGACGATCGTCAAACCCTCATTTTTTTCATCCCCCTTGTGAAATTTTGTCCAACAATTTTTTATTTCGCTTTGAAAAGGCACCAAATCGGGATTTGTCACTACCATTTTTTGTTTGGATCCCTCGGGAGTACACTAATTGAACGCTTACAACCAGAGATACAAAATTAAACAAGCGCAAATGGCTTCCGTTTTTCTGACGCTTTTCATTTTTTTTTTGTCTTTTCAAAAACTGCAACAACGTTAATTCACTATGTTATTTCGTACCAACTATCACTAAAATATATTCGATATAACTTTTGCTTATATATTCCATAGATGTATAACATAATTATAATCATAATCATAATAATCGTAATCTTAATTGCTCAATAAACATAATCGTTACAATAATTGCATTTTTTCCATTTTTTTCAACTCGCACTGAGAAAAAAAAGCCAACAACAAAAAACAAAGAAAACTTGTTATACTTTTTCCTCCTCTTTTTCCTTCCCTCTCAGTGCATATATCTTCATATATTATAATATATTATTTCTTTGCCTCTTTTTTGTCTTTTGTTTTTCAGCTTTTTATATATATAGACTTCTTTTTTTTCATCTTATAATTTGTTTATAATTACTTCTTATCAATCGTTTAAAAATTTTCAATGAAATAGTACACAGTCTGGTTGGTTTTAAGCTTATCTGACTTAACGATTACAAATTATGCCGCTGACTGAACGTCTTGTTTCTTCGTGCTTACGAAACGCGCTATCAAACGTGACAATAAGAATGAAAACAAACGACAATCCTCGCTCTCAACTATGTTATTTACACACGCGATATAACAATTTTTCCTACCGTTTTTTTTTCTCAATTTTTTTCCCCCAGTTTGAATTTCTTTCAACGATTATACATATTTTTGCGTCCTCTTTTTCTTTCTTTTCATTCCTATTGTTTCACAAACGAAGGCCACTTCCATATCGCACTCGCAAACTATCCATTTTTTCTTCTCCCTTGCTTTTTTCTTAATTATTATTTTTTTCTTCTTTACTTTTTTTTCTTAATTAATCTTTTTCTCTTAACTATAACTATTTCCAGTTCAGATATCATAACAGCCGAATTATTGTGCAAGATCATACGTTATTTGGCACCCTTTTGACTGAACAAAATTTTTCTAGCCTCTGAAGTTAATTTTTTTTCAATTTTTCTTACTTTAATTTTTTTTCTTCTTTTTTGTACTTTTCGAGAATTTTCTAATTAACCCGACCACAAAAAAACCTCGCACAATAATCACAGTCTTCAACAGATACACATTTTAAAGCCAAATTCTTACAAGCTATGTTACAAAATTGTTTGATTAGAACGATTCTTTGAATTATTGCATCGGTATTTATATAGATCACTAGAGATGTCAGTTTCTTCTCAAGTCTATGCTCGTCTGATTGAAATTGTTAGTCTTAGCCTCTCAATGATTATATTATCGATTGTGAAACGATATTTTCTTTTTACATCTTGTCTTATCCATTGCTGCCATACAAAAACAAAACAATATAGTTGCCTGAACCTTTATCTCTTGATTTGTTTAAATCATTAACATTCTTCAAAAAATCTTTTCACTTTGCATTGACAATTGATTTATTTCATTTTATAAGTAAATTAGATTCATTTCATATTTTATATTTGAGGTTTTGCACGAAATCAAACAACTAAAACTCAAGGATATAAAATCAAAAAAAAAAAAAAAAGATCTAAAATTGAAACAAACATAAAATTGAAAAGATTTAAAATTAAGAATCACAATTAAAAAGAAGATCTGTGTAAGGAAACACTGTTCGGCTAAATTGTTGTTCACATAAAAAATCACGACTGGATGTACAACGATGAACTTGCATTTAATATAAGTTTGTGATCGTTTATTGATGAAAATGAATCAAAATTGATTAGTGAAGTAGCGTCTAGTGGTCTACTGTCTACGCACAGCTAATAAATAGATCTTGTCATTTTACTAAAAAAAGAAAAAAAAATGTAACGTTTATCTTCTCGTTGTCGATTTTGTTGTATGAAACAGAATATTTTGGAGACTGAAAGTGGTGGGCTAAGCGTGCGGTGCAAAACAACATAAACTACAAATTCTTATTACAGTGCTGATCTCCAAGATTAAACCTATATGACACCATGACTTGAATAAAAAAAGAAATACAAATTAAAAAAGAAAAACTAATCAAGAAGAAAAAAATATAAAAAAAGAAGAAATACAGAAACTTGTTAAGATTGTTCCTTCGGTTTTTGTATCAGACTGCCGACGACGGTTTTAATACGTCTGATGATCGAATATTTACAATAATCTACTCGCCCTTAAAGATATTATGATTGCCATAGTTTAAATTGTCTTAATTTACGCTAATTCAGCCTCTTTGTTTTCCACTTCTAATAACGTGTCCTCAATGCTATATTATAAAGGTTCTTTTATCGTAATCTGACAGCCTTTGTAATAATTCTTCGGTTACATACTCTATCAAGAATATATGAGTATATGTATATATCTATAAACTTTTCTTTTTTTATTTTCATCATCTCTTCTCATTCGTTTCATCTGCGCTCTTAATATAATTTTCATTCATTTGTTTGGACCGCATAGAACATTTTGATTTTCCTTCTCGTTTCTCGCTACCACTTAACTATGTATTAAAACTTCTATCTAACACCCTGTTCTTTTGACTTGGTCAATTTTCGCTTGAACAAATGTGGCATCTCTTTAAACACACCCCAAAAAACATCTTCCAAAGCATTTTTTGGTCCATATAAAATTTGATAAATATCTACAAACTATCCTTGTTTTATCCTTTTTTTTTCATATAAAATTTCCCCCCTTTTTAAATTTATACCATTTTTATATCTGTTAAATTTATTTCTAATTAAAATTTATTTCTCATTAAATTGATTCCTCATTCCCTCGTTTTTTAGACCTCTTTTATTGATGTTCCAACCCCACATTTTATAGCGCGTCCATCGCAGTCTCTCAACACGAAAAAAATTGAAAATTCAAGTATACAATCGAGCGTTGCATTTTTAATTACAAGTTTGACTTTTGGCGTTAAGTTACTGCTACGATACCTTCAGTCTATCCAATGTCAGTACTATCTTGTATTTGGTGTCGTTTAAAAAAAACCGTCCTTCTGCAGTCTTACGGAAAATTGCATTCACTCGCATTCATTCTTTCGCAATTTCATACCTATGACCGATATAACATCGATTAAAAAATTTCTTTTTAAACTCTGCCGAACGTTACAAATTAGACGAAACTTTCTTATAGAAACAATCCTGACAGTCATCAGAGAAATTTTGTTTCGATTGAACAGTCGCAAGTAGTAAAATTAATCAATTGTAGTAAAATCGAGTACAACTTGTACAATTTTCATACGTTTAAAAATTTACTACAATCAATGAAGTTTACCACTTTTTGATAAAATTTACTACATTCAATAAAATTTACTTACAATCATAATACAAAAAAATTTACAATTGTAGGTATTACTAAACAGTAGTCAATTTTAGTATAACAAATTTGTTTTGATTGTTCTCAACCAATTTCAATTTTTCACTTCAATTATCATATATAAAATGGTCAAAAATGTATTCAACCCAGCGAAACAATCTCCAGCGATAATCAAATTGCCTTTCTTTTTTGCGTCTCACAAATCGGCGTGTTTTCAACTGTTATCGTTTGACGTATTGCATATTAGATAGTAGGTTTTTTTTTTAATAATAATCTATAGACGAGCGAGGCTCGGTGCCTCGACATCGCTTCAACGGCTCAACAACATGGCGAACGCTCGTCATACATGTATCGTATTCGCTCAGTCTACGTGTTTCCCTTTCGCTATATGCTACATGCGTATCGTATTCATTCGTTATAATACAACTCTCGTATACGTTTACACACGTGTCTTTTCTCATCGTTTCTTATCATTTTTTTTTCTTCTTCAATATTCAAACCTCACAGTTTATATTTGTTTTCTTTCTTATAAACCTTAGATATATTCATATGTATGTACTTTATATTATCTTGTCTTATCTCGATTTGGTATGGTTCTTTTTTACTTTTTACAATTAACAGAAATTGTAATCAACTGCTTTTTTTTCATCAGTTCTTTAAACCAAAAGTTGGCATCTCGATCGGCTGGATGCTGGTTCTGATCCGAACGATCGGATCTGATTCGGTAAAGCTCGTTCTTCTCAATTTAATGCCCTTGTAAGATCCTTCTCCACGAAGTCCCAACCGACTTCGACTAGAAGAGACAGTCCGTCTATCGAACAAAGTGAATGACTGTGACTCAAAGCGACATCATCATCTTCTCGTTTTTTGTTTTATTCCTCTTTGAACGTGTAATTCATTAATAACAATAACAATCGTACAATTATTCAAAAATCACGTTGAAATAAACACTATTAGCCTCTGTTATGGACAACTTTACACCACAGAGTTTTCGGCTTCCGTCCTCGACAAACTCCCTTTTGATTTGACCTCCCAAAAAATTCATCATCTTTAATTAATCATTCTTAATTGATCACTTTTAACCGATTTATTTCGATCAATTAATTTTGGTATAAAAAAGGGAGAGTTCGAGAGCCAAGTCCAAACGTGAGAACAAAAAGAGTTTCCCATTGTTTTCCGTTTCGTTTTCCTTTTTTTTTTTTTTTTCCAAAAGATAATTACAAAATTTTGATTCTCGCGGGGTATACTTTCAAAAACCATTAAATCTAGTCGCAATCCTATCTAGAGGTGCCCGTGAATATGGCGCATTTCTTTGATTGACTTTGTAACGAAAGCTGAGAGCTTCGCACTTGTTAGAACACATGAGTTTTTTTCAAACGATCAGCTTCCGGTTTCTCTTGCTTGCTTTTGAATCATCGAGTTTAATAAATAAAAAAAAAGAAAAATTCAACAATGGTGGGAAGGGGGTGGGTAAATCTATTGTCAGTTCAAACAGTCGACTAGTCGAATTACAATTATGGTTCCGATCCAATAACAACGGTATAAAATTTTATCTCTTTCTTCAATCATATATCATAATTTTTTTCCATCATAATTTTTTTCTTCATTATATCTTTTTACTATAACTCTTTTCTTCTGTTAAATCGAACAACATTTTGTAACAGCAAAAATTATTACTATGACTTAAAAGTTTATTGCACATTCTAATATTGCATCTTGAGGCGGGGTACAGGGGGAGGGGACGGGGTATATAAAACTATAAAACGCAACAACAAATTCTCAACAGCTCCCCTTTCTCTGTTGCTGATAAAAATTCATTCTTTTCGAAATTCAATTTCCGTAAATTGACATTACTCTACATTCACTTTCGACAAAATCATTAATTTTTTTTTTTTTTTGTTTTCAATCCAATTTTTTCCGGCAATTTTTACAATTCTCAGGTTTAAAAAAGAAACGTAAATAAAGTTCAAACAAGAAAGACAGTCCAACAAAAAAGGACTAATCAACAAAAAAAAAGGTTTTCAAGACTTAAAAAAAGAACAAGAAAGAAAACCAATTACAATAAAAAATAAAAGAAATGGTTCCACGAGAAAATGGTATAAAATATACAATTTTGAATTCAGCCGTGAACTTTGTTCAAATTCGAGCAGATTCGAAAAGGGATTAGAGGGGTCTGCACGAGGGGCAAGAAAGAGAAAACGCAAAGCAGAGCTCGGGGGGATGGGGCTTGGGGCTTTTCTACCGCTGATGAGGGTAGTTGTTGGCGCTCATCTGGGTTTTTTGACTGTGTATGATCTTGACGTGGGCGACCATGTTGTCCTTGCGCGTAAACTCCTTTGAGCAGACCGGACAGGGAAAGTACTTGACGTTGGCCTGGTGCGAAGTGACGTAGTGTCGACAAAAGTTGCTGATATGAGTGTAGGTACGATGGCACACGGTGCAGCGGTGTAGGTCGCCCTCCCTGACGCAGAAGTCGCGCACCGAGCCGCCGGTACGTTCGTTCTCGACCCTGAAGGAACCCTCGAAGTCGCTCTGACTGATGTCCGAGTCGGCCGAGGCCAGATTCAGAATGGCACTGCTGCTGTAGCTGTCCTTTGCCACAGTCTTACCCTGATTGTGATCCGACTCCGTGTCCGAGTGAGCCGGCTCGTCCGACGCCTTCAGCGACGTCGGGTACTCCTTACGAAAACACTTCTCAAAGTTGATACGTATCTGGCCGCCGTCGCTCGAACCGTCGTCCGTCTCTGAAAAGGCAAACCCTTCGTCATCTTTAGTCATTAACACAAAAACCAAATTAATTTCGTCTCTAACTACTGATTCTACATTTTTCAATCACATTTTCACCTTTTTTTTCTCTTTTCTTTAATTTCCTTATTTTTAATTTAATTTCTTTTTTAATTTTTCTTCTTTTTCAATACTCAAAAATTCTCTAATAACAATCTCTCATATTTGATTCAATATTATTTTCTTTCAATTATATATTATTTCTTTCTTTAACATTTAAATTCATTTGTTCTTTATCTTTGATTCATTGAATAATTTTATATACAAGATGTCCATACAAAAAAAAGAAGAAAAGTTGATTGTAAAAAGGGGGAAAAGTTCAAATAAAAAGATAAAAGAAGAATAAAAACTATGTGTACATTTGTAGGGGGAAGCAAGAGGAAGGGTAGAGCCAGCAAAAGAATCATCGCGAATTTTTGCGCGTCACACGAGATTGCTTTCGGATTTACTTTTTTTATTTCAAAAAAAAAAAAATTTCCAATTTTTGAAGTTTATGCTAGAATGTGCCCGTGTGTCACATGTGAGATGTTTCATCTTTCAAGTTCACACTCTCCATTCACACTTTTGGTCCCCCACTCATCCCCCCTCCCCGGTACCATTTTTTTTATTGTCTCTGCCATAGAGATTTTTTTTATCATTTTCATGCAACTGAAGAGCAGCTTTTTTGTTCGTAGCCGTTTTTTTTTAAATCGAATCATCCGCGATCGATCTCTTTTTCCGTCAACCACATTCACAAAACGTCAGCAAGTTTTTTTGATTTTGATTTTTTTTTTTTTTTGATATTCCGATCGTGGCGTAGAAAAAAAACACTTGTGAAAATCACACGCAAGACACACAGGTACACGTTATTGAGAGAGAAAAAAAATATACAGTGCTTTACACGGTACAAGGAAACAAAAAATTTGTGAAACCCCATCAGATTATTTTTTTTTCACTTGCTCTTGAACTGACAATATGTAAAACTTTTTATAAACAATTAAAGAATATTGAAATAAAACAAAATTAAATAAATAACTAAAGAAAAAATCTCACAATATATTTGACAACAATTTTGTGACTTTGAATTACAACTTTATATTTTTTTTCTGTTAAATCAGTCTACATGTAAAATGTCTCGATTTAAATTGAGATTAACATCTTACTTATAATTTAACACTTTTTTTTCTGCAAAATTTCCCTATACATAAAATTTGATATTTTGCAATGACCCATTAAAATAATGTCTTTTTTCTGAATTCAGAGGGACCTTCAAATCAAAAATCAAAAAGTTTGCCTGGTCCATGAGATTGTCAAGTTACAAGAGCAGGTGCAGCTAAGTAAAAAAAGAAAAAGATAAAAACAGGGGTGGTAGGGGGGTGCAGAGATGAATGGAAAGCCGATAAACGAGGGCGACCGGCATAAGTAGTAGTAAAAACAGCAGCATAGTTTTGTATTAAGTGGTAGTCGTGTTTGAACGGCTGGCCTCCCCAATCCTTTGCTTCCCCGTGCAAAGGCAACGTCAGAGATCATAGGTGACTCAATTCTCAACTCACCTGGGCAAGAGAACGCAAGTAACACGTGTCACATCATCGACCGAACCTTCGATCCTCAAGCACTCTCACAATATGCTTTGTCTTAACGCAAATTTCATCGATACAAAACATATCACTTTGCCACCGACTTCATTCTTATATATTTCAAACGCATTTCATTTCAATGTTCTTATCATTTTTAAATTCTTTCAAATTTGTTTTGTTTTTTCCATTTCCAAAATGTTTTTTTCTTGTTTCTTTCGATGGTTCATTTTCTAATCAACCTTTTGGTTCGTCGCGACCGACAAAAAAAGGGGACAACTGGTCGTCATCCAGCAAACCTAAAAGTTCTCAATACATGCTTGTTCCTTTTTTGTTTTCCTTATGTTTTTCTATTTTCAATTTTTCATTTCGAACGAACGGACAAAATTTGACCAGCGTTTTCTTTTTTTTTTTTTTTTGACAAAAAATTTGTAAGCACCGCTAGCTGGCTCCACCCCCTCCTTTTACCAACGGCCAAATAAGCAGCGCCGATGGGGCTGCGAGGGGAGTCACATCGTTAGACAACAAACAAATCTTGTCTGATTGCATACAAATAATAAAGACCACAAAAAAAAGATCATAATGATGTAGCAAGAATAAATCAATCGAATGATTTGTAATTAAAAGTAAACGTAAAACATGTGACAAATCAAACTTATACAGAGGTCTAAAAAGAGATCCGGCGGTTGTATTTTGTTGTTGTAATTTAGGGGGATCAATGCCTACGCATTGGCCAAGCGAGTAAGACAAATTGGTGTACAAAAAATCCGGTAACAACATACAGGGTGGTGGGTTAGATCTGGAGGCGCTACAGCATTCAAGGAACATACTTTGTAGAAGCGACTTTTTTTGTTGTTTCAATTTAAGGGAGAATGTACACCTGGAAGATGACAAAATCTGTACCTGCATTGGTAGATGGATTTATTAAAAGTATGCAAATATTAAAAATAATGTATTTTGTTTGGTGTCGTCATTGATTCAAATTTTGATTTTTGTTAAGATCTGCAACCGGCCACCGGTAGTTACCACAAATTGTGTATCAGAAATTGAAGTTTCAGACATTCTAAAACTTGTAGGTCTGCTTCATATCTGAAACAATTTCTTCGATGTGGTAGAATAGCTCTTTTAGTTCAGTGCCTTAGGTTTTACCCTTACCGATTTTTTATTATTTTATAAGATCTGCAATCATTTTTTTTAATTTTAATCATTTTTAATTTGATTTTCATTTTCTCTTGCAGTATTCAGTAATCTACTTTACAATTTAAGTTTAAATCTCGACGTTCTAGATGTATATTCTCCCTTATATCTTTTCGTATATATATATTTTTTTTGTTAATTTTCTTTCAACTCAATTTAATTTCTCAGTTAAAAATTTTGTTTGAAATTTATGATTGATTGATCAATTTATAACAACTAATTTATAATTCCTCTTTTCGAAGGAATAAAAATAAAGTTTATACACAAATTTTTAGTTGGTTTTTTTGTCAACTAAAGGGCCATACTTTGACATGCAGAGGTCGCGGTTCTGCAGCATTATACCCCGATGTAGTACATTTTTTCTCTCCCGGATATGTTTAAAAAAAAAAATTTCTCTCTTTTAAGAATTTTATTTTGGAAAATTCAAGTAAGCGCCAAAAATCAAGTTACAAAAAACATAAAAACGAAACAAATAATAAGTAAGTGAAAACAAAAATCAATTCTAAAAATAAATTAAATTTAAATTTAAACTATTAGAAATAAAAGGAAACAATAAAGAAAAACATAATAAAATATTAAAAATTCATATAAACAAAATATGCGACCAAAAAAGAGAGAGAGAAAGAGAGAGAGAGAGAGAGAACCATCCGGAATTAATGCTGCGTTGGGACATCATAAAAATCATGCTTTCGTACGTGCAACTTGTCATTGCACTCCGTTTCGTTGTCATGACAAAAAGAATTAGCAATGCATCGAAAACTTGTTACTGAGTTTAGTTATACAGAAGGAAATTATTCAAGTTACGTTTGGAATCCACCCGGAATTGTATTTCTCTTTTTTTCTTTTCATTGCTCTCTTACCTTGCTTGAAACTCTCGCTGGCTTGTCTACTGAGGGGCTGAGTAAACGATTCATCGGTAGCTGCAAAAAGGTACAAACAAAATTCTTGTTACAAATTTTGTCTTCTAGAAAATTTATCATATCAAATACAAATTGTTGAAGAAAAAAATATACAATATACAAAAAGAGTAATATTTAAATCCACAATATTCTATTTCTTCAAAAAGTCGAGTAAATTTTTAAGTTAACAAAACCACGTTTTTGACAGGAAAAAGTTGAAAATAGATCTACATATTATTGTTGTGTTAAATATCAAATTTAACAGATTTAAAAAGGGCGTTGTCAACTTCACAACGTTACTACCTGTAATTACTCATATTGTGGCTAGTCCTTCACTTGACAGTAAAATAAAAGTTGATTTTACATTAGTAATATCGTTAATCTTCAAATTTTCACCAAAAATTTCTCTCTCAAATTAGGTTTCCATCATGTTCAATAGTTTGATCACTTTGTTTAATTGTAGGGCACAAGAGCCAGCAGTGGCAACAATCTGACTTGATCATAGCATAGCAACTAATTTTTTTCACATATTTAATTATCACTCTTATTCCTGACCATTAAGTAGCCAAAACTTATATGTAAAACACACTTCTTAAAAAAAATTTCGAAATTATTTTCATATTTTTATTTACTTTTTTTCAAAAGTATGCCACTGCTGGCAATCTTTGCCTACAATTTTAGTTTCTATGCCAAACTAAAAAGGGACAAATCCTAGTGTTAAGCGATCGCAGACCTATAATGGAAAAGTTCTACCTTGGGCAGATGTGCTTGGCGTTGGTTCGGGTTCCCGTTTGACTCTCGCGGAGTCGTCTGTGCCGTTTTCAACTGGTTCGTCCTTTCTGGAGGCGGTGGCGAGGTTGGCGGCCGCCGAGATGTTGTTGGAGCTACTGTTGCCGTTGCCGCTGGTCAGCTCGCTTTGAAAGTCGAGGCCCATTTTCATCTCCATCATTTCTGGGGATCCCTGGACGAGGTCTGAGCCAAGCATCTGGTGGTCCTGCGACATGCTCGAGTCGAGGGGAGTGTCGGACGAGCCGCTGAGTTTTCTAGGCCGGCCGCGTTTACGTTTTGGTGCCGTGAGCGCCGAGCCGAGAAGCGGGTGGCTCGAGAGGTGGTGGAACCTCTTTTGTGCGGGCACATGATGGTGGCCCTGGCCCCCAACCTGGTTTATCCGGTGGAGATTTGGCGGCGGCGGCGGAACCGCGTTTTGGTTGCTCAGCAGAGACGAGGTGATGCTTGGCAGGTCACACTTGTCCTCGTTGACCTCGGTGAGGCCTTTGATTCGCAGCGACTCTGCCACCCTCAGAAATGCCGTCAGTCTTTCTTGGTCCACGCTCACTTCGCCCCGGTACATGAAGTCCAACAGACTGCGCATGTCCACGTACGGCACGTCCTTCAGGATCACTATCGGGTGCTTGTCGGGATGACCCACGAACAGTGCCTGCAAATTTGATGCATTGTTTATTTTCGTATTCATGTTGGAAGGAAAAAATAAGGGCACCTGGATGGCCAAATTTAGACCTAAATTCAATAAAGAATTATACTAGATTGTGTATTCTATTTCATATTTTGTTTCTTGTATAATTAATAGTTGTAATGTAATTTTAGTTTTACATAGAGAATTGCAATTACTCTATAACGTGTAATTCCAAATTTTGACAAAAAAGAAATGTAAAGTGACAAAAAGTTGTAATGTTACACAAAAAGTATGAAATTATTTTGCAGAATAGAAATCTCATTTCGTTTATGTAAAGTGTGATTTATTTGAAAGTTGACGATAATAACCTGGAAATAAGGACTGCAGGCAGACAAGACCATCTTGTGTGCCCTAAGGAGCTGGCCTTCAACGGCCAGGGTGACGTCAACGAAAGCTTCATCGTGCAAGAGCTGATCGAAGACTGAGAGCAAGTTGCTCTGGTGGTTGTTCCAGCGCAGACAAAACCTCTGCGATGCCATTGCTTCGCTTCTCAAATCCGCCAGGTTGCCGTTAATGTCCGCTAACATTAGACCTAATCGTTAAACTTGGTGTAACTGCTCGCACCGTTGCAGCCTTCCTCTCCCACGTCTTTTCTTTTGCTCTCTCGGTTTCTTTTCCTGCTCCTTCTCCTGATAACCAACTCCGTACTCCCAACGTCATGAGCTAAGATATCACGTCTCCTTTACCTGCGACCTAGAACAGACAGAAATAAATCGTTTTAGTAATTTGGCATTTGGCACCGATTTTTGATAAACAATCATTTTGAATATCATTTAATAGAAAGAAAATTTTAAATGTAAAAAAAGAAAACAATTCATACAAAAAGAAATTAAAGCAAAGGGAGCAATTAACAATTCAATCGTAAACTGTCAGAAATTTTTTTTGAATTTTAATGCTCAATTTTTAATGTATTTTTAATATTTAAAAATAAAAAAAAAATTTACAGCAATTGGTATCGATGATTTATAAGATAGGAGTTAAAAATATATTGTCAGTCATGGATCCTGCGTGAAAGTACAGAACTAAAACGGAACGTGCATAAATAGATAAACATAGCAAGCACATCAGTTGGCGACGTGGGTGTACGACCCTGGAGGACGTAGGTGTCGAGCGACACGATCCGCCGTTGCCTTGTGCCTTTTTTGCAATTCCAACAAACGCCCCTCCCAAACAGTCCGCCACGCTCTTATCGACGTCTCAATTACAACTGCCCCTTATCTTTAAGGGGCAGTTATGGCCGTTTCGACGATTTTCAAAGCAGCGCGAAACCTGATAAGAACGCCAGTCCCCGATAACGCGAAATCAACTTTCAACTCGAGTTACAACACGATTTTCAGATCCTTTAATAAAATACCGGTAACGTCATCTGCATGCAAACAAAAATTTTTTTACCTTCCATTTTCTTCAAATTAAAAGAAAAACTCTTTTTTTCTGGTTTCAATCTAAAAAACTGATTTCAAATTCTCAGCATTTCCCGCGCGAATTCGTCGCTGATTTAAAGGTTACATTTGTTAGCCCTCGGATGACCTTGACGGCATGTAAATAAAAAATATTGCGCTCCGAGACGTCGTGTCAAATTTCAGTGAATCTGACGAAAAAGGCGCCACCTCGAACGCTGCGCAGTTGTCACTACTGCGCAGGCGCACTTGTTGTTTATTTCCAAACTCGAAACAAAACAATGGCAGCCACCTTCAAGGATACAATGGAAACAAAACATTGTTGCAAACAAAAAGAAAAATGGCCGTGCATTTACGTAACGGAGGAATGATAGATATTGCAAAATTTCGATCTTGGGGATTGAAAAGAAAAATAATAAAAATGGCGGCTGAAGAATTGTAAATAATTGTTCGTCGGTTATTGGATGTTACGCCTCGGCTAGATCATGTTATCCTTAAGTTTTGCACGTCTTAAGGTCTCAGTCTGCGTCAATCATTGTGCAATTGTCGTGTGTGTGGTTGTGTATGCGCGTGACGTCGACGGGCATGCGCGTACACGTGCGAATGTCACACAAACGAGTGCGCGAACGATCAACCGGCATATAATATTCAGGCTCGTCTCCTTTCACGGCCACGCATTGCGTAATCGCGAATGCGCACTGCCACGAACCAGCGAGATAAACCCCCGCTTCTTTTTTTTCCTTTTTTTTTTCTTACACCGCTCGTCTAAAACTCGTCTCCTGTTCGCCCCAAGGCTCCTAAGCACAACTCGATAATTATGACTTGGCAATTACAACTCGCTATTCCCTTCGGTTCATCATTTTGCCCAAACGGCTGCAGACTTATGTAACGAGTCATGCCAATTCAGCCGGAAAGGTTAACGATCGCAAACTTATTTCCATCCAATAGTTTGTCTATCTTTTTTTCTATTTTCGCTATATTTGATCGTTTTTAGTCATTTCGTTAGTTTGAATTTGGTATAATATTTTGCACTTTTTTTATCAGGCATTGAATTTTTGTTGAGGTCTTTTCATTTTCTCATGGTTTCGTTTTCATTTTGAACATTCCATGTTTACATTGTACATCGGGATTATTTATATTTTGGATTGGTCATGTTTACAAAATGAATTTTCCATGTTTACATTTTGAATTGGGGTTATTTACATGTTGAATTGGTATTTTTTTACAACTTAAATTTTGGATGTTTACATTTTGAAATGTTATTGTTTATTTTTTGAACGTATTGTCCGCATTTTGAGTTTAAAATGTTTTCATATTCGCGTTATGAATTATTTGTTTACATAGTGATCATTATTAATATTCAAATTTTGAATTGGGTACTGTTTACATTTTGAATGTCATTTTGTCAGTTTTCAAATAGAGGAGGACAAACGATGTTATGTAAACAAAGATAGTCGAACGGCCAGAAGTTGAAGTTAATGAAGTCCAATCAAATTTCATCATCTCTCGGTAAAACCTAACCACAAAATTTGATCAATTTTATCTTTAGATTCATTCAAGAAACTAACCTAACATCTAACTTAAAATTTAAATTAAAAAGGTAACATTTTCAAATGAAGAATTGTCAACAAAGGTCACCTTGCATTCGTTTCCGGGCCCTGTTAGAAAATATAATAAAAATTGGATAAAAAAGAATCTAGTTTAAGTTATAACGAAACTGTTGATTTGAAATTAAGTTGAAATGTTTGCGGTTTGAAAGAATAAGGAAAATTGTAAAGTTTGCAGGAATTCTAGCGGTTCGGGCTGGCCGTGAAAAGAGAGACGATGGGCACAAAAGAAACAACGGCATGGCGATAACTGGGACAGCGCGCTAAGGACATTCACCCCGTGGAATTTTGAAGAGGCGAGAGCAAGTGGCGTGACAAATGTGTCTTGGTTGGGTTTTGGGCGCCAGCGGGCACACCAAAATCGCGAACACCGCGCGCTACGTCACGTGTGATGTAACGCACATAACGCGTGTGAGAACTGAGAATTTAGCTGGTGCGTGTACACTTAAGATCGCGCGTGCGCGCTCGAGTTTATCTGTCCCTTGTCTTGGCTTGCTCGCCGCGCCTCCCTCCACTGGGGGAGTGCCAGGATGTGCTTGGAACGATGAACGCATTCACAGTCCAACCTCGTCATCGTCCACGAACCACCAATACAACCAATAACCCTCAGTTAAATCAAAAACTTTCAACTTACAAACGAGACTAAACAGCCTAACCTCAAAAATTAATGAAACAACATAAATCATTAGTTTTTGCGCAATTAACTGAGTTCTTCATCGATTCGAAAAAAACAATCTAACCTAAAACATAAATGATAAAAAACATTGTTTTCGCACAATTAGCTACATTTTTCAACGATCCATGAACCAAGTGATCGATCAATCATTCAGAATAATAATTTTGCATACAATTAAAATAATATTATTGTTGTTGAAATTTGAATTGTAATTTGAAAATTACCGTTATAACGATTCTTAGACCTTTTTGTAAAGTTTTTTGTTTACTGTCGTCAAAAATAAGTAAAAGAAAAAAAAACATTTGTTTTTGTGCAATTAGTTGCGAATTTTGTTGATAGTAAAAAGAATTGATTAAAACCACTCAATAGGAAAACTTAAAAGAAAAATTAATAGGAAAATACATTGTTTTCGTACTATCAGCTGCGTTCTTCATCGATCCACGAATTAAGTGACCTATCATCAAAAATAATAATGTTTAAAATTTAAAATATCAAATTTAATTGAAAATTTTTGTGCTGTGTTATTGAAATTTGAATTGTAAATTAACAAATGACCGTTATAACGATTCTTAGACTTTTTCTATTATTATTTTGTTCTCATTCTTATCTGACCATAAAGATTGTTTGTATCGATTCGGTAATTTTTGTAAATAAAAAAAAGTATTGAAACAAAAACTATGAAAAAGTAATTACGGGAGGGTTGCATCTCGTGATCGATAGAACGATAAATGTTTCACAGCATAGACACGGTAGGCTAATACATGGCAAGTTCAACGACCTCGATTTGCAACATTTTTTTTCCTCGACAAACTGCCGACTTTAGTCTCCAAAATTGTGCAAACGTAAACAACAATCTCAAGTTGACTCATTTTTAACCTACAAAACCAAAACATTGCAGCAAAATATTTTTTTCACGTCAATCTCCTCTTTCCTCAATAATTTTCTTTTAGTTTAAAACATTTTCGAACAATTTTTATCTTTATAAATAACAAACAAACAAAAATAAAACTTTTTAATCTTCAATATTTTCCTCCAAAAGTTTTCCCGGAAAAAGTAGTTCCAATTGACAATCTTAATTCCGAGACGATTTGGGTGGTTAAAAAGTGTGAAAAAAAAAAATGTTTTTGAAAAACACGACAAATTGAGAAAGCGGTATGTTTCCGTTATCCACCAGGGGCCTTGGCACCAGGTAGGCGCTGGCGCCGAGTTAACGGACGACCGTGCGAGGGATGCGTAGCTCTCCGGCTCGCGCGTGCGAGAGAGACGGATCATCTCGGCGGGGGGAGGAGGGACGACGGGGGGATCGGCGTGAATCCGCGTGTCCCACATTGCGTGTGAGAGCGCGCACCGTGGCAAAAACGCGCGCCCATCCCGTGGCACCAAAAATACAACGCGAATTTACCCTCCTGGTGCGTCAGCGCCGCCAGTCTCTCCAGGGCCGAAGCTCTTGGCAACGAGGCCCGCCCGTCAGGCGTGCCAACAATCCCGTTCCAAAAACAATGGATGTCATGCGACAAAAACCGTGCCAGGGGGCAGAGGACACGGATCGTCTAGCTGTGACGATCGTTCATGCAAAAAATTAAAACAAAAAAAAATGTAGAAAAAGTTCGCTCGGGTTGTTACGACACTGGTGTCCTTCGGGTACCGTTAGGTTAGGTCGGTCGTTCGGAAGCCCAGGGCGGATTACGCATGCGTGATAATAATTGTTGAGACACTAACCCGCCGGTGGAATCGGCGCACTGGGGGTCAAACAAATCAGCACTGCACTGTCGCGGACGTGGTTGATCGTCGTCAGAGGGCGATCGCCATGATGGCGGCCGACTAGCTGAACACGAGAGAGCGCGCGCGGTCTACGCTTCTAAACGCCACTGGCTGCGCGTCTCGCTCTCGCGGTTCACCCGCACGCACCCCCACCCTCCGCGCCGTGCGCGCGCGCCCGAGACATCTTTCTCTTTTTACCGCCCCCGCCGCGTCCCATCCACTGGCATGCCACCCTCTCCCCTGCACACTCCAACCGACCACGCAGCCCCATCGGCTGCTACCCAGTAAGGAAAACCCCCTACTCCATGCCTCCCTCCCCCTCTCACCCCCCTCCCCCCGCGGCTCGACTCTCCCCGACCCTTCCTATCCTTCTTTCGTTCACTTTGATATCAACCTTCACTTCTATAGTTTTCGCTAAAACTTTTTCGAAGCCTTTTTTTCTTTCGATCCTCTTTTTTCAACCCCCTACCCTTGGTTCAAATTTTTGAATGACCTTTCATAGTCCTTGGGCAAGTTTTTTTTCGGTCCCCCTACCCCCCCCCCACCCCTGGGGATGTTTCAGGTTGACCGATTTCCCCCTCCCCCTACCCCTTTGAAAGTGTAAACTTCTCCCCTTCCCCTGAACCCTGTTTCTTGGAAGACTGTTTTTTTGATCTTCAAGATTTGTTGACGTTTTTCAAAGATTTTTAAATGCTCGAGCTTTGTCCTTGTGTTTTATTTATTGTTCGGTTGTTTGTTTATTACGTTTGGTTCATTTGATTGTTAGGAGAATTTTGTTTTCTGTTTTTTTGGTTTTACTTTTTGGATTGTTTTTGTGTTTGAATTGCGGAATTGTTGGAGAAGGAAAATGTTAGACGATTTAATCGAGGAGGTTGAATTGCGTGTTAATATTAAAAATGGTTTAGTTGCGAACGAAAAAGAGGAATATTACGTTACGCTTGCAACACAAACCGTTTAGGTGGTTAATTTAGCAATCGTCCGTTTTGTGCCGATGTATGTGAGTGGCGCACTCTCTCAACCTCAACCGGCTCGGCGCATATCGCCATCTACCCTATCACGACGAACACAGGATACATTTTATTATACAAAACTCGAATAAAAGACAATTTTGGCAAGACGTCAACATGCAATTCTTTTTCGTCTCCAAAAATATTTTCTCTCGTTTTTTTTATGCTTTGGTGTTGATTGTTTTCATTTTTAGTTTCTTTTATTTTTATTTGTTTCTTTGGTTAATTTTTGGTTTTTCTTTATTTTTTCTCCTTCCGTTTGTTTTATTTTGTTTACTTTTGTTTGTTATAATTTCAGTTTATTTTTGTTTTGTTTATTAAAAATTTAAAACTTTTAAAAATGTAAACAAAATGTAACAGATGCTAAGAGAAAAAAAAAAAAGAAAAAGAAATGTTTCAAGAAATTCAATTTCAAATAACACAATTTTTCTCGACGGGGTTTCTTGAAAATAAATCCGGGGTAACTTTTTTTTCATGCTCTAAAAATATCCTTACAATTTTGTAAACGAGAAAACTCAACGCGGACCAAAATAAATGGCTCGAAATTGTGTCCTGGAAAAATGTTGATGGATTTTCTAAAAATGAAAGAAATAAAGAGATCGTAACTCAATTTATCCGTCGATTCCTCGCGGTCCTTAGATATAAATTAGAAGGCGATTTAAAAACTGAAACCTCATTTCGGAGCATTTCAAATTCCTTGTTCGAAATTATCTTATCAGCCTTATCTTAATCTACACTTAGGGTCCCCGATTTCTTCAAGCACAGCATTTAATTATAATTTTTTGGAGTCCCAAATTGTTCGAGTTCAATATGTACAAAATAAAACTTGACTCGTAATTAAAAAAACAAAAACTTAAAATAGTAAACAGAAAAAAAAAAACAAAAGACAATTAACAAAAAAATTTTTGCTCTCAATTTTTTTGTTTTCCATTTCAAGACGGTATGAGCATTGAAAAGACAATTAGTTTGTTAATGAATGAAGCAAAGCGTGGGGAATGCAAAATGTTGAATAATAAAAGCATATTTAGAATTACGCCGGGGTAATTATAATTGCAACACCGTGTCGAACGAAATATGCTTAGTTTGTGGACAGGTTTTCCGAGAATGCTGCGCCGACACAAATATAAATAATGTTGACGATTGTTTGAAATCAAAAATATGTTTTCGTAAGAGACGTCGATCCGTTGTGTTTCAATCCTCGAAATTACTTCGAAATGTCAAACAATCTGTTGCTTCGCCTTCGGTTAAGTGGAGCGAAAACTTATTCATCGTTAAATATTTCAAATCAGTTTTTCCCTTCAAAATATTCAAACAAACAAATTTCATTTTTTTTAGAACAAACGAATAAATCAAAATTTTGTTTTTTTTTTAATAAAAATTCTGTTATTTTTATTTTTGAGAAAAAACAAACACTTTTAATTTGAAATGATAATAAAAAGATATAAAAAAAATTCTTTTTTGATAAGGAAATTAAACTAGACAAAAAAAAAGATTCAATGGTGATTATCACGTAAGACGCAAGAAATAGTGTAGAATGGTTGTTGCGAATGAGGTTATTATCATCGTTGTCATGATTCATGCCGCGCCTCAGACGCAATTAAAAGGGGCAGCAGAATGCGTGTTGGCGACTGCGATTGGTCACCCGCATAGTCAACGAGTCAATTATTTAAGGCCATAGGGGTTACATGGGGAGCACGATTTTTCATCCTAGGGGCGCTTTTTACACAACACGCGACTAATTCACTCAATTAGAATAGACCCCCTTCACTCCCTTTTTTTTTCTCTTCAACACAGGAAACTTCTTTTTATTTGACTTTTAATATGATCTGTCTTCATTTTTGTTCCCTTATTATTTACAAATGAACAAATTACAAATTGAGATTGAAAAAAAAAACGAACATACAAAATTGAATCGAAAATTAAAAGCAAATTGAATAGAAATTAAAACTTATTTTTACAGCTATTAAAATGTTAAGAGTTTCTACTTTTATTTTCATCCTGCAATTACTTTCATTGAATGAAAATAACTACGTGAATGGAAGTTTTTGTAAAATCCATAATGAGAAATAAATGAGGAGAAAAAAAAAAAGTTGAACCTAAGTGCTAGGAAAAAAACTATAATGAATTTCATCGAAGCAATCAAGTCAAGTTCAATGGCTGAGCATGATCCTTTGGAAGGGAAAATAAAAATGAATGAATAAATATATATATCAACAGTGATATATTCAGAAATACCGTTCAAAAATTTCGACGGAAAAATATTTGATCAAGTCACACAGTGAGTCGACCGTTTTTAGATATTTTCCTAGCCCTGTGTCATCACTCTGAAGGATCTTGTGTAGGAAAAATGAAACCTTGGAATCAAATTTGAATTTGTAATTTGACAATACATCATCTCGAATTTGATTTTTTTTTTTTTATTGAAAACATTAACAGAGAAATTCAACACAATGAAATTGAAACAAAAAAAAAAGAAAAGCTAAATAAAACAAAACAATAACAAAACGAAATGTGAACAAAACAAATCCGAAATGTAAACAAAGCAAAACGTCAATGTAAACAAATTGAAATAAAAACAAACCGAAATCAATGAATAAATAAATGAAACAAATAATTAGAATTAAAATTAAAATTAAAATTGTTTTATCTGATAGGATAATAAAAATGAAGAGGGCTAACATTAAATAAGTAAAGATAAAATGTTTGAGGGCTGAATCTTTTCTTTTTGGCGTGTAAATGACGGTGATTGTTCAACCCCCTGGTTCACACGGAAGCGAGGTTCGCGGTCGAAAGGACACCCCTTGTGCGGGCTAATAACAGGTTCTCTTGTTCAGCCGGCGTGTATAAGTTACACGAACAAGTGAATCACTGTGAAACCCCTGTTATGAGTCAATATCCCCTTTCCCCTGTCAGGATCTGTTATGGCTCGCTCTTTTGATTCTTCCACTGATTCAATAAATAAATAATTAAGGGATACGACAGAGCGAAGTGTGTCAATATGCGTCACCGAACCCTCGCCCACAAATTCAACAGCGCAGATAAACAGTTATCGAAACCAAGTGGGGCGTGGGAATCCACATTTCCCAACTCGCCCTTAACATTCCTTTATGCTCAATAATTCTATTCATGCCGTCTCATTCTCATCCCCTCTTTTTCTCTTTCCCCAAACCTAAGGACATTTTACTGTTCCTAATTTTTCTTTCCCGATTTCTTTTTCTTTCTTTCCTCTTTTTTTTTCAAATAACGTGACAGAAGCCTAACATTTACTTTTACATTTTCCCATCAGATGATCGACCCAACCCGCACCGAGAATATGCAAACAAAATTTCAACAAGAATTTCGACTTGCAATGATGAAATTGTCATCTTTAAAATATAATATTGTTGTTTCAAGTTACATCTGTTGGTTTTTATTTATTTATTTATTGTAACATTTGTTTGTTTTTCAATTAAAACATTCAAAATTAAAATTTTTCATTTTAAAGTGACAATATTTTTGAAGGGTAATAGTTTTTCCAGACAATTAGCACGTGAAAATAAAAATGATAATTGGAGACGAATCGTGATCCTTGAATCATATTTTAATGCTAATGACAGGGCTCGTTTCGAGATGCATAAACAGAAACATAAATAAAGAAGATCCAATTACGAAAACGTTTGGAGAAAGCTCCGGTACTTTTTTTTTATAATGGGCCGATTTTGTAACCGAGTTCAATAACATTTTCAGGACAAGTGAAAAAAAAAAAAAAAACAAAAAAATAAAGACAGAAAGAAAAGAAAAGGAAAAAAAAATCTTTGTTTTTTTTTTTGAACCTGTAAATTGAAATGTTTGGTGTAACGGGATTAGCGTTCAAGTTTATACTGCTCAGGTTTATAACTTAATGAAATCATCAAATGAAAATTTTAATGAAAAAACATAAAAAGCTGCAATTAAAATGGCAGTAAATAAATAATTTATCGGCGAGTGCAAAACGAGTAGGATTAATTTAATAACCGGTCATTACTTTTTTTTTTTTTCAATTTATTTACTTCTATTGCAGATACTATGTAATTCGAATAATATCAAGGTGAAACATTTGTTTGATGAAACAAACTTCACGGATTAATAATATTGTTTATTTTATTTTGTTGATAAAAATGTTAACCAAAAAAAAAAAACAAACAAACAAACAAACAGTAGCGAACAAGAAACAAAAAAGTCCTTGTTCCTTTGAAGGTTGAATACGATTTTGTTTTGAATTAAATATTGTTGTGAAAATGAATTTTGGATGTGAAGAGGTCTTAATTGTTGTGTCATTAAAGTTTGAATGGGTTTGTGTGATTGAACTAAATGGCTGTTTTGGAATGGAATATAAAAGGGCTTTGAGTAGTGAAAAACGACGCCGGAAAAATGTGAAAGCAAAATATAGGGTGGAGAGATGAAAAGTGTTTACCAGTGATTTGAATAATTGGTCGCACTTGTGTGCGACAAAGACGAAAGAAAGCTTGGGTCCGAGAGCGCCGAGGGGGACTACTTCACCTGTTACAATATTCGCACTTGTTCCCCTGATGCTAATCGCACCGAAACGATTTGAAACGCAACAATGGGGCTCGAACGCTAGAATGGACGAGAATTTGAAAAACGATCGCTCGGTCAACCACTTGACTGTTTCAAAGACGCGAGCAGCGATACCTGTTCCACAAACTATGGGCAAACGCCAAGCCCGACCCATGATTTACAGCCTTTCTAGCCATTCAATGCCACAGTCTACAAATTTCAAAACTCACGACGCGACTTATTTTTCAATGCCTCTCCCCCTTGAGCATCCATCATTTTCTCATTTCATGCTCGATTATTAATTCAACACCAATCTTTTTTTTTTTTTTATTTTCATTCATTAATTATCATTTTATGAAGAATTAGAAATTTAATTCTTTTCATTTATATCAATGTGAAACATGTGATTTGTTTCGTGTTTTTGTTTGTTTACAAACAAAGATCAAAACTCTTTTCAATTAAAAAATAAGTTGAATAACAAAAATTGCGGTTTTGTTTGATTAGCAATATTATTTTAGAAACAAAATTGTTCTGTTCCTTTCTTTTGTTTTGTTTACATTTTCTGTTTATAAAACAAAAATTGAACTTTCTCGTTTGTTTGGAAACATGCGGTTTGTTTATGTTTTGGAATTCCACAAGTTGTTTTGATTCGAGACAATGTTTTGCGGTTGGAATTTGCACGATGACATTTTGGGCGGAGGAGTGCAAACTTGTTTTGAAACTGAGTCACCCTTGAAAACGACACTTAATTTTTGTTTTCAAGTTTTACAAATGACGACGCGTAAAGAAAAGGCGAGATTGCGAGGATTGCGAATAAGTTGTGAGAGATGCTTGACGGTTGACTGTCGCGCGATATAAAGGCGATCGTGAGAGTTGCGGCGACACGTCCTCGATAAGCGGATAGAAAAGTCGCGGGGAGGGGCGGAGGATCGCGACCTGTTCGGCGCAACATTTACGCAACCCCTCCGAATAATTTGCCCACTCAAATCGGATCCCGTGAAAATCGCCTTATTTTTTTTTATTCTTTCTTTTTTCTGTTTCCAACCAAAAATAAACCCTGAAAAAGCTTCGGAGCTAAAGGTCAAAACGTCTGGCAACGTCGCATCTCGTTTTGTAAATACACGGCAGGATTTGCGCGACTAAGTAACGGGTTTTTTTTGCACGTCCACTTCCTCGATTCACTTTTTTATCCCTCATCCTCTCTTAAGTTCCCAGAGTTTCGCGCACCAGTTCCACCGTTGCTCCGTCGGTTTGACACACTCCCCTCAAAGTCTCAGTCTGGTTATAAAATGTGTTTAACAAATAGAGAGAAAAAAAAAACACCAGCTTGATTTAAAATCAAATGAAATAAAACAAAACGAAACAAAATATGTGAAATCGAACTTTGTCTCGACGATTCTACTTTTCACTTGAGGGGACGAATTTTTTTTTGTCCGTCGAAAGTTGATCTTAGAAACATAACCTTAAAAAGAAGACAGGAGAAAGAGTGGACAGTTGGGAAGGTGCGTTGTGACAATAATCCTGGTTTCTGTTATGAAAGGCGCCGGACCGCGCGAACCATCACTCTGCCGATTGAGGTAAATAGAGAGGTGCAATAAGAGACACGTAAACAAACCTTGTGATTGGCGAATGGTAATCCTGGACACGCGGCACATCGGAAGCGCGTGCACACACACGTGAAAACGCGTCGCGTGAACTGACTTGCACGCTCTCGTTGTCGTTCTTACGTTTTTTTTTGTTCGTCACTCGACGGCGCGGCAAGAATATCGATTCGTGTCTGAGTGCGAGACACACAGGGTAGGTACAACGACCCTGCGACTCGAGCCCTGCTCACGTATTTTCGTGCCTACACCGCCCCCCGGCGCGGCTCCCTTTCTCCCACCCCGATCGGCGCGCGCGCACACACAACGACACCTACACACTCGTTTCATCCGTTCCCAAGTGAATTCTCCTCTCTTCCTCCTCGCCCAGCTATTTCTGAGGGTGAATTCTCATCCACAACTAAAACCAACCACAGCGCAATTTTTCATCTAAGAAAAACCAAGCTTCCAAAGACTTGGAACTAACCTACAAAAGCAGTACTACAATGTTAATTAATCTCGGATCCACATTAACCAAGACAAATTAGCCGCCCGAGATTAATCTGAGATTGATGTTACAGGTTGTGCAACGACATCTACAGGATGGCATGATAATCAGGGGGACTGGACGTGAGGCGATGGGAGGCCAAGAGCGAGAGAAAGGTTAAGTTGTAATTGAATGCAAGCTGGGTGCAGTGAATAGACGACTTACCCGGTCATTTCGGCAAAGGTTTGGGTGTCGCAGAAGGAGGGGACGCACGAGGCAGCGAGTACGGCACGGACAATGCAACGCTAGGACGCCATGTCAGCAAGTCGCCAGGCTACGATGATGCACGAGAGGTGGTGGGGGACAGGGGATGCGTGCACGGTGGCGCGCCATCGTGTGACGAAGAAGCAAACTCTCCACTACGTTGCATAGTGACCGCAACGTTATCCAGACGTCCCGCGAATCTATCCGATTGTTCGCAATAACTTCGACTCTGCAAGGATCGAGCGGGCGCAACCGCTCCAACGGTTGCTTCACTTTCGTGCACGGACAAGAAACAGTGCTTCCAGCATGATATGAACGTTCAACAACATCTATTTATTGGTCTACACAAGTTATGCAAAACATAACTTATGTTTCATACAAACAATTTTCATATAAAAAAAGTGAAATTTATTCGTTCGGTCGAATGACAAAGGCAAGATTTATAAACAAAGCACGGCTGAGAAAACTGGGAAAAAAAAGGCAAATTTTGTTTGCTCTGGTCGGGGAAGTTTTGCTAATTAAGGCAAGCATAGTTTGTCGACGAAAAAATAAAGATTTTCATTAATTTGTTCAATGTATTTCTTTCTCCAGCAAATTGTGGTATTTTATATAGTATTTCGTTTACAGTCGATGTTTTCATGTAGACAAAAAAGTAAAAAAACAAAAGAAAAAAATTATGAAATTCAATCAACATCAAAAAACAATATGTAGACGATGAAAAATTGACACAAAAACAAGATGACCGTTCATATTTTATACGTAAAAATAACAAGGACGCTTTATGATAATTTCAATGCGTAGGTGAAAAAATTATTTCTACGCGACAGGGTTTCTGACCAAGTACGAAAAAAAAAAAAAATGTTGTCAAGACAGGCTTGAAAGTTAGAAAGTTAAAAGTCAGGAATCGTAACGAGATTAGGGAGCTATGAGCATGAATCCGTCCCTGATAATAGTTACTACGCCCCCATTTCTTCTTCTTTATTCCGTTTATTCTTGCCCTCGTGCATTTGCACTATCCTCCTTCCTCCCAGCGATAACCTTATAACGTCCTCCTCGTTGTCTGGCCGTTCCTTCGCTAACTCCCAGTGCTAATGTATATGGTTTCGGTGGATTTGTGCGGCTTTGTGGGTGTGATTCCTCTTTTTCCTTGCATCTCTCTGCCTGATTACTTTGCTACATTCATATTCTTTTTGTATTAATTAAAATATACAATAAATGTTATTAATTAATTTATTTATTTTCGCAAAAGGAGAAAATTCTGGATATCTCATTTTATCTGTGGGCCAAGACAAACGAGTCACCCTGTATTCAATCATATCAGCATGTTACTTTTAACTATCAAATGAAGCAACCAATATTGACAGAAGTTAAGTTCTTCTGGATTACGAATGAATGTATTAAGGCTATGTTTGTATAGGTAGGTCTTTGATCGCTTCAGATAACTTGGTATAGACTTTGGAAGTGTATGTACACTGTTATTGTTATCAGTTAAAGATATGAACGAGGGTCCTTCTCCTTTGACTCTTACTTATTTGGTGAGAGAAATTATCAGAAGAAAAAAATCTCATGCAATATATCAAAGAATTGACTGTAAAACTTTTTATTTTGGTTATCGATAAAATTAATAACCCAACGATATGAATAATAATAAAATTAAATTACAAAATTAAAAGTTGCCGGATAAAAAATAAGGTATAACTGCAAATTTGAATGAAACAAAATGTTTAGTCAATGATGAAATGTGTCTTGAAAATACAAATGTGGTAAAGTATATACGAAAATGTAAGACTGATTCAACCCTTCTAGTGAATCTAGTGGTGTTCAAAGAATTAGGATTGCAGCGAACTTTAGTTGCAATATAATGGTAAGTGTAATAGGCCAGAAGTTCCTGTTACGCGTGGTTCCGGTACAACTCGGAAGCAAGGCTATGAATAGGCCTTCGATGCGCTCAAGTATCTGAGTGGTGGTGACGGCCAGTGCGTTCGAGTGAATGAATGAATGAGAGAGCGAGCAAGCGAACACTTCGTTCGCGGCGAATAATTGAGCCAGTGTAGCCATCAACGTTTGTTGTAATTATTATTGCTCGGGTACCTTGACACGTTTACCCCGCCGCGCAGACACGTGAGTCGCGCTTTTATGCACTGTTCGCAGTTACCGCGAAATAGTCTGTTACAGTACACGGAAACATGAACTTTCATAAGTTTTAAAACTCATCATATTTCATTCGTACAAACATCAGAAAAATCGACTGATGAATATAAAATTGGCGTCTTAAAAAATAATATGTATCACAAAAAAAAAAGATTGAACAAAAAAAAGTTGTATAAAATCAAGTTGCCGTTGGGACTGATTAGATTAGTTTAATGACGTATACTCTACTACTATGAATACTAAATCTTTGAGATAATAAAGGAGCAGTTTTTGAATTAGTGTTTGAAGACCAAAAAAAAAAAAAAATTAAATTCGTACGAGCTTATTGAAAAATGAGAAAAAAATGAGTCTATGAGAACTTTGGAATGAAAAATTGTAGGATAATATGTACGATTGAGTACGGCAAATAAATGGTTGATTCAAATTTATAAAAAAAAATGAGAATGAAATATTTTTAAACGAAAAAATAGATGTTATGAAGATAATTCGATAATAAATACGAAAAAATGAGAAATAAAAAAAAAATTTTTTGTCTACAAACTGATCTGAAGATTAAGCGAGAACACGTCTGAACAATAAATTACAATTCGAGTAACCAAAAATATCTCGAGAACCACGGGAGAAATTTCGTGGTTGCACGGCGATCCTTTAATGTAAGAGAGGCATTGAAGAACAGACGAAATAAGTGAGAAAAAAGGGAACAGAAATAGTTGGCCTACTTTTTTTTTCTCTTACTGAGAGAATTATCATATACAAGGATGACTTTTTTCCATCCGCAGAACTGACTAGTTGAAAATGAAAAACGTATTCAAAAGTATTCAAGTTAACAATTCAAACTGAACAAAAAAAAGTTCCACGGTAAAAAAAGAAAGATCAGACAAAAAACTGAACAAGAATTATTCAAAAAATTATTATATCATAGATCAATGACTTTATTTTTCTGTTAGCACTTTTGATCAATTGAAAATGTTTTATAAAAAACAGTCATCAAATTAATGAAATTATAAATCTTCTGAAGATTAATAATTTCATTTAAAAGTCAGCAAATTGTCTAATCTAGTAAATTAAAGATCCAAGCGAGAGGAGAAGTATGAAAAATTAAATGATACAAAATGAGCTTCCGTTTTGAAGGATACGGTACAATATAAATGGATACGTCGAGGGAAAGTAGACAAGTAGACGAAGGAGAAGTGGAGAGAGGTAGAGACCCGGGGAAGACGGATAAAAGGACCAGTGAGTCTAGCGTGGGGGCCCAACACTGCGGAGGTGTCACGTGGAGAAGTAAATTTTACGATGACGTAACCACCAACGCAAAGGGTTGCGAGGCATTATACACAGAGAACCAACTTTCTCGCGAGGAATTTTTCATTCTGTCAAAATATTCAAACAGACTCAACCACAACCTCTGATTTTCAACTGTGCCTCATATTTTAATCCTCAACAAACAAAAAACAATACAAATACAACTGAAATAAAATAAATTGAACATTGAACAAATTGTCAAAGTCAGAGGATGTGTACGAAGTCGAGGTTTTTTTTTACTGCGAGTGGACATTTGCCGTTATCCGTTTGCTTGCACGGATACAGTCCTTTTTACGAGAATGTCCGACTCAAGAACCCACTTGGGCTGCAACCACGCTATTTTTCTGACTCTCAGACGTTCCATCCAGGTCATTTGTCTTGAATTAAAAAGAAAATCTCTGTCGACTCTTGTTTCTTCTTTTGTTTTTTTTTAATAACCAAATAAAATAAATTACACTTGTTTTAATTGTTCAATTTTTTTTTTTTCATTCAATTGATTTGTTTGATTATTCGATCTGTCGAGTTAGGAAAATTTTCTTTTTTCATTCCTCGAGGCGCACCCTGATTTCTCCTTGGTTTTTAGAATGTTCGTAAAATATTCCAAACTCGGGTCGTGATATTACAACACCGATCGGGATGACAAAAAGCGCGAGATCCAGTGAAAGATGACAAATCACATAAATTCAGCGCATCTTAAAGACCTCCAACTGCGCGGGGAAATGAGAGAGTCTGGGCCTCGTAATGAAATCATTTTCCATATCTCTCGTGGCGAAAGAGGGTAAATACGGCGTAGGTAATCTGAACACGTAAGAGAGTCCGAGACAAAAAAACCAAGCCAGATAGTCGAGACGCTGATTTCGTCGCTTGATAAAAAAAAAAAAAAAAAAAAAAAGAAGGATAGTAGACGGCGTAACCGTACTGTCAAGTAACGGCCTGCATACCTCCTATTAAGAAAGGGTGCTGACTGCTCGCGCGGGACATTGCTCTCTGATGTTGTATTGCTGCTCACTCGCTCTTTGTCCCGTCCTTTTGCTGGGTCCGTTATAACTTAACTCCGCTTATTCACAATCGCTAAACAAAAATAAGCCATCCATGCTCAACTTTCTCTATTATCAATCAGATACCATTCATATATCTTAACTTTAACCCCTTGACCTCAGCCAAACACTCACTAATTTTTAAAACGATTTTCTGACAAAATTCTCTCCGCTATCTATTAAATTGAACAAACATTTTGTTATAACAAATGAACCAAGAAAATCAAATTCATTTCATATGCTTGTTTGAACATGTTTATTTATTTTATATATTAAAAATGTATGATTATTTGAAAACAATTATTTTCATTTGTTCATTTAATTTGTTTCGAGCTGAAGTTGCTGTTAATTGAGCAATTAATTAATTAGACAAAATGGAAACAAAATAAAAATAATTTATTGAATAAATGAAAAATTTAATCTGTTCTAATTTGTTTGTCATCACAAAATAGATCTCTGTACAAGCGTTTGATAAACTTAATTAAACCTCGCCAGAGCTCACTTGCACTAATTGTACATTCGATCGCGATCGGATAATTCTAATTACCCGCTTTAATCCGTCTAATCGATCAACCTCTGATGATTCAATTCAAGAAAATTTTCTTGCACAACTTTTAAATTTACCTTCCTCTGGTATAGAGATATAATTCGAAAGTCTAAGAACCTATTGCGTATTCAGTACAACCATCGGAATAATTTATCTTTATCTCTGTTCCTTCCTCCCTTTTCACCCTTTTTTCATTTGCATCACAGTTAATATATTAGGGGACTCTCATTTTCAAGTAGCATTTGCCACCAAAAGCTTGTTTCCGGTTGAAGAGAGGGTGACTTATTTATAGCAATTGAACATTGTCATTAGTCATGTACATATTCAACTTTTATACATTTTTCATTTCATTTTCATCGTTCTAATGAAGATACAAAACAGTTCTAGATTACATTTTGCATGAAACAATTGTGTAGGAGAAACAAAGTTGAATGTTAAGCAAGTCTGGTTTGTCCTTTTTCAGCTTTTCACTATGTTTTTGCAAAGCAGCCATTTTGAAATTTAAACATGGCAACACTGTAGGAACAGCTGATCGATGCGCTGTTGCCAGATCATGCCGAAATATTGCAAAAGTTTGAACCAAAAAAATTCAACAAAAAGATCATACAGTTTGTACAATCTTTTTGTCCAAATAACAGCAGACTCTGCCAATTAAAATTTGAGCAAACAAAAAATGATATCAGAACTATGTATGAATCATTTAATGATGTTTTCATGTCGTACGCGTGAACGAGTGGCTGTTTTTTCGCCGTCAATGGGGTTATCTACTCAATCAAACACGATAAGTACAAAAATTGAATGTACACTTTTGCAAAGTGTGCGACTTGTTTTCTTCCACCTCGTGGAACATCTGTGTTTGAGTAGAGATGCCACGAGTCGAGTGAATGAAATGATATGGAACCTTTTGTCACTGGGTTTCTAATTGTTTTGCTGAATGGGCAACACTTTAGACAGTTCTGACAAAAAAAGCGGCTTTGCGTGCGAGATGAAGCCGACTCTAGTCCTAGAACGGCTGCGTGTCGTCAACGTGACGGACACGTCGACGGTGTCACTGTTGGGGAGGATGTCTACGTACACATGTATACGCAGACACGTTCGTACGTGCAGCAAGACGAACGCGCAAGATAAATGGCTACGTGCATACATCCCCCACTTTGGCGCATCCCTCCTCGAGGGGTCGTTGATCCCCCCAAGGACAACGACCTTGTCTGCGCGAGAGCCAATCGTTCGAACGGTTCCCGGATTCCTCGATTACCATTCTCCTTCTCTATTTTTCTTCGTCTGCCTTTTCTAAACTATCATCACCCCGCACTCTGTGTCCCTTTCTCCGCCAATCGCCTCTTCCAATTTATAAATCCCTGTGTCCAAGATAACCAGCCACGACGGATCTCTCAACATTCGCCACTTGGCATTTCCCTGAACCCTTCATTTCGCCTTGCTGTATTGAATCTGTCCAAATCAGGAGACATGGCAGTGTCTCTGGCCAAGTACGAAAAATAACCTCCAAAAAAATGATGTCCCAACAGGAGAGGGACTACAGTGTCTTCTTATCACGAGACAATAAAAAAAAACTGAACAATGAAGAAGGGAATCTCAGTTTTGATAACGCCATTGTTTCATCTACGCTTCTCAGGATAGACAAATTGAGGTTATGATCGTCCAATTGAATTTCATGATAAAAGAAACTTTGAACTTTTTCAATTTTCCTTTTTTCTCGTTCGGTAAATATTTGTTTATGGATAATCTACTCAGGTTGTGTCCTGTTTCCTTTTTTTTTAAGAGATAAATTTCGTATCAGTTTGAGGATTTTTGAGATTGTGATGACTCAACAAACAATATAAGCACATTCGGCGGATTTCAATTTTGAAGTTATATGATTTGGTTGAGATCGTTGCAGATTGATTGTTGCTGTTTGTGTGATGAAAATTCGATTGAAACAGTGACGCGATTCATGCCGGCGTATATTCAGTATGAATCATGGGTGGGTGGTCAAGTACGCACGTAGGAACAGAATGAAAAGAGGTGCACGCTCACGCACACCAGCGCGCGATTTATGGTGGTGCTTTAGAGAACTTGTGACGTAACTCATGTATGCAAGCAGGGAATACCCAACTCGTTCAATTTTTTCGTACCTTCGTTCATCGCACCACACGGGTTATTTGCTCATTTATTTCTTGACCCACTAAGGATATCTTTTTTCACCGCTTACTCTCAACAGGATTTTTTTATCTCGTCTTTGTTTTCTCATATCAAATGAATACACGACGATCGTACGAATTTCATTCATAAATTCTATTTTTATTAGTTGATCTGTAATCTTATCAACATTTCAAAAGGAATAAAAAAATTGGTCTCTGTGAAATCTGGCAACAGCGCATCGATCAGCTGTTCGACAGTGTTGCCAACTATTGACGATCAAAATGGCCGCCGTATTATAACAGAAATTTGCATTGCAACATTTAAAGAAATGTCGAAATAAATAGACAATTTATAACAAATTATTAAGGAATAAATTGTTCAAATTGAAAACAAACTCTTACGACTCTTTTTGGAGTTTCTCTCGTGATGTCTTCTGGAGTGACTTGTTTGATGTTTCTTTAATTTTTCATGAGCCCACTCATTGTTTCATTGGTCATGAAACAAGACCAATACAATTAAAAAATATTTGTATTTAGGAAATTTGACAACAGCGCACCGATCAGCTGTTCCTACAGTGTTGCCAACGTTTTAATTTCACAGAAACATCAGTACAAAATTTAAAATGTATTTTTCAATTTGAAAAAAAAATGTTTTTTTTTTTTTTTAAACATTTAAAAAATTATAAAAACTCACTCGAAAGATCAAAAAATGCATTTGAAATGGAAGAAAAATGATATTGTGATTTACATGTTGAATTGGCATTGACTATAGTAAGTCGTTAGCTAATAAACCGAGGCGCTAATTAGCTGTTGACTAATTCAATCTAACGGGATGAAAAGCAACGCATCATTTTTGTCTCGCTATTGAAAACGAGAGGTGGGAAAATCTTTTGAGCCCGCTAAGAGAAGTGAGCGACGAGAAAGGAGTCGCGATTATGATATGAATAGAACCTGTTTAACCTTCTATTTTGATCCGTACCCTAAAAATGAATCGTGATCGTGCGATCGGACTCGAATGCGGTCCCCGCCACGCGGCGCACCTGTGCCGTTGAAACTGAAATGGATTTTTACTTTCGTCTACCTGTTTCTATGCTTTTATTGATTTTTCACTTGCTTTTTTATATGAAACGGCATGTGCGCTAAGTCGAGGCGACGAGGACAGCTACACAGAGGGCACAAAAAAGGAGGAAGTAGCCAATGTAAGAAACAGAGAAAGATGACACGCAACCTGGACAAAGGGCGTATTCATGCGTCAGAAAGTCAGAGCGCCGTGACTACTCCATCGGCGTTACGAGGGTTGAGTGATCTTCAAACCAGGAACTCAGCCACGTTTGCATGAAACAAAACCTGCCACAGGCGTCTTGTCAAGGACCAACATTCTCTTTTATTTTTTACTTTTAGGACCATTTATTTTTATCTCATTTTCTTCAACAAATGTTTTCTATCTTTTCGTCAAATACTTTCCAATTTGTTGTTCATCCAATACTTCATCTCTCACAATTATTTTATTCTTCTATGTTATTACTATAAGTTATTATTGATTATAATTAAATTTTGTAATAAACAAATTGGTCAAATTATTGAATAATTTCTTTCAATTTTGTTTTAAATTTACCTTGAAGTTAATTAATGAGGGAAAAATGTTTTCAATGCTTTTACGAATAGATTAATTTTCCCTGTCGATAAATTAAGTCATGTGTAAAAAATAACGAGAGGCTGTAACAGTGGGTTGGGAAACAGTTTTTTATGAGAGGCTTAAATTTCTAAGGCTTCGGTTTTCGGGGTATAATCCTATTTTACCTGTTGTGCGCCGGGATGTTTCGAAATCGTAAACACCATTCTGAGGGTTTGTTGTATAAAAACTCATCAGGTGATTTGTAGCTTTTCCCCGTGAAATTCATCGGTAATCGTTTCGTAATGTCCTGATTTAAATTGAAGATAATAATTGGAAGAATTTTCATCAAATGACACATCTCATAAACAGAAAAAGAGGGGAACAATGGGAAAAAGATTTGAGGAAAGCGCCCTTATCTTGATTTGAAGTTTTTCGTTTTTTTTTTAATATTAAAATTTGTTCAATCAAACAAATTTTAATTCAAACCTTTTCAATGTAAAATTTGGATGAATTGTAATTTGAACTATTTGTACAATTTATTTGGACAACTTTTAATAGATTCAAAAGTCGTATGGTTTTTACAACCCTCTAATGACAAAAATGTAACATCCAAATATACCCATTTTCAAACTTCGACCCTCTACGAAGACATGCACGATATTCCAGTTTCTAAATATAATTTACATCCACTAAGAAGCTCTCTGCCGACGCTTTTCTCAAAATATCCTTTCTAATGATAATTACAGGATTAAAAATATCCCCTTCCTCATTTCCATCTTTCTACCTCCAAAATCAAACGTTTCACTCTCCCCTGAACAATGAAAAAAAAAAAAAAAAAAAAAACTAACCAATCAATTTAAAACTTCAACATTTGTCTCAACTTATTGCTTCGAATTCATACTTTGTTTTAACTTTACAAATCAATTATCTGACAGAAACAAAAACTAAATTAATCCTCGGCTTTTTCTATCTTCTAATATGAATAAATCATTTAAACTAAAACAATATTAAAAAAATTGCAGACTAAGAATAAGAAGAAGAACAAAAAATGACTAAATAGGTGAAGAAAGTCCATGCGAGACAATGTGGAAAAAAAGTGTCGAGTACTAAGGGTGTGCGATGGTAATGAAGGAAAAGAAGAAGGAGAAGAAGAAGCGGCAAAAGAAAAAGAGAAAAAGTTGGGTCTCTCGTGGATGAAAGTGTATTTGTGTAGACTGGTCGTGGCTGTGCACGTGTGCAAGCGAGGTGAATTCATATGCAGAAGTGAAAAGGGGGCTTGGGCAGGGATATAGTATGTACACTCGTGAGCTCCTTACAGTGCATTGCCTTTATGACGCCTCGAATGCCCGTCACACTCCATGCCTCTGCAAATCGCGAATACAACGTGCTTTTTATGGACAGATCCACGAAAGCCGCCGCTGTAAATGCCATGCCACACTAGTACCCCATATTTTATCAACATTTTTTAACGATTTTTTTTTTTTCATTTTTCTTTCATTTCCATCTGAGTTTCATACATTTTCATTTTTGCCTTAAAATCACGTATCATTTATAGAACTACATTGTTTAAAAATAATTTTTGACACTTTGTACTCAAATTTAAACATTAAAAATTAATGTTTTTTTAAGGATTGTAGTTGGAAAATTGAAATTGTATTACAATTTAAACAAGTTGAGATGAAATTTTTGTATTGAAAGTGTTGAAAAATTGAGATACAAGTTTGTTCTTGGTTTTTTGAGTGAACATTTTTTTTTTTGGTTTTGAAAATTTCAATGATGCCATAAGTCGATAATACAAAAGTACCAACGTACGATAAAGGGCAAGTTGAACCTGGTTGGGAAAACAGCCTGTAGATGCACAGCCAAGTCCATGTTAAGTCTCGCTGTTCTAGTAAATGTTATAGCATCATCGGTCCATTTAACACTTCTGCCGCTAAATTGCGTTAAACGTTCGGTCTTGAAGTGACATAAGAATTTAGAAACTGGAAAACAAAAGTCCGCAACGCAACTTTTATTACCAGACGAAGTTTTCAGTCGATAACAAAAATCACGGCTTGACTGAACTTTCCAGTGCCCGCAGACTCCACAAATCAACTGTGGAAAAAAAAAAAAATGCGCGAGTGTCAATTTCCAGTCGCTTAGATTTCATTATTATATTCAACGCGGTGAGAAAAAAAAATATTGATTTCGTTCGGCCGATCATTTTTAGCTACGAGTTGTAGATTATTCAGGAGAATCAAAGGTAATGATAATTTTGTGTGTAAATCGAACCAAAAAACCAACTTCAAAGTAACATTTTTTGTATAATTTATGTAAATTATTATTTTGAACTTTTTTTGTTCTAGGTTCTGTGATGACAAAAAAGTGATAGATGACAGCTATTGTCAAAATGTTATGGAAAATACATTGACAAGCGTCAATTAGATAGAAAATACAATCGAGACACAATTTTTGGAGTACCTTTTGTTTTAATATAAAAACAAAAAGATGGGCTCGAATCGTTTCTACTCTGCATTTATAATTCAGTGCATAATTGTTAACAGTATTTGTACACTGGTGAGCAACCATCCGGACAATCTATTGTCGTCAAGTAGCCAGAATGAGTTGGGCAGTTTGAACCTTCACTGGATGTTCAAGGAAAATTTGCCCCGACACAAAAGGTCACCCGTAGAAAAAAGTCCCATTAAACTCGATGATCAGAAGTGTCAGAATGAATTCATCAGACTTTGTGGATCGATGGAGGAGGATAATGATCTTGCGATTTTGGAATGTGTTCAAAATTTTAAGGTAGTACAAACAAATGTACAAACTACAATTAAAAAACAGAAACTTGACAATTACAAAGACACGAACAAATGTGTGATTAAACATTGTTCTGATTTCTTTTCCAGACGAATGAGATCTCAAAAGTCGACAACAAATGTCAGCACATGATCTGGGCAAAGATAGTGAACACGACGAAAAACGAGAACATGCAGAGGCTGATGAGGGAGATCTGCGGCAACGACGTGGACAAGCTCGGCTGTCCCATCACAAAGCCGGGTTCCTATCTCTCGTGCGTGATCGAGAGGCGCGAGGTTCTGAAGGAATCGCAGTGCCTCGACTACGTGCAGCGTCTCGAATGGATTGCTTTCAGTGATTTCAGTATAATCACGCCGTTCGAGCAGGACTGCCACAAGGACATCGACCGGTTCAGCTGTGGACGTCTCCAGCTGAACCGCGACATCTCCCAAGGTCAGACGTTGGCCTGCCTCCAGCAGAACGTGGAGCAGCTCGAGGCCACCTGCAGGAAGCACATCTTCCGCGTCTCCGAGGTCCAGGCGGACAACATCAAGTTGGACCGACAACTGTTCCTGGCCTGCAGCGAGGATTATCTGAGGTTTTGTCCCAATGTCCGGCAGGGAAGTGGGTTGATGTACAAATGCTTGATGCAACACAAACTCGACCGGAGCATGTCAAGATCTTGTCAGGATCAGCTCACCAGGCGAGAAAAACTCATTGCTTCGGATTATCGGGTCAGCAAGGGTCTAGTTAGGGCATGCAAGGAGGACATCAAAAACAACCATTGTCGCAGGTTGGTTTTTCAGTTTGGTATGTTATAGATGTATGGATGTTGGGTAACAATGTTTGATTTGTTGCAGGCTGGTGTCAGATGATAGGGAGATCAAATTGGCACAGATTTTGCTGTGTCTGGAGGCAGCTATGGCCAATGGGAGCAAGATCGCATCGAATTGTCAGACGGAGATGTTCGACCACAGGAAGATCTTGATGGAGGATTACAGACTGTCGCCAGAGATTGTGAACGGTTGTGCGAATGATATTACGACGTTTTGTAACGGCTTGGAAGTCGGGGGAGTGACAATTCATTGTCTGATGGAACACGCCAGGGCCAGGCAGAGGCGACTCAGATTGTCTAGCGAGTGTCAAGTCGCTGTAGGTTTTTGTTTCAGGATAAATGATTCAATGATTTATTTTTGAATTCAATAGTATTGTTTCAGATGAAACATGATTTGAGTGATTTTTGTTTTGTCTTTTATTCTTGTAGCTTGAATCGCTGGTGAAAGAAACAAACGTAGGTGAGGACTGGAGAGTGGACCCAGTTTTACGTGAAGCATGTCAACCAGTCGTCGATCTGGCTTGTCGAGATGTAAGTAAAAATTGAAGACAGATGTTGTGCGATCAGAAGACAAGTTTTTATCTGAAATTTGCATGTCGATCGAATTGAAGGTACGAGGAGGCAACGCACGAGTGATATCATGCCTGATGGACAAAATAGGATCGGACAAAATGACAGAAGCCTGCGAAACAGCACTTGTACAGATTCAGTATTTCGTAGCCAGAGATTTTAAGCTGGATCCACAATTGTACAGGGCTTGCAAATCCGATGCAGCTTTTTTCTGTCACGCCAGAAGCTCCTGGATCAATGACGGATTCCAGATGGATCCTGATATGGGACCTCTGATATTACCGTGTTTGTATCGGTATGCTCATCATCCGCAAAAAAATATGTCTGTGAGTGTTAATTGAGTTGAAAAGAAAATGTATATTGGCTTTTAAGAGATGAGATGGAAGAGAAATCGAAACACGAAACAAAAACAAGACACATAATGAAATAATAAAAAAAAAGACACTAAATAAAATACAAGAAGTAAAAAAACACAATTAAACACTATACAAAACGCACAGTGAAACACACGATAAGAAACACAAGATAATTTTCTAAACTGACATTACATTAAATAATGATATTGAAGAGATTCGGGTAAAAAAAAATGTTAAAAATTTTCAGTTAAGGCGAGATTGCTTGGAAGAAGTGCGACGAGTTATGAGGCAACGAGCAATCAGCGTTGATCTGCAGCCGGAAATCGAAGAGATGTGTTTGGACGACTTGGCTACTTTTTGTTACGACAAAACTGCTGTTGGGGAGGAGATACTTTGTCTCCAGGATAACTTGGAAAGGTCTGAACAAATGAAACTAGACAAACTATTTTTGTTCAAACTAAAACTAATTAGTTTTAAGTATGCTTCTATTATTAAAATCAATATATTTATCCGTAGCTTAAGAAACGATTGCAAACTGGCCGTCGGAAATGTTACTGAAGAACAATCTGAGCGAGTGGAATTGAACCCGGTGATCATGGCTTCTTGTAGAAATATAATGGAGCGTCACTGTCAGGTAAAATAAAAAACATCGAATATGAAAAAATGTTACAATGATATTAAACTTGAAACATAGAAAAAAAAGCAAAGAAAGTAGAAAATAATTCATTGAATCAAATTATACATTTGGAGATTAATCGTATGATTGACTTTTTTTGCAGGATATTCTAAAATTCGGCAAGGACGAAGGCGACATGATGGAATGTCTGATCGAACACAAAAATGAATTTGATTCACGTTCGGATTATAAATGCAAGGCAGCTGTCGAACACTTTCAGCTGATATCGTTGAAAAATTATCACTTCACTTTTAAATTCAAAGATGCTTGTAGGCCACATGTCCTGAGATTATGTCCAAAGTATACAATTTTAAAAGCATAGAAACAGCATAGCAACATAGCATGTTTCAAACTTAGTTTGAAATTGTAATGAACTTTGTTTTTTTTTTCGATTTTTTGTTTTTCAGAGCAAAATCGAAAGCCGATGTAATAGAATGTCTGAGCAGTCACATGAAAGATGACATAATCAAAGATGCAAAACACCGAATATCCAAAGAATGCAGACAACAGTTGAGAGCCCAATTGTACCAACAGAGAGAAAACATTCATTTTGATCCAATTTTACAAAAAACCTGTGCTACGGACATTAAAAATTTGTGTTTTAATTTTCAACCAGGGAACTCGCAGGTATCGATACAAGTTTTTAATTTTTTTGACTGGTGTTTTTCTTGTATAAAATATTCATCTCGCTAAATTACGAAATTTATTTTTTAGATCTTGGAATGTTTGGCGTCGAAAAAGATGCATTTGGAAAGTGCCTGTCACAAGTTACTTTTTAAGGTACGAAAGCAGGAGTTCCAAGACAGCTCGAGCGATTTTGCACTTTTAAACACATGTGCCACGATGATTCGACAATTTTGTCACGACACCGATCGGTCTCAAGCTCTCGACTGCTTGAAGAAGCACAAGGACAAGCCCAACTTTGATGAAAAGTGCAAAAAATTCGTCATCAAACGGATGATTGAACAGAACACTGATTATCGATTCAATACTGCGTTACAAAAAGGTTGCACTTCTGATATCGATAGACACTGTAAAGAAGTAAGTTGAACGACTTTTTTGTATTTTAATTTTGATTTTTTATTTTAATATCAATTTTGTTTTTGAATTTATTTTAGGTTTTACTCAATCAACCACTCGATAAGGAACTGGAAGGCAAAGTGATCAAATGTTTGAAAATCAAATTTAGGGAATCAAAATTGACAACGAAATGCGAGTACCAGATGGCAAATATTTTGAGGGAAGCTGCTTTGAATTATCATTTGAATCCGCTCTTGGCAACTTTGTGTGCTTATGAGGTAATTATCATTAATCATTGAATGATAATAACAACGACAAAAAATTGATGAATTAAAAATTATGAACATTTTGGTGTTATTAGATTTTGTTTATTGAAACGGAGATTGATTTTTTTGAATATTTTTTTGGTTTAGATAGAAACGATATGCCGGTCGGACGAGAACGATCCAGCGACAGTGGAAGAATGCTTGAAATCAGAGTTTAATAATAACAATAAAAACATGAAAGAAGAATGTCGAATGCAAGTTGCTGATCTTGTGGAGGAAGCGAGGGCGGATATCAATGTTGATCCGCTCTTGCAAAAAGCTTGTGCCATTGATGTAAATAAATATTGTAGTCATGTAGCGCAAGGAGCAGGCAGACGTAAGTTTTTTGAACGTTTATTTTTGCTTGTATCAAAAAATTCAAGGTTTAATCAATTGGTTCTATTCTGATATTGAAAATAAAACTAAACATGAAAAACTAGAAAATACATATCCTTTTCTTCAATTTTGTTATAGAAAAAATGAAAGAAAATTGCAAACTTTTATTTTATCATTTCAGTACTTAATCATTTTTTATTCATTTAGAATTCATTTGTTTGAATTTAAATTGAAATATTTGTCATTTAATTTATCAGTCAAAATGTAATAAATGCATGTTTTTTCAGATATAAAATGTTTACAAGACAATAAAGACTCCTTACAGTTAGATTGCTATAAAATGTTAACTACTAGGATGGAAATGTTTAAAAATGCTGCTAAAGTAAGTAGAATTGAAATGATCATAAACAATTCAGTACAGAAATAAACATTGAAATTTAACCAAAATAAAGTGGAAATTTTCATTTTATTGATAAAAGAATTTAAAAAATCGATTATTTTATATGAAAAAAATGAATAATTTTATTGAAGCAAATGTGAATTTCATTTCTAGCTTTTAGCACCAAACAACGTTCAAGAACTTTACGATTCCTTGAACCGTTCCCCTGCCAGGAAGTATTTTCTGATCGTCGCCTTTCTGATGGTGTGCTGCACTTTTGCCATTGGACTGTTTTGCGGTAGAATCACCAGACGCACGATGATGATGAAAAACAAGTGATTTGAATGGCAAACCAGTTCCATTTTTATTTCACCTTGCTAAATACTAAAAGTCTTTTCAAGCAGGTGTGTCTCAAAACTGATAACTCGGCCAATTCGCGACACCCATGAGATCGAAGATCTGATAACAATAATCGATGTATTTGTATTTATATAAATTTTTTATAAGATGAACAAACAAATTTCATTTTTAATTTTTTTCATTTCATTTGGATGAAATTCATGATATTGTAAAAATTAAGCATTAGTTTCAAATCAGAGATGAGGGTCATTATGATAATGTTATCATTATTGGTCATCGCAAAGAAAGTATTGACAAAGAACCCAGGTTGCAAAAAATGTAAATTAAAAAACAAAAATTAACAGCCAACAACGTACTATTAAAATTAGATGTAAGCATGTGAAATTTTTATACTGTTTTTAACGTTTTGTTACAATGTCGATTCGTGTGTAAATAAATGGAAAATAGTTGATTAACAAATTTTTTAATCTTTGCGATGTAAAATGTTTTTAAAACATTTACGAAAAACAAATAGTTAATTCACCCTTTTAAAACAAATTATACTATTTCGAGATAGATTTTTATTCGAAGGGTTTAACAATTTTCTTTTTATACAAATGTTAACTGTAAATTTTTTATATGTAAAGGGATTGTGTACAAAATGTATGATAAAAATGTATGAAATAAAAAGAATAAACGAATCTATATTTCATCTTGTTTGTTTAGTCTATTTTTAGTTGGAGATGATAATCATCAGCAAAATTGTTTACAAAAAAAATAAAATTATCTATCGAAGAATTTATACGTCAGATTTATTATCTACTTTGATAGTGAAAAACTGCGTCGAAATTAATTATTCCTAATCTGAAACGATTATTTTTCGTTTTCCCAAAGTAAAACAAAATTAAAATTAAACATTTAAATGTAAAGAAATAGATTTTTAATTCGAATTAAATTTAGTTAACTTGGAATTTAATTACCTGTTCATTGCTTTTTTTACTGCGTATATTAATTGTTCAAAAAGAAATTTAATATTTGTATTGCGTATATTAATTGTTCACTTATATGATTTTAAGAAATAAAAAGAAATTTAATATTTGTATTGCGTATATTAATTTTTCACTTATATGATTTTAAGAAATAAAAAGAAATTTAATATTTGTACTGCGTATATTAATTGTTCACTCATAATAATTGTTTATTCAAATTGAATAAAAAAAAAAGAGTCAGCAAAGTGATATAAATGAGTATTAAGAAACGATATATTATTTATGAATTTTTTTTAACCATCTTCGAATCACAACTCGACACCATAAAACTATAAAGTTACGATAAATACATTTCAATAAATTTCATCGTTTTATTCGAGGCTTTATTGATACGAAAAAATTGTATACCATTTAGATGGTAATGTCAATTTTCTGCATCACAGCTGATCAGACAATTTTTTAAAGTTGTGCATTTTTTTTCAGTGAAATATACAAGTCTCGTGAAACGATAATAATTTATAAACAATATTAATAAAATGTTCATGATGTTCGATAAACTTTAAATAAACAATTTAAATGTTAGAATTTGTTTGTTAGTCATGTAAGTACAATGTGGATGTGATTTAATAACAGGGCCAATGGAATAACAAATCAAGCGTGATTCAATTAATGAATGAGATCCAACTATAAGGCCGTTGCGGAAATCCTGACATGAATTGAAATTTGCACCGCGTTGTAATAAAATAAAAGTTGTTTTTATATCTGACAAAAAAATCGTGTATCTCAAACAATACAAAACAAAACAAAAGAAAACAAATCAAAATAAAAAATGATGACAAAAAAGAAAAAGAGACGAACAAAAACAAAAACATTTGAGAATCTTTCCAGAAACAAAAACAAAACATTCAAGAAACAGGAAACAAAACAAAAAAAAACCGAAAAGAAAAAACAAAATAAGCAAGAAAAAATTCAGGTAAACAAAACTTTCAAGAAATGAAAAATAAACAAAACAAAAGACGACATGATCATACGAAACTAAAATAAAATAAAGAAAATTTTAAAGTGAACGTTTTTTACAACAACAAAATAGAAAATATCAACCATCTTTTGAAAGATGCATGTTTTTTTCCCCCTTGGAAATAAGAATGATGCAAAAGTTAAACTACGTTTTCTTAAATCATCATCGGTCAGACACTTATTGGCCTATTTGAATAAACAATTTTTAAAATGTGGCATGCCGCTGTGACGTTATAAACGAATGACAATCGCAATCAGAGAATAAGGACAAAGCGGAGAAACCGAAAGTGGGGCCGTCAAATAAAAATGTGATCGCAGCTTCTGCCGAATGTCATTCGAGGTTCAATAATCGTTATTCAAGGTACTCGGTTTGTTTCACTTCACGAAAATTGTTAGTACATTTAGTCAACATTCATTACAAACAAATATTTACAAACAAAGTCGATAAACAATGTTTGTAAAATAGATTACGAAATAAAGAGAAAAATCTTATTACAACTAAAACGACGAAAAAGAAGGAAATAAAAAATTTCTTTTTTTAATAATTTTGAAATTAAATGATTCACTAACCTTTTTAACAATTTGTTGCAGAATATAGAACCATGAAGGGGGTGATTACTTTGATAATAAGTTGTTTATTGTGCGTGAACGGTGCACCCACGGCAGAAACGTCGACAGAATTCGATTTCACAACTGTAAACTACAAAGAACCCGGCGGATTAAGTATATCGGAGGCAAAGGAAATATTAAAAAAATACAACACTGAATACGGGATATGGAACAACAAGGAAGAAATAGCGAGTTGGAAATATGCCTCTAATCTGACAGAAGCGAACTTGAACGAAAAATTGAACGTTGCCTCGCAGGGAGCGAATTTTAGCAAGACAGTCTGGAACGAAATTAAGTCTTATTCTTGGAAGGAGATTTCAGATGCAGATCTGAAACGACAGTTCCAAAAGTTTAGCACTATTGGAACTGCTGCACTTTCGGACGAGGTACTTATTTTGTTGTTTGGTTTTTGAGAAAGGACAAAACAAATAATCCACGGAACAAAACATAAAACGTAAACAAGAACAGACAAATTCAAAATAAAAACAGTAGAAGAAACGAATGTAAACAAAACAATCAAAACAAAATGAAACAAAACAAAAGTGAAAGATAAAATAACATCACACAAAACAAACAATACAAGAAGAAAAGAAAACAAACAAAATAATCATTAAAAACGACAAAAACTGTAATAAAATTTTTCTATTAAGTTTTTATTAACAAAAATTTATTTTTGTAGGATTTTAAGGAATATAATGAAATCATCAGCAAGATGGAAAATGTGTACAGCACAGCAAAGATCTGTGATTTTAAAGATAGGTCAAAGTGTGACCTTGCCCTTGAACCAGAACTGACAGAAATCATGGCCAAAAGTCGAGACCCGGAAGAGTTGAAGCACATCTGGACCGAATGGCGGAAAGCTTCCGGGGAAAAAGTTCGCTCGATGTATCCAAAATACGTGGATCTGAGCAACCGAGCAGCCCGAGAAAATGGATACGAAAACAACATGGAATATTGGCTCAAGGAATACGAAGATAATCAGATCGTGGATCAGATCGGCAAGCAACCGTTTTTTTTATCTGAATTATATTTGTTTTAATCTTTATTATTATTTTTTATATATTATATCAAATAATTTCAATATTATCAAAAACCAAATCGAAAGATAATAAACATTTGTAGTTGAAATTGTAAGAGAATTGAAAAATTGTTTAATCGTTTAAAAAGTTTTTAGAAATTTCAACTTGAAAACTTTTTGGGAAAAAGTAAGATTTTATAGACAGTATCTTCTTCAACGCTATCAATTTATTTTTATGACCGCTATAATTAAAAAAATTGTGGTGAATTTCAAAAACCGGTTCAATTTTTTTTTACTACTGTGCTCTGCTGAAGCGTTTCTTTCAATGCAAACGGCTTAGCTGAAAGTTGCTTTCTCGTTATATCGTATGATTTTATGCGACTCATTCTACAAATAATAACGATAAATAAACAAAATGACAATGACAAAACAGCAGGAAATAACAAATAAACTATTATTCGTGCGTTATTATGAAATTAATTTTTTGAAAGATGATTTTTTACTTTTTCAGAACACCTTTGGAATCAAGTTGCGCCATTCTATAAGCAATTGCATGCATACGTCAGGCGTCAGCTTTTCAATAAATATGGTTCCAAAGTCTTGTCAAAGGAGGGACCGATTCCGGCGCATTTGTTGGGCAATATGTGGGCCCAAACCTGGTCTAATATCGCTGATTTTACTTATCCTTATCCTGGCAAACAATTGCCCGACGCCACTGAGGCGATGATTAAAAAAGGTAAATTTCAAAAGATTAATAAAAACGAACGAGCACATTAAAAAAAATGTTTTTAATAATAATTAAGAAATCCAATATCCTCAGACGTCATAATGTTTAACTTTGTTACAGGTTTGAATGCAGAAAAAATCTTCAAACTCGCCGAACAAAGTTTCTTATCAATGAATATGAGCGCCATGCCCGAGAGCTTCTGGAAAAATTCAATCCTAACGAAACCCACTGACCGGGACGTCATCTGCCATGCATCCGCCTGGGACTTTTACGACGGCAAAGATTTCCGTATCAAGCAGTGCACGCGGGTGACTTGGGAGCATCTTTTGACGGCCCACCATGAAATGGGTCATATCGAGTACTTCATCCAGTACAAGGACCAGCCGACAGTCTATAAAGAGGGCGCTAATCCTGGCTTCCATGAAGCCATCGGTGACCTCATCTCCTTGAGCGTCTCCAGCATTCAGCATAGAAAGAAGATGGGCCTCATCGACTCCGACAAGGTCGACGAACAGGCGCAGCTAAACAATTTGTATTTCACTGCATTGAACAAAATTGTCTTCCTTCCGTTTGCTTATTCCATGGACTACTGGCGGTGGGAAGTTTTCAGCGGTGGTATCACTCAGCATGATTACAATTGTCAATGGTGATTAAAAAAAATGTTCTTTTAATCAATGTCAAATACTAATACAAAATTAGTGAAGGAAAATGTGAAAAAAAAAATTTTTTTTTCTGACAATGAATTTTTTTTTTCTTTATTATTTTTAGGTGGTCAATCCGTGAACGATTCCAAGGTATCGAAGCCCCAGTTCACAGAAGCGAGGAAGATTTCGACCCGGCATCAAAGTATCATATCATAGCTGATGTCGAATATCTAAGATATTTTATCAGTTTCATTATACAATTCCAATTCCACGAGGCCCTCTGCATCGAGGCTGGCCAATACGATCCAAAGAATCCCGACTTGAATCCGTTGCACAACTGTGACATCTTGGAGAGTGCCAAAGCTGGAAATTTGCTCAAGTAGGCGGACTTAAAAAAATTATGCTCTTTTATTTTGTTCTTGTGTTTTACGATTTTTTTTTTATGTGTGTGTTTATTGTTGTTGCTTTTGGGTAATAAACAAAACAATCACAAATAAAAACATAAAAAAAACAAAACAAGTAGAAGATATAATCATTATTTTTAATGATTGTGATGCGAATTTGTAATGGATGCAAAGATAGATGTATTATGTAAATGTTTGACGGCTTGTTTATATAATCGTGGATTTTAGGTCAATGTTACAAATGGGATCATCGAAACCTTGGCAGGATGCAATGGAAAAAATCACTGGTCAGCGGACGATGGATGCCAGCGGATTGTTGAAATATTTCAAACCTTTGCACGACTGGCTGAAGGCAGAAAATGAAAAAACTGGAGAGAAAATTGGATGGGATTCTACTGAAAGGGGTACAGATATTTTGATTACAAAATACAAATAAATTGTCTTTCATATTTTTATATTTCTTTCCAATTTTTTTCCAATTGAATTTCTATCTAATACTTTTGTTCTTTTTTTTTTTTTTTTTATACTTTCATAAGTCTTATATTATCACTTAAAAAAATGAGAACGTTTACTTTCATTATGAAATTGTATTATATTTTTTCAATTTTTTCCAGGTTGTGTTCAAACGAGAAGCGAACTAAGAGCATACTGAAAAAGGACTGAAAAAAAACGAACATAAGTAATTATTGTCGAAATTTGACGAGTACCTTAAAAGATTGAATAAAAAACCATTTTTATGCCAAGTTTTTGAAATAAACTTTCTACAAATACGAAAGATAATATTTCTTTTCAACGTGATAAAAATTGTGATGTTTAAAAAACATGTTAATAGAATTAGATCACGAATCAATGAAACAAATAAAGTACCCACCCATTTCCTTGATGATGAAAAAGTAAATCCAGTTTCACGAGCCTTGTACACGCTGTTTTACACGTTTTTCATACACCTGAACTAGATCTCGTTATTAAATCCGTAACAGTCTTAGCATTTTGCTTTTGTTTTTCCTTCAACATTATAATACGCGAATGAATATTTGTTACAAATGCAAACAAAATAAGAAAACATAAGATGAAAACAATACAAATATATGTATTAACAAGTAAAAGTAATGGAAACATTTTATAGCCGTTTGGAAGATAAGATTCAAAACAGGAAATCAATTTTTTTGCTTAAAAAAATTTGATTATTTCAGTAAGAAATATTTTAATTGGAAATTGTTAATGAGAAGGGAAACGAGTTTATGGATGAAAAGATGAGAAGTTTATAACTACTAATGTAGTGTAAAGTGAAATGCAGAGGTGAAGTTCGCTGTAAGAGTGGGGTGAATTCATAAAATTGTAGCGTTAGCTTTTGTACAGTACCACTCGCCGGTTGGTGCTCGCTATCAAAGGTTAAAGTTTAGTATTAGAATCTCTGTTGAAAATGTTCAACACTCGATAATAATTCAGCTTTCAATAAAAAAAAAAAAATCAAACATTCGTTTTAACAACTCATATATAAAAGTGTCGCCAAAAGTGTAAGTCTGAAAAATACAAGTTCCCATCGAAACCTGTTTTTTTCAGTTGAATTGCCCCAATATGTCAGGTTTTATTCACTGATTCGTATACAAATTTACTAATTAAGTTTCAGTTGGAAATCAATTTTGTTTACTTGCTTTCAATTCTGTTTTCAAATCAAAGTTTATTTACAAACAAAATTTGTATACAAATGAAAGTTTGTTTACAAATAAATTTTGTTTATAAATGATGTTTGTTTACAAATAAATTTTGTTTATCAATGAAGTTTGTTTAGAAATAAAATTTATTTACAAATATATTTTGTTTACAAAGAAATGTCGTTTATTTACAAATAAAGTTTGTTTACAAAACAAAGATTTAAGGTTGGCAACGATGCAAATTCTACTGATTTTTGGAATAATATTGACAACAAAATGTGTCAATACAAAACCCGTAATAGTCTCGCTGGATCGAGAAGATGCGATAGTATTTCTTGACAAGATCTACAAGGACTATAACATGTTCGCAAACAAACGCGCCCTGGCGAATTGGAAATATGCGAGCAATCTGACGAAAGAAAATTTGGAAGAAAAACTTCGCGCCTCGTCGGAGGTTGCGAGCTTTAGCAAAACGATGTGGCAACAGGTGAACAAATATCCATGGAAAAATTTGTTGGATCCGAATTTGAAGCGACAGTTCCAGAAGCTGAGCGTTTTGGGATATTCCGTTCTTCCTGAAGAGGTGACGGTTTTCAAATTTTCATGAAAAAACATGTTAAACAATTGGAAAACAAATTGTTTGTTTTATTTTGTTTCTAATTAATTTTTGAATTTTTGTTGTTTTTTGTTTATTTACGAATAAAACGAAAATACAACATTGACTTTCCAGGAATACAAAGAATTCAACAAGATCATAAGCACGATGCAAAATATTTACAGCACGGCAAAAATTTGCGATTACACAGATAAGAAGAATTGTAACATGTCCTTGGAGCCGGAACTGACGGATATCCTGGCAAAAAGTAGAAACGCGGACGAACTGAAATATGTCTGGGTAGAGTGGCGCAAAGCAACGGGCAAGAAAGTGAAACCGATGTTTGAAAAGTATGTCCAACTCATCAATAAAGCTTCCAGGCTCAATAATTTCACTGACACTTCTGATTTCTGGCTCGATTCTTACGAGGCTACTGATATTCGTGAGCAGATAGGTTTGTTTTCTTTTTATAAGTTTCCGAAATTTATAATAACATGCAAAAAAAACATAAAAGCGTTGAAACAAAGAAATAAACAAATTTGTAAACACAAATAAACACACTTCAACCAAAAATGAAAAAAAAGACAAATATTAAAAAGAAAAAAAAGAAAAGTTATTATTCAATTTTGAATTTGTCTTCTTTTAGAATCTTTATGGGATCAAATAAAACCACTTTATCTTCAAATTCACGCTTATGTGAGACACCGATTGAATAAATTTTATGGCGATGACATTGTGAAAAAAGATGGCCTCATACCAGCACACCTTTTGGGAAATATGTGGTCCCAAAGTTGGTCGCACATCAGTCAGTTTACTATTCCATACCCCGACAAGAAAGTTGCTGATGTTTCGGACGAGATGGTGAAACAAGGTAATAAGTAAATTGAATAAGAAGAAAGAAAAAACGAAAGTAAAAATACTAATTTAAAAGGAAGCATAAAAGAAAAAAAAATAAAGATGAAAAAAAGTGACGTACAATAGAACAAAAATAAAGTAATAAATTTTTTAGGCTACACAGTGGACAAGATGTTTCGACTAGCCGAGAGCTGTTTTACTTCAATGAACATGGCCCCAATGCCAGACAAGTTTTGGAACAATTCGATCCTTGAGAAGCCCAAAGACCGCGAGATGATTTGTCATGCGAGTGCCTGGGATCTGTCAGACGGCAAGGATTTCCGTATCAAGATGTGCACGAAGATCAATATGGACCATCTGATGACGGTTCATCATGAGATGGGCCACATTCAATATTACCTGCAATACAAAAACCAGCCGATTGTTTATCGAGGTTTCCTATTTTATCAAATTTGATCATTTATGTATAATTATACATTTTATTGGATTATTAAACCAGAGTTATTGATTGTTCAACGAATAAATTAATCAATTGATCGAGTAATTGATTGATTAATTTTTATCAAAAATTACTTATCTACTTTAGGTGGCGCCAATCCTGGATTTCATGAAGCAGTTGGGGACGTTATGGCCTTGAGTGTCTCAACCCCTAATCACCTTAAAAAAATCAACCTTCTCAAAGCTGACAACCTGGATGACCCAGAAGTCAACCTGAATGATCTTTATTTAAAAAGCCTTGGCAAACTTGTCTTCTTGCCTTATGGTTACATTTTGGACAAATGGCGCTGGGATATTTTCCAAGGGAAGATCAATCCGGATAGATATAACTGTGAATGGTAAATTTGATTAAAAGAAATTCAACATTTGTTGATCGTTATATTGATTAAAATAGCATTGAGAAAGATTGATTGAGTTGTTTGAGATCAACTTTTTTTGTTCAGGTGGAACTTGAGGCATGAATTTCAGGGGATTGAGTCCCCGGTTGACAGGGATAAGGATGATTTTGATCCTGCAGCTAAGTACCATGTCGTGGCTAATGTGGAATATCTCAGATACTTTATCAGCCATATCATCCAGTTCCAGTTTCACAAAGCCTTGTGCATCGTGGCTGGAGAATATGACCCTAAAGATCTTGCTAAACCTTTGCATAATTGTGATATTACAAGTAGTACTGAAGCCGGCAATTTATTAAAGTCAGTAAAAATCATAAAACTTTGAAATACTTTTCAACTTTTTCAGGTTTAATCGAACATGTTTTTTTACGAGATTTATTTTTACTACAAATTGATATTCCGTGTTTATGTTTAAGTTTATTGTTACTGCTTTGTATGGTTTGTAACTTTTGTAATTATTTACACATTTTAGATCCATGTTGCAAATGGGCTCTTCAAAGCCTTGGCAAGATGCAATGGAAGTTCTGACAGGTGAAAGAAAGATGAACGCAAGTGGACTGTTAGAGTATTTTCAACCCTTGCATGATTGGTTGAAAGCTGAGAACAAAAAAAATAACGTTACCGTTGGGTGGACGAAAAAAAGTGATGGTAAATCTTTATGTCTTTATATTTTATAAAAAGACAAACACGGCCGAATAAAAACACCCATAATAAACCAAATGAATGAATACAAAAACACGAAATTTTAAAATGTCGATTCACTTGAATCGTGAAGTTGCATTACATTGATGCCAATGACGTCAGTGTTGTATGTACTGTTTTACGAATCATGTTTTTTCCTCTTTTTTCTCAGAATCACATTATTTATATGACCTTCGTAAAAATTCACCTTTTATTGTATTGCAAAAGATATACATAATTTCGCTTGTACGTTTGTTATATCGAGACATGCTGATTGGTACCACCAACTGCGACATACCGGTTTTTGTTAATTACTTTTAATTTGAAAAAATTCAAGTCATTTAATTGATTTTAATCAAAGATTTTTTAAATTGACAACTAGAATGAACAACACTATTTATAAAACCAAATTGAGCAAATTTGTTTTTGTTATTTAATAATCGGTATTAATGATAATTTCTTTTATTTCATAAAAATTGATCTTTTTTATTCATTATTTTTTTTCTCTCTATTTCAGGTTGTGCCAAAGTCAATAGGAAGTGAAAAAGAGTCTACCATTATTATAAACGTTTCTATTTAATCTACAAGTGTCATTTTTAAACTTAAAAATTAAGTCTACCAACAGTTGTATAGTTCTTACTAAAATATAAACAATCATTTGCATAAGTTTGAATAATTTAAAATAAAAGAAAAACTTTTAATGTGTAAAATATGAGTCGATGTGAAATTTACATTGTAAACTGTAAATCTGATAGAGGTGTAAAATTAATTTTAAAAAATGTACATGGAATTTAGAGAATTTAGAAATAAATAATGATTTAAGAAATATAAAATGTGGAATGTTATTGAAACATTAGTTTGTTTGGTTTGTAATTCATTTTTTTTGTATATCAAATTGGAGGCTGAAATACATTGGAGGTTGAAATTGCATCTTCATAGATGAAGAAAACCTAAGTGGGAGGTATCATTCGAAAACACTCGTGACTCTTATACCAAACCACTTGGTCGCCAATCTCCAAGGTTTCAACGAAGAGTTTTGAAAGTTCAGTCAAACCTGTGGAATCAGTAACTTTGTGACGATCTTCACATCCCAACATGCTTCAAGACTGAACTTTGCCATCGCCAAAAAAAAGAAGGTTCGAAATTGTTTATTAATTTATTTGTTGCAATTTATTAATTACAACATCGTCACATAAAGTTAATTTGTAAACGCGTTATTTCACACCAATCGAACTCATTTCAATTTTTTGAAACAGTTTTTATTTCCGCAATTAGAACACCTCATAATTTACATAGAAAACCAGTTTGAACAACGAAGGACTGTTTGATTAAACTATTAATACGAGTTTCAATATTTTTGCTCTCGGATATTATATTTCACTGCGACGAAAATCATTACTTTTTACGATTTATGTAATATACAATATTTTCCTGAAGTGATAATCAATTTTTCACAATTTGTTCAACAAACAATTTAATAAATATTCGAACAATTTTCTTAGACTCGTTTTTTCCTCAATTTTCATTGTTTAAAATAAAAATCTTGTGTAAAATATATTTTTGAAAATTACTTTTCACTTTTTTTTTTCATTTTAAAATAATAGCTTTAAACATAAAATCTTGAATATTGATTTCATTGATTGATTTCATTAATAACAAATTTGTGTGCATTTTTCAGTGAAGATACAACGATAATGAAAAAAGTTGATGTTCCACAGGTGTGAAATAAGCATGGCCAAGTACTTAAGGACGTTTTTATTATCAGCATACATTTTAGTTGCGTCTGCAATTCCAGTAACAGAGATAATTGCAAGTCAATCATCAAGTGCAGTGAATTGTCCGAAAGATGTCAAGGCATTAATGGAAAGAACGGACAAGGAGCAGGCACAATGGGGAAACAAAGCTGCACTCGCCTACTGGGCCTATGATTCGAACTTGACCGAGCATAACTTGCAGGAAAAATTGCGGGTCGCGTCCGAGGCTGCTAATTGCAGCAAACTTATTTATGAAGAACTTCAAAAGTGTCAATGGCAAGATTTACAGGACGAAGATCTGAAAAGACAATTTAGCCAGTTGAGCGTTCTTGGTCACGCTGCTTTACCTCCAGAAGTATAAATAAAATTTGGCCAATCATTAAAATGAAAGAAATATTCAATGAATTAAAATTAAAATTTGTTATCTGTAAAATTGAATTGATGTCTATGAAACAACTTAATGTAGTGAAAATGATTGAATAAGTGTAAAATTTAAAATTGCAGAAATTTGAAGAACTAGAAAAAGTGATCAGTAAGATGGAGGACATCTATAGCACGGCAAAAATTTGTGACTACAACAATCGTACGAAATGTGATCTGTCGCTGGAGCCAGAATTGACTGACATCATGGGCAAAAGCAACGATCCGGAAGAGTTGAAATACATTTGGGTCGAGTGGCGAAAAGCAACTGGCAAAAAAGTTAAACCTCTGTACGAAAAGTATGTTGAGCTTAGTAACTTGGCTGCAAGGACGAATAATTTTACTGACAATGCTGACTACTGGCTTTGGCAATATGAAGCGGATGATATTGTCCAACAGATAGGTAAAATTTTAAAATAAACAAAAATTGATTTTTGCATGTAACAATTCATTGTTTTATAAATTCACAAAATTTATAACAAAATTGATCACACAGTTGTAATCCATTTTTATTTCATTTCAGATAATTTATGGGAACAAGTGAAACCGTTATATTTGCAAATTCATGCATACGTGAGAGGTGAACTAAGAAAAATGTATGGCCCAAAAATCATTTCTAAAAAGGGTCCCATTCCAGCTCATTTGTTGGGTAATATGTGGGCCCAAACTTGGTCTAATATTGCACAACAAACTATTCCTTATCCAGGGAAAGAACGTACTGACGTTACTGAAGAGATGATTAAACAAGGTAAAACTAAAAAAATTGTTCAACTTGTTAAAGCCCTTTTTTATAAATTGTTTAATTAGAAAAGTTATTATAATTCGAAATTGTTTAAACTGACCCCCACCATCTTGAAGAGGGTGTCAAGAGCTCTCATTAGAATACCTACAAGACAGAGTTTAAAAATATCAAAAAAAAATCATAGCATAACTTTAAAAAATTCAAAATTTATCTTCCAAAGTTTTGTTTGATCAAAAAAAATCAATTATGAGGGCATATTTTGATGTAAAATCTTTTCATTTCCGAAAATCAATTTTTGTATAACCATTCAGAGTTATGAGCGAGAATTAACTTTTTTCAAACAAATTACAGGATACGATGCAAACAAAATGTTTCGCCTGGCTGAAAGTTGTTTCGTCTCGATGAACATGAGCGCGATGCCACCGTCATTCTGGGAGAAGTCAATCCTAGTGAAACCAAATGACCGGGAGCTGGTCTGTCACGCAAGTGCCTGGGACTTTTACGACGGCAAGGATTTTCGCATCAAGCAGTGCACCAGGATTAACATGGACGACCTGTTGACCGCCCACCACGAGATGGGTCACATCCAGTACTACATCCAGTACAAAGACCAGCCGACGGTTTACAGAGAGGGAGCCAATCCTGGCTTCCACGAAGCCATCGGGGACCTCATGGCTCTCAGCGTCTCCACTCCGAGTCATTTGAACAAAATAGGCCTGCTTACTTCTGACACCTCTGACCCACAAGCTGACCTCAATCATTTATACACCAAGGGCCTTGACAAAATTGTCTTCCTACCTTTTGCGTACATCTTGGACAAGTGGCGGTGGAATGTCTTTCAGGGCAATGTTACACCTTCGAATTACAATCAACACTGGTAACTAAGAAACAAAAATTAATTAATAATCAAATTTTAAATATTTCAAAATTGTTTGTTATTCTGATTTTTTAGGTGGGACCTAAGAGAAAAGATTCAAGGCATCTCAGCGCCTGTGGAGAGAAGCGAGGAGGATTTTGACGTGGGTTCAAAATATCACATCGTAGCAGACGTCGAGTTCTTGCGATACTTTATAAGTTATCTACTTCAGTTTCAATTTCATAAAGCACTCTGCATAGAAGCTGGCCAGTACGATCCACTTAACCCAGATTCGAAACCGCTTCATGTTTGTGATATTACTAACAGTACCAAAGCTGGGAACTTATTGAAGTAAGCAACTTGGTTCGAACTTGATAACTCAACTTACAAATCAATCCAACACAAATGTGTGCAAGATTGTTTGGAACCACAAAATAATGCACAAAATTGTTTGAACATTTTTGCAAATTTGTTTCAGGAAAATGTTACAGATGGGCTCGTCCAAGCCATGGCAAACTGCATTGGAAGTTTTGACTGGACACCGAACCATGGAAGGAAACAGCCTGTTGGAATATTTCAAACCCCTTCACGACTGGCTGATAAACGAGAACAATAAGAACGGAGAGTTCATTGGATGGGAATAAATGCGAACTGAATGCTAATTGAATTTGATTCACGATGAACAAATTTGTATTACAATGTTGTGATAGAGAACTGAGAATAAAAAGTTAACACATTTCTTAACAAAAACTTGAAAAGGATTATTTTGTGAAGCTTTTTGATGTCAGAAATAAAAATAATCCACAATTTTGCATAGAAATAAACCCTCATACTAAACTTTTTTGATGAAATAAATTAATTTGGAGTTTGTTGAAGTTATGCTGATTTGTTAGACTTTTTTTTTTATGTTTTTGAACCTTGTCTTGTGGGTATTCTAATTAGAGCTCTCGAAGCCCTCTGCAAGATGGCATGGTCAGTTTTTAATTTTTTTTTCTTTGATAGTTTGTGACCTGGATAATATTTAGAATATAATATTAATGGACTAAACACGTTATTTTCCAACAAACTTGTCTAACTTTTAGTACAACTTATACCTTTATGTGTAGATGATGAAACGTTGTTAAAAAATAGAACAGGTTTATAAATAAGCCTTATTTTTGTTATTGTCGTTATGACACTTCTTTTTTTATGTTGTAATTCTATTGGCTTGTTTAAATGGTGCACTATTTAGAATAGAGCCGCCGCAACGATTTGGAATTCGTGCAATCAAAGCAGACTTAAATTGTTTTATTAGCCTTGCGTCCTTCTGCGGACGTGCAATGTTGCTATATAATACCTTTATACAATCATTGACTGTCATCGCTTTAGCCAGTGCTTCGTGGTGATTTCAGACAGTAACACACAGACTATTTGTAACTATTTTTCATTTCAAAAATTTAATTCCTTCATTTCAAAACTCGATTTCTCTCATGTTTCATATTCTTAATTCATCCCTTAAATTTATATTTCTATATTTCTATCATTCGTCCTCCCGTTCTTTCTTTTCTTTGCTTAAACAATCTCAATAGCACAATTTCAATATTTTGCAATGATCTTTTATCATCTCAAATTGTATTCATTGCATCGGAATTTCAATCATTTTGTTTTTTAGGATCAAAACCAATTTCAAATTCAATTGCAGAATCATTGTCATGAGGCAGATTCCACTAAGAGAAATTACACTTGTGCTGCTAATCGGTCTAGCCGCAAGTGCCCCAGCTAACTCAACGGAAAATGAAGAAAAAAAGAAGGACCAACCGCTGGACCACAGCTACGCTGAAGACATCCTCCAGTCCTTTGAAAAACCCCTGAACGAATGGAAGACCAAGCAGAGAAATGCCGAGTGGAACTACGAAACGAACCTGACGGATTTCAATCTCCAGGAGAAACTCAAAGTTTGGGAAGGCCAGGGTGCCTACAAGAAAACCGTACGCAACCAGATCAACCAGCTGAAATGGCAGGAACTGCAGGATAAACATCTAGAAAGGCAGTTTTGCAAGTTGAGCTTTATTGGAACTGCTATCCTACCGGAAAAAGTCAGTTAACTATCATCTAAACAATGTCTTATTCATATTTATTATTGTTTCATGACAAAAACAATGATATAAGTATGAATAAAATTCTAACAGTTCAATTTTAAATCTTGGGTTGATTAATTTTAATTTCAGCCACTGAAAGAGACGGAGGAAATTTTATGCAAGGCGGAGAAACTTTATAACACTCTAACAATCTGCGACTTCAAAGATCAAAAGAAGTGCAATCTCACACTATTCGGAGACCTAACAGGAATAATGGCAAAGAGTCGGGACCCAGAGGAGCTCAAGTACATCTGGACCAAGTGGCACGACGTCTGCGGGAAGGCAATTCTCCAGGACTTTCCGAGGTACGTGGAGATCCTGACAGAGGCAGCGAAGCTACTGAACGTCTCGGACTACACCGTCGCCTGGCTGAGGGACTACGAGAACGAAAAATTCACCGAGGAGATCGGTGAGACATCGTCCCCGAGTTTTACATCCGATGACTGATGAGTTGTGATTAAACGTTGATTTTATTTTTAGACGCTCTCTGGCAGGAAGTGAAGCCGTTTTATGTCCAATTACATGCCTATGTCCGAAGGTTGCTGAGGAAGCAGTACGGGGATAATCTTGTCTCTAAAGATCAGCCCATTCCGGCTCATCTGTTGGGTGACATGTGGGCCCAGAGGTGGAACAATATCGCCAATTTCACTGCTCCATTTGCTGATAAAAAACCCATCGATGTTACCGACGAGATGATCAAACAAAGTATGACACAAGTTTCAACTCTTTTCAATTGTTTTAAATTTTCATTTCCTTTATAACAATTTCAATAGCTTATATAGAGAATCAGCCAATCAAAAGTAATATAAAAAATTTATATAAACTTGTTTCATAAAGTCACAAATTACATCTATTAAATTAACATCTCGTCTTTTATACTCATAGATTACAACGTAGAAAAGATGTACCGTCTAGCGGAGGAGCATTTCGTAAACATAGGTCTTCCAAAGTTACCAGAAACATTCTGGGTGAAGTCGATCTTCCAAAAGCCCGCTGACCGAGCGATTGTCTGTGATTCTCCGGTCTTTGACTTTAACGACGGCAAAGATTACCGAGTCAGCAAGTGTATGAACGTCTCGATGGAACACCTCAGACAGGCCCACGATCAGGTCGGAGCAATCCAGTACTTCATGCAGTACAAGGACCAGCGATACGCCTACAAGAGCCCTCCCAATCCAGGCTTCACCGAGGCCATTGGCGACCTTCTATCCCTTAGTGTGGAAACTCCTGCACACCTAGAAAAACTGGGCTTATTGAAGGCCAACTCCACAGATTCCGAGGTCCTTTTGAATAATCTCTACTACAAAGCCATGGACAGAGTTGCCAATCTTCCTTTCGCTTATGTGACAGAGAAGTGGCGCTGGGACGTGTTTCAGAACAAGATCAATCAGAAACAGTACAACTGCCACTGGTAATTTTAATTGTTTGAAACTGAAAAATATAAAATTATCAATAATTTAAATTGTTGGAATAATGCGTTTCCTATCTTTGGTACAATTTTAAGGTGGAAATTGAGCGAAGATATCCAGGGAATCAAACCACCTGTTGAGAGAAGTGACTCAGAATTCGACGCAGGTGCCGAGTATCACGTAGCAGTTGATTATACGTATTTGAGATATTTTGTTAGCACAATTCTACAGTTCCAGTTGCACAAAAGCTTGTGCATGGAAATCGGCGAGTACAAACCAAACGACCCGACAAGCAAACCTCTTCATCTTTGTGATATCACTTCCAGTACTCAGGCCGGAGATAAGTTGAAGTAATTAATTGAGTTCAATTGAGTTTTGTTTGATTAAGTAGATCGTTTTGATTTGTAATGTTGATTTGGAAATTTTGCGAATTTCTAGAGCCGGTATGCAACTGGGTTCGTCCAAGGAGTGGCCGGAAGTTTTGGAGAAGATCACAGGGGAGAAGAAGATGAGCGCCAATGGACTTTTGGAATATTTCAAACCTCTTCATGAGTGGCTCAAGGAGGACAATGAAAAGAACCAGGAAACTCCTGGTTGGTCTAAAACTCAAAAAGGTCAGTACTTTTTAATATCAACTGACTTTCGATTTGACAGAAAAGAATTCTCGTACATTTAAAATGTTAAACATGTCAAATTTGTAAATCAATAAAGTTTGTTGGTTTACTTAAAATTTATTACTCTAGATTATAATAACTGAAAATTATAAACTTCTTTCACTTTTTTTTTTCAGATTGTTAATTATGACAAGATCAAACGGCTCCCACTTCTAATCTGTGTTTTGTATATTGATATTTTGTTTTTATTGGACAACAAATAATCTCTGTAGTTTTAGTATTAGTTGAAGATGTATCCTGTCTAATTAAACGGAAACTTTTATTTCGAAAACAATCAAAGCCTCCAGTGATTTTCAGATATAATTTATTATCGTAATAATCGTGGGGTTTTCATAGTTGTAAGATTTCATATCCAATTTTTACAATTGCAAAAAATATTGTTGCACACAAAACAGCTCTTCATTCTACAAACGTTTTGGCACACGATTTTTCTCATACAAAAATACTGATCTTAGTTGATTGGTTGATTTAAAATTATCAATAAATAAACATCATGCGGACTTGCCAACGGAACTTATAAGTAACTCTTATTTGTTTATGCTTTTCCGCGGCCCTTTCCTCTGCCACGCGTTCCACCTCTGGTTGATGGCACTTTGGCTGCGGAAGTTTTAGATGTGGATGGTTTCGTTGCTGTTGGTTTTTTTGCCTAAAAATTATTGTATACTTACAATTTCCAAAGTGGTAAATAAACTCATAAAGATAACTATTAATCTAGTATCATTAAAAAAAATTGTTTTCTGTGAAAGATCAATTCACCTTTATCATTTTATCATTATTTATATCATCCTCTTCCTCTTCAGCATCATCATCGTCTTCCTCCTCATCTCCGTAATCTTCATCCTCCTTAGCTGCTCCTTTCTTCTTCTTTGAGACACCGCCGGCTGAATACGAATGAGCCATACATTTTTTGTTGTACGCCCTGGTGAACGCCGCTTTTGTCTGATAAAAAAAATTAAAAAGAAGTTAAAAGAAACTGTTCCAAATGTTCAAAATCAACTTTGAATTTCAAATTCTTCCCTCGGTAACTTACTTTTGACTCAACACTTTGCATAGGATCGCGTTCGCCAGGCCAAAGTGAAACTTCAATCAGAGAATCCATATCTTCTCTACAAAATTAATTTTATCATTAAAATTCAATTACAGAAACAGTTCAAACAATTGAGCCGGAAAAAAAATCATTTCATTATGCATTAATTGAAAAATGGTGAGTTAAAATAATCCACCTGAGAAGATGATAAGCATTCATAGCATCGATGGACTCTTGGACTCCGTCCGATCCCTTTAGAACCAAGGGCCGAACAATTTTGTCACGCAGAGGTTTCGAGTAATCCAAGTTGATTGCTTCCTTGGAAGCGCCGGTGGTCATCCGAGAATGGGCGGTAATTTCTTGCAACATTCTGTCGTGTTTGCTGCGTTTGGAATTGCGTCCGAGCCAGTTGGGAAAGCCGATCTGAGCGTTTATCCGACCTGACAACAATGTCCCTGGAATCACCGAGGAAAACATCGCCTGGGTTGGCAGCAGGGACCAGGCGTTGTTAGTACGAATCGCACTTTCAACCAAGTCACCAATCGCTATACTTTCCGCTGCTTCCGCCATCCTCGACAGCAATTCAGTTCTACAAATAAATTAATAATTGTTAATAATTGTTAATAATTGTTGTGTTAAGATGATAATATGAATTATTTCTTTTACAAAATGTCGTGAATTTGTATTTCAGTTTAAAATTTGTAATTGGGTTAGACCAACCTTGGAGCATTGGGAACAACAGAAAGATAATTCTCCTGCACAAAAAGAGGTGAAATGTTATAGTCATGGAAGAACAGGTCGCTCTTATCATGGATGCTCATATTTTTGTGATCCTCCGCACTGAAGACTTTCTTCGCAACGTCCCAGATGCCCAATCTTATATCCTTGTGCTTTGTCTTGTAGCTTGAATCTCCCTCGACTGCAGTGCCAGCACTGTGCATCGCTAGATGATTTATAATTTGTCGAATATCCTGGTCCGTCGATACGATCAGCTGGTCCAGATCCTCTTTGGCAATTTTAATGCCTTCTTTGTGACAAAGTGACATCATAGCCCCCTGTAAAAAAATTATAATTATTCCATAAAAATAAAATAATATACATACGTCTTCTAAAAAAATTTTTCAACTTTATAACAGTAATTTTATTCTTATTTTAAGGAAGGATTACTCTTATTTGCAGCGGTTTTGGTTTCGTGAATCGTAGATCGTATGTGTACTTTGAAAGGGTTCGCATTTTCGGATTGTTGCGGTCATTACAGATGCAGATTATTGGAACCGAAGTACTTTTGATTAATGTGATCAATTCCTGAACTCCACCGCGATCTTGATTTCCTGCCATTCCATCAACTTCGTCCATTATCAGGACGTGTTTTGCAGTAACCTTTTCCTTCGAGCCATCTGCAAACATAAAAATATATACAAAAAATCCCAAAATTAAAATTTTAACAAATTTCGAAAATAATAAAAACTAGAAAAAAACATTAAATTAAAAATATAATTTCAAGCAATTGATATTTTACGAAAAAAGAATTTCATTCACCATGGAAATAATTAGCCATGGTGGTATTAGACAAGAGTCCCGCGACTTCTTCATGAAGAAGTCTCTTGCTTCGCGTATCAGATGCATTGAATTCAATAAACTCGAATCCCAGTTCCTTACAAACCACCTCGGCGGTTGTTGTTTTTCCAATCCCTGGAGGGCCGGACAGCAAAACTGCTTTGAAAATGTCTGGACTCATTGTTCCACCAAAGGCTGTGAAAGATTATTCATTAAAATTAATCAGTCATGAAGTAAACCAGTCTTGGATTTTCATTTTTCGTTCAGAAAAAAAGTTACCTAGTTTGGTCGCCGGTTTCTTGCGATTTTTGTGCCAATTTGAAAGCCACTTGTAGAGTTTATTTGCGTTGCTGTTGCCATCTTGTTGTCCAATGATATCTTTCAGTGTTTTTGGACGATACTTTTCTACCAGAGCTTTTGTCGGAGTTGCAGGCGCTGAAATCTACAAATAAAATTGAAAATCAATCTCAAAAATAAAATATTAATTTTGGGTTATGTTTTTTTAGTTTTAAAATTTACCTCAGAGAAACTCATCTTGCTCTCAGTCTTTTCAATTTTAGGCTCTAATTTTGGAACAACTTTTGTGAAGGATGTTTTTGTAACTGTATTTTCTTTTTTCTTTTCTGAAGAGACGGACTGTTCATTCTTCTTATTCTTTTCGTTCGTCTCAACATGTTCTGTTTTCTTTTCTAAGGACATATCGGATTTTTCGTCCTTTCTTCGGTGCTGTGGCTGAATTACCGCGCTTGCTTTACCCGCAGGTCGGGTTCGAATTAACTCCAAAAGTTCATCTTCGTTGATTTGTTTGATCTTCAAACTTTCAGCCTAAAATGAAAAATGCATTAATATAAAAATTTAATATTAAAGAAAGTCATTGTTAATTCTGAGTTATAACATAAATAATATAAATTTATAAAAGAGAAATAGAGAAAATAGAAACAAAACTATGGATTGCCTTGGTTATTTTTGCTGGACCAGCTTCACTTCCCACGACAAGATAGTCCAACTTTTTCGACACTGCGTGAACTATAAAACCGCCGTACTTTTGAATCAGTTCTCCTGCTTCTTCCCTTTCAAGTGATTCAAAAACTCCAGTTAGTAAAAATCTCAGTCCAGCCAAACAATAATCGGCACCCTAAAAGTGAATATTAGAAGAAACGATCAATTTAAAAATTTACAATTTTTAGATTAACAGTTTTTAAAAATTAAATACCTTAGGGATTTCCTTGGATCCTGGATTTTTAGCCCCGCCTCGATGCAGGTACTGGTTGTAAAGAGCAGCAGTTTGCTTTTTTTTCTCAACAACTTTTTGCAACGGATCTTGATCGTCCTTCTTCTTTTTCGGACTGTGTTTTTCAACCTCTAACTTGTACGGCGTTTTTGACGATGCCGCAGTCTTATCTGCAGTTTTATCTTTCGTCTTCCTAGGACTCGATCTTATTTCCTTCTTGACATCTGATTTTTTCGGACTTTCGGGTTTCTTCAATTTCGCGAGATTCAGTTTCTTGGTCTCGTTCTCGACTTTAAGTTTTTTTGAAGGTTTCTCATCCTTAATGTCAGATGTCTTCTTTGAAGATTTCTCATTCTTAATTTCAGATGTCTTCTTTGAAGGTTTCTCATCCTTAATTTCAGATATCTTCTTTGAAGGTTTTTCTGGAGATTTTTGGACTTTTGTATCAGGTTCATTGGTGCCATTTAAAATTGGAGATGTACAGACTGGAATGTTTACAATTGCAAATTATGAATCTATATGACAATTTTTTAATTCTAATTTTAAATTGATTCATTAATCAACGAAGAAAATGTTTTTAAGTTTTGAGATTATAAAAATGAAAATAACTGATACAAAATTATATAAATTTTATCCGCACTTGATGTGTCCAGTTGTCCCAAAGCATCTTCGAATTCTACATCATCGTGATATTGTGCTTCCTAAAAAACATAAATAGAGTTATTAAAAACAATAAGCAAAACTCATTATTGATTTTTACTTTAATATTATTATTAGTATTTTGACAAGCTTACATCTTTGGTCGCAACTTTCGACTGTGTTTTAACCGGTTCTTTCAACTTTCTTTCCACTTTAGGCGCTGCAACTCTTTTGATAGGAGTTTTTCCAAACAAATCTTTGGTCGAGACGACTTTTTCAACTTTGTTGGTTTTTCCATTATTCACAAGTTTCTTCTTTGGTGATTCGTCCTCAGAATCAGTGAACAGTCGTGTTTTTTTGTCGTTTTTCTAGAATGATAAAATTTTTTCTCAGCGTTTATTTATAAATGAAATTAGCCTTCATTTCAATTAATATTTTTCAATTTTTGCAGATTAAATTTTTTTTTTACTTTGCTTCGCTTCGGTGCCACAGTTTCAGCTGGTTCGTCGTCATCTGAAACAATTACTATTGGCCTTTTCCTTGACACCGGTTTCGGGTCTTTTGAAACGCTCACAGGTTTAAAATACGATGTTATTGTATTCTGAAAAATAAAAGAAATAATTTGAAAAACAATTTTCCAATCATCCAATTTTTATTCTTCCTTTTTTTTCTATTTTTCTATTCTTTTTTTGTTTTCATTTCAGTTTGTCACTTTATTTTTCTTTTGTTTCGATTGTCACACACCCAACCTCAAAAAGTTAACTCGACAAAAGTTTAAAGAGAAGTGTAAAGTTTAGATTTTTTATTCAAGAAAAACAATTGATAGAAATTAAATTATCACATTAATTTGTCATACAGTCGTTACAAGGTTATGAAATGTTGTTTGCACATTTTTGGCGTTGTAGAATAATGTACACGTTGATTTATTCAATTTAAAAGTGACGATCGACAGGAAGAGTTCCAACAGTTTTTTCACTTACTTTCGACATTGTTCGTTTGCGTACGCTAACAAAACAAACTAAAATCACATCGGTAAATATTCAAAGTTGTAATTGCAAGCTCCCTTTGGTACACTTCACCTGCGCAGAATATAAACTAAATGAACCTAACCTCAATTAATCAATAGTTAAAATATTGTATCGCCATTTTCAATGATTCAGGAAATTTGTTAAAAAATTTGAAATGGTAAAAATGAAATGCAGATGTCTTTGTTCACGATTTTTGAGGTAAAGAAAAAAAGTAATTGTTCGTTTTTGTTGTTGTTGTTACAAAAACGGGTGCTGCCACCTGGCGAATGTTTTGCGTTTCACATTTAAATTTAAAATCCACAAGGAGATAGTGTTTTTAAGTAGGTTATGGCATGACGGTTTTTGTTAGAAAAACCAGGTGAGTGTTGGACTCTACATTTTTGATATCTTAATAAAATGGTAAAGTTTTAATAATATTGTGATCAATTAAACAAACACATCGCAAAAAGTTTATGAAACGTAAACGGTATCTCCAATGGTAAGAATCATTTCGGTGTTTGTAGTTTTGCACATATAAATTCCAAAATTAATTTTGCCCCTGAATTCAGATGCCAAGGATTTGAGAGGTTCTATTGTTTTCCTCCCACTTGTTTGGTCGATGCATATCATTTGGCATCTCGTGCAGGGACCTTCAACCTAAAATAAAAAAGCAACATTGTATTTTTAATACACTTTTATTATTATTTTCACATTTTTTTATTTTTGAATCCCTCTTTTTTAAATTTTTAAAGCTGTCTAATTTCATTGAATATTATTGTAAGCATACTTTTGTCTATAATTCATTTATATAATTATATATTTTATATACAATTTTTAATTATTTTTGCATATTTTTTATAGCTAATAAAAGTTTACAGCACCTGAAAATTGGTTCGTCCGATACAAATATGATTCCAATTTGTTTCGTTAAAAGCTTCACAACCTGAGATAATCATGTTGCCACGAAATCTATGCAGCATTGTTTTTCTTTCAAAGTCACTACCTTCAGGAACTTTATTCGTTAGCCATTCGACACTTGCCTCGTTGATTAGTAAGTACTGAGCCTGGCTGGCAAATGATAACCCTTTGGTTAAATCTGAAACACACATTTTTGCATCAAAAAACAGAAAATTAACATTATTTTTATCTTCAAATAGGTAATATTTATTAAATAAGTAAATGAGTAATATTTTTAACCAAAATTAGACTATTTTTTTTAAGTTTGCCAAAATAATGTTTGATTATTCAATAACATCTGATTACAAAATTATTATTTTACATTGTATAAAAACAAATTTTATTTTCCTAATTATATAAAGGTACCTTCATTTTCATCTGGACTTTGTCTGATGAGTCTCAACCGTGGCCTTCCTAAGGCCAAGCTGAGCCACTCCGAGACGTTGACTCCACAATCTGTCCCCTCAACTTTGTGTCCACAAATTTTACCCCGACAAATCTTTCCCTCAAAATGTTTCTCCTCCTGAAGCAACGGCACGTCTATCTCAGGCATGTTGGGGTAACTCAGAATCAGTTTCATCTTCTCCAGGTCCAACCATGGCTTTATCAGGCACATTTTAATCTCTTGTTTCTGCGTCAGACAAACTCCTGTGGAAGTCACAATCATCCATTCCCTGTCAAATTTCAGTCCTCGTTTTCCCACCTTCCAGCTACCTTTTACCTCGTAAGCACCGCAAGATTTTATCGGATACAAAAACAGATGTTTCAGTTTTATTCTTGGTTCATTTTTTGGGTCATGATTGTTGAACAATTTCATTTCATTAATAATTCTTTCGGTTCTATTTTCAGGTTCTTCTTGTGAGCAAATGTTTGTCTCAATTTTCTTCTTTATCTTTAGGTTTAAAAATCCATTTGAATTCTGAACTGAATCTTCTCCATTTTTTTTCTTTGAATCTGATTCCATTTTTTTCCATCCAGGAGGCACTTTGATTATTTCCGGGCCGTCCAGAAAACACTCCCTGACCATCTTCAGGACTACCTTTGCGTCTTCGAGTGTTGACATGTATCCAAACGAGATCCTCACGGCGCCTGTTGGACGACCATTGATCAGATCTCTACTGCCGCCGCAGACATAGCCAGCGTCGTAATTTTGCATCACTTCGGTATCGGTCAGACCCATGTGTCTCTGACAAGCGCCAGGATTGCAGAAGCAACCGGTCCTTAGATGAATCTTGTAAAGAGCCGCCATATGAAGGACTTGCATGTATCCAACAAAATCTCCGTTTAGTCTGAGGATGTTGAAAGTCACGATCCCACCTTGGTGCTCTTTGTCCTCGTAATTTGTGTCCGAGTAGAGTTTAACCAGAGGTTGCCCATTTGAATGGTGCAGAATCGTGAGCGAGTGGTGCAAAAACCTCGCTAGGGAAAAAACGTGGGTTGAAATTCGGTCCATGCCGAGAATTGAAATAGTTTTGAATCCTGCGTGGAGGCTGATTATTGAGATGAAGGGAAGGGATCCGTCTTCAAATCTGAAAATTCAAGATCAAATAAAAAAAAAACAATTTTTGAATGATTCTAGTTCAAATTTCGTCAGTTATTTATGAGCTCTTCAAATTCACCTTTCAGACAAATTGTTCCTTTTAACATGAAACATTGTCGAGCTCAAGCTAATGTTCACAGTCCCTCCTCCGTAATAGTTTTTCCTCAGCACATCCGCACTTGAGTTTTTTACAATCAGGGCCCCAATTCCAGTCGGGTAGCCGAACATCTTATAAAACGAAAGACAAACAAAATCCGGCTTGAAGAGAGACAAGTCCAAATCATTGGTTGCACAGTACGAGGCAGCGTCCAACAAAACGTACCAGGCACTTTCATCGCCTTGTGTGAGTTTTTCCAAAGCGCCATTATGGACCTTGTCGATCCAACTTAAGGGCGATTTGTAACCGGAAAAATTGCACTGGGCAGAGTACGCAAAAAGAGAGCGCCGTTTTTGTTTTGTGAATTCAATTTTTTTGGGGGGTTGAGAGCTGAAAGTTTCGTGGACTTTGTTTTTTGGCAGAGGGATGATTTTTGCTCGATCTTTGACGAGTTCTCGCATTCCCAGGATTGACGTGTGATTGTCCTGGGTATAAATAAAGTTGCCATGTTCTTTCTCGTTTGTAGTAAATTCAAAAGATTCTGCTACTAGTTTCATAGACGATGTTGCTCCTGATGTGAAAATTACACTGTAGTCATCGCAAGTTGTGTGAAAATGTTCAAGGATCCTACAAAAAAAAATGAAAGCACGATAAATTTGTTTTCGATTGAACTCTTTTTTTTATTTCATTTTTCGTTTTTAAGAATTGATTTTTAGACAATTTTTAATTTCTTTAAAAGTATTTTACAAATGAATTTTCTTATAATATTGATCAATGATCGAAGGTGAAAGTTGCGCTAAGGGAAAACATCACTTTTGAACATATTTTTAAATTTGAACGTGTTTGTCATCGAGTTATCAAAAAAAATTACTCACGTAAATCTTATGCTCTCGATCAGATCATGTGTGAAACCACTGACAACACCTGTGGAATGTGGATTTGCATATATCGTTGATAATAAATTGTCTGACACATCTTTTATCTGACTATTAGAATACAATGTTGCTCCGGCGTGATCCAAATAACACTCATCTGAAAATGACAACAAAATGACAACAATTAAATCTTCGAATAATTAGTTTCTGATAGTAAAATATAATATTAAATGTTACGTAATATCATGAAATGTAAGTTTCAATTTCATTTCAAGTTTCTTTTTGAAGTAATGTAAAAATATAAATTTAGTCTATGAAAAAGTAAACGAATGCAAATTGTAATAAATTCAAACTTGTTACATCAATGAATACCTTTGATTCTTTTAAATTCGTCTGCAAGATAACGTTTCAATTCCTCGCTGTAAACTTCTTGATAAGGCTGAATTTTTGACAGATCCATTCTCAGCGACAAGATTTCTTATAATGCATTGTGTAAGGCCGTTACTCAACCGATGTAAATTGAGCTGACTGATTGCGGTGGTATGCCTGAGAATGTCGCTCGACTGGAAAATAATAATTTCAGGGTAAAATGATACTTTTTTTATTTTTTTTTGTCCTCCAATTTTTATTAATAGAGTAGGAGAGATAACTTAAAAATACAGTTCAAGATTGCACCGCAAAGAACTAATTCAGTTTACGATGATAAAATTGGAAATACGACAACTTTATTATCGATCCGTTTATTTTGTAACTAAAATGATAAGAAACTTGACTTGGAAATAACTCTGCACTTAAGCCATAACCTACAATTTTATTCTCTGACGGATTAATTTCATATATTTTTTTAAAATACATTGAAAAATACTTGATCAATTTTTGTTTAATTTTTGGGATTTTTTAGAAAAAGCCTTATCAATATATCTATACTGGATCATTCGTCAAATTTGTGAAGAAACTAAAAGTCAGCTAAAAGATGTAATTAAACTTTCAAGATCATCATCATACAGAAATTAAATAAAGCTACAGAAGACTACAGTTTTTACAGATCGTCCAATTAATATGAAAAATGAAATGATGAAAAATATTAAAAACATAATAAATGGTTACTTAAAAAAAATAAACAAACTAACTAACTCATGAAATGTCCAGTTTTGTAAAAATAAACTAGTAAATAAATTTGAAATAATGCTGAAGGCCAAGTGTGAAAGCTTAGGAACATTGAAAATGTATTGTTTGTGGAGTTTTTATTGATTTGTGCTACTGCTGGTTCAAATGAGACCTTCAGCGCAGTAATCTTAGCTTGACGAGGTGGCCGAGTGGTTAAGGCGTTGGACTGCTAATCCAATGTGCTCTGCACGCGTGGGTTCGAATCCCATCCTCGTCGAATTTTTGTTCATTTTTGCAATCGGGTTAGTTTGCTTTCACTTATAACATATAACTGCCAATATCCGTAATTTTTTATATATTTATGTTTATGATCCAATGTGTATAATCGAATGTATAATTCAAATACAACCTTTTTTTACAGATATAAATGTTTGACACTTTTGACGCGAAAATGGATAACACAAAATGAAATCAAAATATGGAAGAGATGAAAAACGAGTACATTTCATTACACGCGATCTGTCGCGTACGACCAAACAACCAAATAAAAATCTTTTAGATGAAGAGCCTAAAGTAATTTTGATCAGAAAATTAGTCGATTCTCAGCAAATGATTGAACAGGTTCTACAAACGAAACATTTACGAGACGATTTGCAAATTCCTGGTACGTCAGTTTAATCGTGTTTGAATTTGTTATTGATTCTGTCATTTTGATTTGTATATCTGCATGATTTTTTTAGATTCAAAACCGAAACGTCCTGAAAATTGGGGCGATGAAAATACTAGACCAACAACATCGTCCGAATATGACAGCGGTGTCGAGCAACCTCATTATTGGAACATGACCCACATAATCAAAGAAGAAGAAATACAAAGAAAAAAGCAAGAACCGACATTGACGAAGATAAAAAATTATTGCATATCAGCGAAAAAACGAATGATCAATTTGATATTGAATTGCAAGAGGCAACAAGAACAAAGTGAGATATAATTGGATTATTGTTTATGTTAAAACAAAGTTATAACAACTAATATAATCTTTAAATAAGCTTTGTATTATGTGAATATGGTTTTTCAGGTGATTCTTCCACATCTTTCGATCCAGAAGTTGAATTTGACAAATTAACCTTAAATATAATTACCGAAGCTATATGAAACATTGTCGAAAAAAAGATTCAAATAATTAACTAAAGGTAATTTATTATAAATCATACAACTTTACAACAATCCATTATATATAAAAAGCTGTGAATTTGACAGTTTGACTTGTAACCTTACAAGTGTCAGTAAATTATAACAATGAGTTGGTTAAAAAAAATTAAAATTAACACTACATTAAACAAGTACATTTATAAAAAAAAAATAAAAAAAAAAATATAATTTGACCCCGACGTGATTTGAACACGCAACCTTCTGATCTGGAGTCAGACGCGCTACCGTTGCGCCACGGAGTCCTCGAGGTTGCTGGCTGTTAAACCGAACGTAACTAGTACGGTCCCAGGACGATTTTTAAATCCTAAAAATAAGACAGCTCATCAATTAGTTACACACGACTCGTCAACCTGCAGTATTCTTGGCAGGACTAGATTCAAAATTAATGTTTTTATATCGAACTTTGATTTTTGTATACAGTACAAAATCATCCCTTTAATGTTCATGGAATAACCCTTTCAGTTTCATCGTTTTTACCAAAAGGAGATAAAAAGAATAACATTTCTGTTTGTATAACCTCAAAATCAACGCAAATCAGATTACCTCTGACTAAGTCGATAAAATTGTACTTTGAAACAATTCTGTCACGCGCAATGACCATTCGTGCATTTTGTTTTCCGCGTAAACTGCATCCGTGGAGCTAAGTGTCCCTAAACGACACGAAACGTACTCGTATCCCGCATGCTAACGCCAGTTTATTAGGAGAACATGAGGCGACAGGAGCGAAGCTAATGTCGCGCGTTGAACAGAGTTTCGCGCGGGTTGTTTCAGCAAGCCCCTCCTGGTATTAGGGAAACATGACTTTTTGGTAAGAAGATGCATCCAGTCTGTCATTAAACCATACCGCTGTTATACCTTGACTTTCGCCCGTGAGGAATTTTTTCAACAGGAACGCATGTTGTTCATAACTCAGCCATGCATCGCTGTTCATGTCAACGCATCATACTTCCCCTCCACTCCCCTCGTTTCATATTTTAGGGAAAAACGTCGCCCGTGACAAAAATCTTCGGTCCGAACGACGATCAGACGAACTTCCTTTGATGGACGTACCGCTCTAACGTCGAGTCGAAACATCCCGAAGTTGATACCCAAGTTTGAGTTCCTGTCTCGACTGGTAATAGCTAAATGTTGTATTTTTGGGGAAAACAGTGTCACTATCCTTTGTGTCTTGGGATCTGGTTATTCAAAGTGCCGATTCTTAGCGTTTCTGAACGAATTGCAGCGCAGAAACTGAGACGGACCGGTGGCCGAGGTTGAGGTTATGTGAGCCGGACCTGCCGAACCTTTCGGGCCTGCCTAAATTCTGGTTTAATGGCTCGAAGAACGAGGGAAAGAGATCACCGAGGACCAATCAAGCGCCTCTGCCAAGCTCAGATGCTTAGGGCCTGTGCGGCTCTTCCTCAAAATTGTGTCTTTCCGATACGCGGCAAACATAAGAACCGAAGAAGTCGCCGCTGTCTTTTCATTTCAGAATACGCTCGCTAAACTGCTTTACCTTCTGTACCAACGATTTTCTATGTTCATAATAATTATCCAAGTCTCGGCTCAGACTATCCGAAAATCAGCAATTTGTCAATGTTTCTTATTTTGAATGCAAATTTTGTATTCAAAAACAAAGCTTCCTGAAGCTTGTTAATTGTTTTTTGTTTCTGTTTTAATTATATTATCATCACGGTCGATATCCTTGGAGTTGATGTGGTTTAATGAGTATAACTTATTTTTTATTGAATCTTTAATACAAATGATTTTATACAAGTTTAGTTCTGGTTACCTCCTAAAACTATTGTTAACCTGATTTGCAGTCAGTTAAATTGTTGATTATGTCCGTTCTGTTCGCTTTGCATCACTTGTGATTGGATAATGTAGATATTTAGCAAAACATGAATTAATTATGGACTTCAACTACAGATGTATAATTAAAACCATATTCAACTTTGAATATTTACAATGGTTATAAACAACAACAAACAAGCAAAATAGATTGATTTGAGATCTTTGACACAAAATTTTATGATTTTTGTCAATCATTGTTTTTACATATTTTTGTAATTGTACCGTCGAATTGTAAATAATTTTAAATGATTGTAAACAATGCACCATCTGTCGATATTCGATGACCGTTGAAATTAGATGACCATGGTAATCAATATTTACAATCGACCTACATATAGTTGCTTGACTCAGCAAAAGAAAAGTTTACTTGCATGGAAGCATAGAGACTTCAAAGCGCCATCTATTGGCTTGAAAAATAGCCCTAGGTGACAATAACATCATGACCGTTACACTAAATACTAAAAATGACCATTTTGTAGAACGAAAATTCAAATTTTTTATCAATTTTTATTTCATTTAGAAAGTAAACAACATTATTTGTTAATTTATAGATTTTCAACAAAGTTCATCTGAGATGATTCCTCTGTTGATATTATATTTTCCGGGTACAAGGAGGGGCTAAACGAGACAACCCGCGCGAACATCACCGGTTGTATGAGAGAGGAGAAAGATTGCGCTTTCTGTTTACCTGTTATATTATGGTTCTTATGCAGGATGTGAGCACGCGTCTAGTGTTATCGTAACAATATAAAAAACTGTATATTCTATATCTATATTGATGTTTGTTGTCATTATTAATAACAAAAACAATAAGAATGTTATACAAAAAATTGAAAGCTCCGTTCAAGGTTGTCATTTATTATTAATCATTTATTAATTTTGATTATTAATAAACGATCAATTGTTCTTTAGATTTATATTAGAAATCTAGCTATATCAATTTGAAGACATGAAACGAGAGTTAATTGTTGTAGTATCGAATGAGATGTAATATTTTATTTTTAAAATTGTGACGTTGAAAAGGGTTTGAAAAAGGTAAAAGTGAAGTGGAAGAAAAGAAACGCGCGTTGACCTTGATTGGGTGGCCCTGAAATTCAGAGGCGTGGTTTAGGGTGGCATCTTTTGAATCAAAAGAGTATCAGGAAAGCAAGTGACCGTGGAACGGAATTTTGTGCCACTTGATACCATAGTTATTATAATTACCACAAATTTTGGCTCGCCTCACTTTCCCCTTCGCTTCAATTTCAAGCCAGCCAGATAATAATCGGTTTTTGTGCCATGGCTGGCGGGAACGTCGAGCCCCTGTGAACAACATCTGCAACAGGATCACATTCGTTCGATAGAGCTTCCAAACTCTTACTTTTTCAAACCTATAGAAACAGTTTTTTCTTGATTACTATAAAAAATTGTGTAAACAAAAATACCTCGCAGATTCTTACGTTTAATTTGTTATTAACTTTTTTCTAAATTAAAACGTTTGTTATTATTTATTATAAGTTAGACATATTTTATATATCAATTCAATTTATTTCCAATCAAGTGCATTGCTCATTAGGAAGATTTTGATTAACATAAATATATGTCGCCAGTAGATAGTTAAAAAACAATTACATTGTTAAAATATACGTCTATTAACTTAATAGAAATATAGAAAACAGAAAGTATAATAAATATTTATAATGTATTTATAATACATATTATAGATTTTATATTTGAAAAAATAGGTTTGATCAGATTTTAATTTTGTTTATTTTAATTTTCAGTGATTAAAAGGTGATCAATGGAGACATTAACTATGATACTAACCGTTGTACTACTGGAGAAAAAAACACTACAAAAATGGGTACGGTATTCGTTAATCATAAATACTAATTTATATTTTATTGAAACATCTTAAGGCCGCTTTACAATTAAAGGTCAAGGTTAAGGGGTCCTACTAAAATTTTTTGCATCAAATGGATGATCAGTTCAAGAATCTCTTGGTCAAATTTATTCTATAAAAACAATTGTTTATGATCCCCTGAACTAAACTTGTTTTTATAAACAAATCAACTTTTCATATAATTTTATATAAGTGAACAATCACAAAAATAATAATAATTGGAGCCTAATTTCGTTGGTTGTGTAAAATTTGGTACGTTCAGCATCTAGATCAGACTTGAATAGCAAGGGTAGTTTCGTACCAATGGAACATTTTATTTAACCTTCACAATGCTTGTTTAAATTAGTTAAAGCTTGTATTTACATAAAGTGCATGAAATTATGTATACATATGTTTATGTATTGAAGCGTATGATCACATGGGACCTAACGTGCCACTTCTTAGAAAATGATGCGGTCCTGTTAGGTGTGAACCACGGCGCCGCGTGCCGACGCAACCCATTGAACCTTCGAAAGCTCCACTGACATTGCGTAGCGTTATTTAAGGCCACGGTGCACGGCTAACCACGCAGTGAAACCGCCAATCCTGTCTAGGTCACGGAATAAAATAATTGCAAAAAAAAAAATTGGCAGCGGTGGGATTCGAACCCACGCCTCCGAAGAGACTGGTGCCTTAAACCAGCGCCTTAGACCGCTCGGCCACGCTACCCCGGTGAGGACGGATCGCTACAACCACTAGTGTACAGTTTCGTACCAAATTTTTCGAAACTCGCCAATTTTTAGAATATTTTTTCATATATTTCGTCCTGTAAAATTGGCAGGATGACAGAATAAACATTAAGCATCTCGTTCGGTCGTCTTTATAAACAAAAGCAGATATTTTTAAAAAATTCTACTCCAAATTTATTTTTACCAGTTGATAATTTTTAGTAATCGTAAAGATATGAATTTTCGTTTGAAAATATTAATTGTAATTATAATTGTAATGATTAATATTATTAAATTAATGAATATCATTATCATATGTTATTAATAATATTGATCTATTGATACAAATATATTAATATTATTTATATATAATGATAAAAGATGTTTCTAAGAAAATGAAACATTTTGATGATGAAAAAACAAAAAGAGTTTAGTGAATGAAAATTAATTAATCAAAAGTCGTGGAATTTTATTTGTATGAGTAAGTGGTCCACATATAGATGAGTAAACTCGCCCCCACATTAACCAACACAAACGAGGGTATATTACGGATATATATGCAGCACGAGACGCGAGCATCACACTTTTTGTGCTTGCGTTAAATAAAGAAAGTCTAACGCGAATCTTTGAATCGTCAAATTTGAATTGTATCATCGTTCAATACAAGTTATAAAAATGCCTGGTCGTCCACTTTGGCAGGTGAGTCTCTGTATTCTGTCATGGGAGTAATAATAAACGTACCTTCGGTTATTGTTTGTTTAGTGACAAGTGTTCAATTTCGTTTCAATTTGCACGCGTGTTCAGGTGTGTTTTCGTTGTTGTCATGACGATATTATTACCATTCATTTTTTATAGTTGACGTTGACCTTGGGCCACATATATTTTCGTTCAAGTCATTGACAGGCTATCAAAATTACGTTACATTTTATTTTATTTATAAGCAACATTGTGCGACTTCGGGGAAACATTTTAAAATTTGACAGTGCTGTGGAATATTAAGCAGAACATATAAATTATTTTATCAAAAATAATTTATATATCTTCTTCGTACATATTTTTGATCTTTATTCATATTTTCACAATGTATCCTTCCAATTAATTGAATAGTCATATTTTATTCTTTTTTATGTGACAAAGGATTGTAAACTAAAGTTATAATTGAATTTGAGTTTTCACATTCCAATGAAATGAGCAACTTGTTTCTATCGAAATCATATACATTTTTTTTACATCTTACGTTTGAAATTTACATCCAATCTCCCAATTAATTGAAATTTTAATTATTACGTCTCAAAAATTTTGAAAAACAACGAAATCTTGGGAATAAAGTCATATTTACATTTGAATTTTATAATTTTGGAATCACTTCGTCTGACGCGTAAGAATAATAACGAGTTTTCATCAACTGATTCATTTTCTATTTCGAGATTTCCGCACAAAACTTTAATCTATACGCATATTATATGTGAGAATAGATTTATAGATGTTTTATAACTGCAATGATAATTGAAAATTGGTAATCATATCATTTATTTATTTCTTCATTAATAAAATGTGATTGAAATATAATTCAATCAGTTATAGAATTGTTGTCAATTTCTTAGAAACACCGACATTTTGTTTTTTCAATTCTGTTACATTATGTTTGTCGAATTTGAATCGCTGATTTTAATAGAATGGCACTGACATTCACATGGCAACTTATTTCCGTTCCAAGGGTGTAAATGTAGGTTAATATTATTTTTTGTCTCGAAAAACATGACTGGTGTTTTAAATTGGGATCTCTAATTAGGGGACACCCAACAGCCAATGATCAAGAAACAACGGAAAAGTTTGATAATTTATAGTGTTTCGCAAATGAAATGTATGATAAAAATGAAAACCCTTTTTATAAAAAATCATAATTACTTCAGAATTTGATTAAACTTACCAATAAATGAATATTATATTAATAAAATAAAATTAAAAGCATTGAAAATATTTTAAATTTATATTCAAATTTATAATTAATATTTTTGTATTCATCATCAAATCCATCATTAATTACTTATTAGTTCCGCTGTTATTAATTAGTTGGATAGGTCAATTATTTCAAGCTCATGAGGTTTCGAAACAATACAAATAGTGTCATAGACTGTGAATCTAATTTCATATAAGCTCACATATTTTTTATTTATTCATTTTTTTCATATACAAATATATAATTTATTTCATCTCCCAGATACAGTTACACTGATATGAATACATGTCATGCAAGTACAAAATTTATAACAATTTTCGTTAATTTTTCACATATGTCTGGTGTTTCCAAATCCACCATGGCCGGACTGACTTGCACCCTTGTTGAAACCCATTTGCAAGTTCAATTCTCCTTCGTGAGCACGCAGTTGTTCTTCAGTGAATTCTCTTTTGTTTTCATCTGCCATCTTTGGGCCTAGTCTGGGCCCTGTGTACTCCGGATGCTTTTGAGTCTACAAAATTAATGAATGTTTTATCTGAATTTAATTTCATCGTACTAATAAAATAAAATTTTCGATTCGTATACGAATTTATGATCAATTAGGTGACTTTAATTAATGATTAATTTATTTAATTGAAGACATCAATCAATTTTTCTTCTCGTGATTTAAGTGACTCATAATTTAAAATTATACTTACGATTCTTCCCAGAGAATATAAGCAAAGGGTTACTTGTGGAATATTTCTTCGTTCAAACAAATCAGCAGTTTGGAAGATTTCTTCTTCTGGAACACCGTATTTCTTTATAGCTGCTTGAAACCTAAAAGAAGTTATTCATTTAGAATACTTATAGTTCCAATAAACTATGGTGCATACAAAAAAAAAAAAAAACAATTAATAATCAGAACAACAACTGGCGAACCTTTGAATATTTTCCATCAGTTGGAAATTGGTCCCTTTGGTTTGAATTTTCTTCACTGAATTCGGGGCGATTTTATTGATAAGGTTACAAAGAATGACGCCGTCCTTCAGGATATCTTCATAATTTCCAGGAGGTAGTTTTTCTCCTAACACATTTTGGATCCACTCCAAGACCTCAGCTTCTTGTTCCTTATTACGGGCCTGTGGACATAAAAATCATATCAACAAATATTCTTGCATCTAATTAATCTCATCTAATTCATTGATTAATATTACATTAGAAATTATTCAACAAATGGCAAAACAAAAAGTTTTGCCAAAATCATCTTGTTTGTGAATATATAAAATCGAAATATTGAGACAAGTTCACAGCTTGAAAATCAGTTGAAATTACTTTCATGTTTGAAACAACTTAATAAGTCACCATTTTACGTCAAACTGACGCAAATGAGCTTTGGCAAACATTTTTGAAACAATTGTGATTTAAAGTTGTTTTTCTTTTTCTTCCTTTCTATCTTTTTCGGTTGAAACGTATTAAAATTGTATGTGTGGTGAACATAAAGCTTGAAAAAAATAGCTCATCTTTCACGACGAACGTGAAGTTTGAGGTTGAAAGAAAAAAAGGAAACATCGAATTCGCAACATGCTTGGTGTACGAGTTTTAATTTTAGCGTGTTCGAGAACATCAAGCGATCGGACACGAAAGATCGTTTCGGTTAGTATGCGAGAGCGGTTAGCTTTGCAAAATTCAACTGAACGTGTAACAATCCGCTAAATTTAACGTCAAATTTTGTGTACGTCTACGCTCACGATTCGATATTTTGATAATAGTTTCGTTGCTTTGGCACCAATTCAAAAGAAACACCTGTACGGTTGGGTGTGGTTTTTATTGTCCAGAAACGAGAATCAATCAAATTCATTGTTTTCTTATGCATGAATGAAATTTATTCATAGATTATTTTTTACTCAAAACTATATTCAATTAACATTTTCTTTCGGTCACTCAAAATTTTAAATCTCAAACAATTTTTAATTTTGACAAGTTTCAGTGTGAAGAATTAAAAAATAAATAGACAAAACAATAAAAAAGTTTGAAGAGTATATTAAAATTAGATATTAAATTAATTTGTTTATGATATTTTCTTATTTTAATTGAACAGTGTATCTTTTTAATAACAACATTAATAATAAACAACAATTTCGTGTACGTCAGTGACAGAAATCATATTTAAAAATAGTACCGCATCTTCCGGACAATTTCCGGAGATGTCGGCCCTCGAGATGGTTGAGAAAATGACTAACTAAAATAGAATCTTCCGAAAGCGCTTTACAAACTGGTGATAATGTTTTAGCGTCGAGTAAACAATTATGAACAAAATATTTTGACGAGAAAAAGATTATTTGTTTAAGTAGCCTCTTTTCGAATAAACGAAAAAAGAAAAAAGAATCAATGAAATTTTTATATTTAATAAGCTTTTACGTAAATGTTACAAGTTTAATCAAAATAGATACTTGATTGCGGGATAATATATTAGTACAAATTAAGATTAACGATTTCAATTTTCAGAACCGAAAACATCTGTTGTGATAAATGTTTAGACCTTTAGTGTAATTTAGCGTCGGTTTATCTGTTTATAACTGGCGAATTGTAAATTGAAATTTTAATTTGTGTTTGTTTTTTTAATCCATTAATCAATAGTCGAGTAATAAAAAATTTAAATATAGTTCAATCGTTAGATAATCTTCGATTAATTCATTAACAGTGAGATAATCAAATTTTGCAAATGTCAAAAATTAAAAAATAAATACAATTTAAAAATTTGATAATACAAATGATTACGAACAATCAAACAATTTTTTTTACAATTGGTAGTTAATTGGTAGTTTAATTAATCAAGATCAAATATGAAACAAGTAAAAATTACAAGCAAACGTTAATGGAATAAAAAAAGTGGATGATTTTGTTTTATCAGTGAGTTTTTGCAATGTTCTTTTTTTTGTTTGTTAAGTTCATGCTAAAATTGATTGAAGTGAAATTAAATGATGTTTGTTATTTAGAAACGTACCGGCATTTTGGAGATAGGGTGATTGAAGAATGGACAGGGGTCGTGAATTTAAAATGATGTCGCCAACTAACGTAGAGACTAACGTCGACGGTGAGCGTCGCAACGCTATATGCTGTTATCCCCTCCGCAATTCGCGGCTTCTAATCTTTGGTGGCCAGATATTTTGGCACCGCGCCAGGTGCCTGTTCTCACACCCCCGCGTATTTCCAGAACTTGCAAAGTATTATTTAACTTCCAGTAAAACGACGAGTGATTATCCTCCGTGGACAATGATATATAACATTATGCTCGCTTTGATCGTCTAACAAAGTGGAAATAACTTGTCCCCAGACAAAAGTTTCATCATTTTCATGACACTTTCAAAATTTATTATCCACTTCCTCTTTTCAGATTTAAATTGTATGGTTGAAGATGTCACAGCCTATTTATCCAACAAAAACATTGTTGACAATGTTTTGAACCTAAAAACAATGGAAAAGGATCAAATTATTACATTTGTTTTAAATGTTAATTGCTGTCGGAAAAAATTTTATATTTAAAGATCAATTTGTCTTGTGTATAAGAGAAAAAAAAAACTATTTTTGTAATCATAGAAAGTCAAAAAATATAGCTATTTACTACGTCAAAAATACGATACAAAAAAAAAAAAATACTTGGCTGAGTATCTAAAATTATCGGAGTGAAAAATACTTTGTCTATAATTTTTGATGTCACATATACGTACGCACGTAAAGTACATTGGCTTTTCGTATCAGAATTTTGAAAGTTTAAAAACTGCCACGAGATTTTGTTACAACAAACATTTTAAGAGGCACTTCATTTCTTGTATTTTGTTTCAAAAGTGGAACTATAATTTTTATTTAATTTTTAGTAAAATTCGTTCAAAATTAATTGAATCTAAGAGATTTTGAATTTTGTTTACAAATTTTGTATTAGAAATACATTTTGAAATATTGATGTTGAATGTTTGAAATATGTTTCGGCAACATTTTCGGTAATCAATTAGATTTAATATTCGATCTCATATAAAAACATGAAGTGAAGCAATCTAAATTGAGAGATGGCCTCACCCTTGAGAATGGCCCAAATCCAAAAATTACGTTGTCGAGTCAGTTTGGCCAGCTTCCACGCATTAAAAGACTTGTTTCGTGCAAAACACACCTACTTGTTTACATTGAACAGTTTCACTTATCCGAACAGATGTTCACGGTCGTAAACAATTTTTCCATACGTCAAACGAGTGCTGACTAATACTTATAAGTAATACCTTAAGTATTTCATACAATTAACACGTCGTTCAAAATTTCCTTCCTAATTTTGCATCCATTCTTGTGTTTACTTTTAATAATTTTGATAATTTGTAAGAAATTAAAGTCATGTCAACTTCCTTTTATAATTTGACCTTTCATTGATTTCATTGGTTAAAATATAAAAATGGTTTCACTTGTTATTAAAATAAGTATTAATGAAAAAAAAAAAACAAACAAACAAAACGATAAAAGTGGTTTCGTTGTGTTGTTATGCCGCAACCCCTAAATGGTATAAGGTCACTGTCGGTATGGGTGATTTGATGAATACCGACCAAGATAGCAACAAGGTTTCGTGCGTGCGCCGGTAGGGGTCTCGTGGAAAAACTTTCCCGCATATGGATCGAATGTTTAAAAATATAAACTTGAATGAATTCGGGTGAAACTTTAGCTTTGCGCAGTGGCGATATCGTAACCAATGAGGTTCTACCGAGGTGCGATTATTGCTAGTTGAAAACTTTTACCAATACCCCGCCATGTCGGTGTGAAATACCATCGTCACGGCAATTTTTGAAAGTTTCTACGGAAACTGATAATTAAATCCAAAAATAAAAATGCTCTTGTCAAATAGACAAAATACTTTAAAATCCAATCATTAAAAAGTATAAACATCCACATCGAAACAATTAAAAATACACAATAAAAAACACTCAGTTTAAATTCTAAACAAAAATGGATCAAATTAAAAATTGTTTAATGTAGTTAAATATTGATTATTTTTACCTCGTTTAACCCTACGTAATAAAAAAAAAAAAACTAGCTTAACTTTTCAAACAAAATTAAAAAGACACATTTTAAAGGTCATCAACAAAACAGATCAAAGAACTGTACCAAATTATCAAACAAGATAGAATCACTTTTACATTATTATTTTCATTCATTGTAGATTACTGACGATAAATCTGTCTAAATTTTGATATTAATTTTTTAGGTTGCTGGAAAACGCGAACCGGAACAAGAAGCTGAAGCTCAACAATGGATTGAGACGGTGATTGGTGAAAGATTTCCCCCAGGTACGATAAAGCACAACAATGCGAAACGAAGTAAACAATGAAAACACTCCATTCCTATTAACAACAAAATAAAACAATATGAAAACAGAAATGAAGACAAACAAAAACATTAAAGAACGTAGAAGATTGAAAGCATTGAAACTTAAAAAGAATTTCGTATTAGAGAAAGTACAGCTCAGCTGTCGATCGATATCTGGCTTTCGCCCCTGACCACATGTCCTTTGAAAAGAAGCCGAGGAGGGTACGCAACTATTTCCATACAGTACCATCGAACATGATAATTCCCACTGTTTCATCGAGCACAACCCCTGCGAAGAGAAAATACCTCCGAATAATTTTTAGTCTCCTGATCAACGGAGGCAGTATAGGGTTGAAAGCATTACGATTTGATCGTTTTGCAAAGCACCCTCATTAGACTCGAAAGCTTTCTCAAAATACAGCCAGCCATATTTGAGTGAGAACAAAAACAAACACTTTGACCTTGCGTACTAGTGTCAACTGACCAAACATTTGACTTTAAAATGTAAACAAATGTTTGAATATAACAAAACAAACGTGGAAGACTGGAGGTTTGACAATTTTGATTGTTGACAAATGATGTCATTTGTTACAATTTCGCTGGTTCTATACGATCCTGTTAGATGGAGGTGGTGAAATATCGTAAGCCTTCTTATATCACCACCCCTGTTATATTTCTGAATAGTCGATCAATGTTCATCTTTTTCGACTAGTTCTCCTATCTGCGATAACATGTCACCCGGATAAACGCGACGAAACATGTGACGTCGGTAAGGTTAATATTCTGAGGTAGGTTAGTTATTACGACAAAAGTCTTCGGATCAAATCAGAACAAGCGAATTGCAAAAACGAAAACAATCTTAGCCTTCTGACAAATCGTGCATGATATCTTTTGATATCTAACTCGAACAAGATTGTGGGGTTCTTTTGATAACAATTATTTGGTTTGCAATTAAAAATTCGAGTTTTGTTCGTTAAGTTGAATTGTTAATGTTGACATAATCGGTCACTACATGTGGCGGTACTGTACAGTTGTAAATTGTTGTTCCACAATGTTAAATAAACTGAGCCTTCAGTATAATGCAAAATAATATTAAGATAACATAAAATGTTGTAACGTTACATGCAACTATTTACATCATCCACCTTCTTTGGTGGCGCGATTTACAAATTTGAATTTTCGCTACGGGGATGAAAAATGTTCCTGCAGGCATGCTGATTGTCGAAAATCTTAATCCGACGAAGACGAGGGTAAATTAAACAAACGAGATTAGTCTTAGTTTTAATCGTTTTCTGTTGTTTTTTTTTTTAATAACAATTGATAAGATAGAACAGTTGAAAAATTACAGGCTAATTAGTTGTAAAAAGAGATTGAATGTTTGTTGTGATATAAAAATTAATTTTGAATAGAATTTGTTTATTGATAAATAAATAATTAACGAACAATTGAATTCGTAGTTGAGAATTAATTTTCATTGATGTTGCGCGAGATTGTTTTGGTTTTTATCTGTTGGAGGGTTGTAAAAATAGGTTTCAGTTATAATTGTCTTGAAGAATGGGGAACCCCTCTTTTTGATATTAAATGCATGATATAAGGGTGGAATTCAGAACGGAGCTTGTGGGGCATCGATTGACTTTCTTCGCGTTTTGTACTCCTGGCAAAACGCGCGCTTCGTTACGTCACAGTTAACCACCCTTGCAGCAGTATAGCACGGGGTGTTTCAACCCCTACTTGGTGCATGGATCCCTGATGGGGCAAACATGCCGAGCGTCGAGGCAATCAGAATCACTTAGTCTATAAATACCAAAATGCAACTTCACTTCATATCACAATATCATTTATAAAAAAACATTTTTTGTAATAAAAAAAAAAAACGATAACAAAAATTAACAGATCCCAAAATGAATAGATTTAAAATAATAAACAAATTGAATTTATAAAAAAACAGAACAAACATTCCAAAGTTGAGCAAAATTTTAAATAAACAGAATTAAAAGATTTATAAAATACAATTTATTGTTCAAAAACAAGAAACTTTTTCTAAACAAATGAATTAAAATTTAAAACGATGAACAAACAAAATTTCTTGATCATACAAAAATTATTACTTAGCGAAACAATCGTAATGACGAGTTTAATTGATGTTAATAAAAATAATAATTTATATTGTTATTATTTAAGTAAAATTGTTTGTTAAAAATGTTTCATTTTAAGCTTAGTTTCAAGGAAAATAATGAGAAAAAAATCATCGAGTTAATTTAACGGGTAAACAATTATTCACAGACGATGAAAAGGTGGGAAAATCATTCGTAGCCTCCATTTCAGATGTTTGTCAAATGTCCGTCACAGCGGCGCACAGATGCTCTATTTCATCAGGATACTAGCAAACGTCAGTTCTACCTATAAATTTCGGCACCGTTATTTTTATAACAAACAATTCATTCATTCCTTTTCTTTCTCTTATTGTTTATCCGAACTGTTCTACAAATTTTAAACCTTCAGATAGATAACTTCAAAATTCAAACCGCAATTGAAAACAAAAAGTTATTCAGCTTTGTAACAAAATTATTAACAAACAATTTTATACGAACAACAAATTTAATGCAACCAAGAAACAAATTAAAATGATTCTCATTTTTTTTTTTTTTTTTTTCAAATAAAACTTTCAACATTTTTCTCTACGTCTTTTTTATTAATTTTGTTTATAAAAAAGGTACTTCAATTTGTTTAAAATAATAGTTAAAAATTGTTACACCGTTTTTAACTTGTATCGCAAACGGAAGAAAAATTATACTTTTTTATTCCCTTTTTTTTTAATTTTTATTTTTGTTAACCCAACGATTTTTGTTAAATGCAGTGACGTCACGGAAACTTGGGCGTATTAGGATAGTAACATTAAGAAGTAGATGCAACTTGGTTTTGATTACATACCACTGCGAGCGGAATGTCCTGATACGATTTTCTAGCGCACTTCCGGTAACACTTGGAACCACTTTGAGTGTCACCGGGTGAAATCGCGTTATAAAGTTGAACGGGCTGATTGAAACCACCTTCCTACAAGTTCACGTCAGTTGTCAACCGTCCGTCAAGAGTTCGTCAGTGACGTCATTTCGAGGAGAACCTACCAGGATTACAGCCCCGAGGTAGATTTACGAGCTAGAGCAACAGGTGGTTAGTAGGTCATTCCAGGTCGAATAGAACGGAACTGTCGTGACAAACACGATTGTTTTTAAAATCCATTCAATGATTTTGATTATTTATCTTAACTGGCTAAATAAATATAAAAATATATGTCAAAGATGTAACGTACATATGCCATACATAAATCAGATATGTTTTTTATGAACATTTGTATGATTATTATATATGTTCAGGCATGAGATTGTATGTTTTTATATAAGGATGTATGTCTATTTATTTATTTTTTATGTCAATTTTTAATTTATTCAAAATCAGATTGAAATTTATCATTACAAATTGTTAACTGTATGAAAGAAAGGTTTCATTTTTTATTGTAATTAGTACAGTTTGAGAAATTTTATAAACAAATTCAGAAGATGAAATATTGTTATAAACAAAATAATAGGTGACAAACAGTTGGAGATATCGCTGCAACATATAGGTACGACGCTTGGGAGGAAAAATTGTATAATCGTGCGCAGGATGTTGTCCTGGTGAAAACCGTGTCTCTGACGTTTTTATGATGCGTCTGTGACATTTAATCAATACAGAATCTGCGCATACGTACTGAATACCCGATGAATAATTCGCGTATCTGATATATAGATAAGATTGTATAATTATATATTATCACATAGTATTTTGATTTTCTAAACAAACAAATTTCCAATTCATATTTTGTTATAGTTTAATTTTTGTTTTCATAATTCATGCTCTTTTGTCATGCTCTTATTGTCCGGCTCTTTTCTTAAATGAATGTATTAATTGAATATTCATTTAATAAAATTCAATAATTCAATCAAATTTGAAGAATATTTAAAAAATCTAATAAAATGGAAAACATTAATATTTATTATTAATCACTACAAATTATAATTATTTTTGATGAGAAACCATAAAAAATATTGATATAATAATTAATTATTTATCACTCAAATATTTATTATTTTTTAAAGAATTTAATTTACATTACAGAAGTTTATAAAATGTTTAACATTTTTTATTTTTACTTTTATTAATTATTTTCAATTTATTATTCAGTATACTAATAACACTTCTTCCAACTTGTTTTTAGATTAAAAAAAAATTTGATTCTTATAGCACAATAGTAATTACAAAAAAAAAACTCTTAAAACTAATTAAAAACACGAAGTTAATTATTTATAGACCATAACAGAAAATTCCCTCAAAATGCTCTTTGACATAAGAAAACTTGTTCAATTAATCTGAAGTAAAATCTGTTCATCCACTTTTCATGCAAATAAAGAAAAATAAAAAAGAAATCCTTCCAAAAATAAACTCAAAAATCAAACCAAAAATCAAAATCATTAAACCGAAATGATTAAGATCATTAGACTAAATTGCAGTTGATATTTCGATCGAAATGCACAGGCCAACTCGGTTCTTCTCAGTAAGCCGAAACCCAAGCATGAAATCTAAGTATCCCATCAGCCCAACATTCGAACTCGACCAAACTTGAAACCCAACTTTTAAAAAGACCGAATAAAAAAATAGTTTTGCGGTTACAGACAGCACTCTCCATCGATTAGCACACATCAAGCTGAATAAACGTGACACGAGCCGGACGTGTCAGCGTAGCAGGATACCATACCCACAGGGGTATTTCCAATCACCAATAAATATCAATATCTATATTTGCGTAAACACACAAGTGAGCGCTCCGAGGCTCGTGGCAGCGCACCATCTGAGGGGTACCAGGCCAGCATGGCGGGTGTGTTCTTGGGTACTCGTCTTGGGCCTCCGGCCGACGACTTCCGGCGAGCCTAAAGACGCGTTATCGATTTCCTGTCACCTCCTCGTCTTTACGACATCTCACGGCATTTCGGCGCTATCAGGCTCGTATCAAACGCTGCTGCCTGTCGCGGTCCTGGCGCGCCGACCCCATTTGTCATATTTCCCGAATATTGCTAATCGTCGGGAACCCCACGATGGGCGCCACTTTTTTTTCAAACAGCTCATATGGTAAACAATCCAAAAACTCATGGTCGCCTGGTAACCGAGGCAAACACTTTTTCAGCATCAGATGCATTTTTGCCCGTTTCCGGTTATGACTTCCGGGATCCCCATGGGGCCCTGGTAATCAAGGAGACCGAAGGAGTCCCCAGGGACACTGAAGGCGCGTCTTGCAGAACCGGAAGTCGCCGACTTCCGATGCCAAATGCAACCCTGATACCAACGAGAGTAACAGAATTAGACGTTCTGCACATTAGACATATATGCATCCACACCACATTAGATAAGAGCTCGTCTTTTCGTTGTTTGGTGTATTTTCTTTGTTGGTTTGTTTTTTTGTTTTTTTTTTTCATTGGTTTGTCCTGTTTAAAAAGTTTCTTATTGGTTAGTCCTTGGTCGGTGCCTGGATATGGAGGGCCGGTGATGCAATCGACTGTCGATGACTCGTCAATCGAAAATCCAGGCGGACGACCAGTTTTTTACTAGGCAAGCAGATTCTAAAGCTGGATAGCTCGCCTGGTATCGAGCCCGTCGAGTGCAGCTTCCAACAGGACCACGTGACGCTGCGTCCTCACAGGATCAGGATAGTAGTTTTGTACAAATATGGCTCGGGATCTTGGGGGCGGTGGTGAAGCTTGAACGGTCATTCTGTGCGAATTAATTAACATACGGTTTTATGCGAAAAGTTAGCAGAACAACAAGTTTTAAGACATTGGTTTGTGAATCTAAATTGTATCTTTGAGTTTTTATGACTTTGTTACAATGAAAATTGACTTTGAATGAGGAATTATTCTCTGAAACGGAGATTTTTTAGCTTTTCTTTAAAATTATTAGAGCATACAAGTTGGTAATTTAATATACAAGATATATAATTTGCATTTGTTTCTTTCTTAAGTCAATCAAAGAATAACCAGTCCAAAACATCTTGAAAATGTGCTCCATGGATAAAACAAGACTCGCAATTAAACAAGATTGTTCCTTGGAAAAAAAAAATCGGTACAAAGTTAAACAATTGTCAGTTTGTAATTTGCACTTCAACCAATAAGTCGAGTTCAAAAAAGTCATGTACAACTATATATATATATATATCTTGTCGCCAAATTTGTTTTGTTGTGCATCACACATTCTTAGCCGATTACTCGAGATGCGAACATGCTCTCTTAGTAGGACCGCAACTTTCATATTCATAGACGCTGCATATATTTCCATTCCCATTAAGGTTCTTCATCTACGTCTGCGGCACGAGCCGGTTGCCGTTCGCAAAGACGTTTTCTGGCGTATAAAAATTGGAGGGCGCGTCTACGCGCCTATGCGCGCCTGATGTCTTGAAATCACGAATCCATCGGAGCTTTTTCAACTAATATCCGATGGCTGTGTAAACGAGCGCGCTCGAAATATATTCGATACATCGATAAGCGACAAGGAACCCCAGGGGCCGAGCTCCTGCGCCTGTCTGCTCTCCTGATTGTTCGAGATACGGCGTGTCTTTTAGGATGACGTCGTATGATGGGCGAAAAAAGACGCGAGGAAAAAGACGCCGCCCGGTGTTCTTTCGCGGGTGCGACAAAAAAAACGCCATACCCCCTTGGCCGCTCTCTTGGCATAGTGGGGCGCCATGAACGCGTGCTGGTGCACACCGGCTGTTATTGCATGCGAGGAAATAAAAAAAAAAGCTGCGACTGCTACACGAAAATGAAAAATTGCGCGAAATAGACAAATAAAGCATAAAAGGGAGAGGCAAAGAGTCCATGTAAACCAATCGGGCTGCTTTCGAAGAGAGAGAGGACGCAAAACCAATGATAATGTCGCTCTCGTACTGTATCGGAGAGAGACGATGATTTGTGAAGGCTATGTACAGTAACTTTGCGACTGCGCGCCCACAAAATGCGAGCCCGGTTTTCAAGAGTCCTGAAGTCCTGATTCGAACCTACCCACTTGCGATATTTTCATATTTTTCTTTCCCAACGAATTACTGTTCGGTATTGTGTTCTGCACCTGTAAATAGAAAGTTAAATTATTATTATTTTCTTTTGCAAAATGTTATTTGGGATGGAAGTTACAATTGATCACTTAAGTTTTTAAATTGTTTTATATTTACTTACTGTTGATAGTTGATAATTTTTTAAAGATCCTTCAATTTTTTCTTTACCAATGATATTTAGTACATACAATGGATGTTTCTTCGAGATGTTTGAAATTGAAATTCAGATATCTTTGAATTTGTCAATGTTTACAGGTGTCTCTTACGAAGATGCCCTACGGGATGGAATAATTTTCTGCAAACTCATGAACCGATTACAACCTGGAATAATATCAAAAATCAATGTCTCCGGTGGCGATTACAAAATGATGGATAATTTAAATCAGTAAGTTTCGTTTTATGTAAATAATCATGTTTCATTTATAACATCTTTCATCTTAACAAACTGTAAAAGTAAATTAATCAAGTTTTAACAAGTTAAAATTTGTTTAAAACAAAGCTATATGAACAAACTAGTATGAACCAGTCACAACATAAAAGTTGCAGAAAGATGTTCAAAATGTTCAAATTCAAATAAGCTACAACTATTAACATTCCATTATCAAAATCTACTAATTGAATGTAAATTGTAAACATTTAGACAAATTTACATTAGACATTCAGTAATCGAATAGTTTAAATTAAAAATGTTTTTTGAAAGTGGACAAATTGTACATAAACATTTTTTGTGTCATGTAAAAAATACTTTTTTATTTCTTTTGAAAATGAAATAAAAAAGCAAATACAGACAGCAGTAGTAATATGCTTGTTAGTACCAAAATGTTATTAATTTTTTTAATTTCAACAAGAATGATTGTACCAGATTTCTTGCATACAGATATAAATAATTAGAAAGAATTTCTCTTAATTAAAAATTGGACAGAGATAAAATTGATATAATTTGTTGAATGAAACGTCTCACATGTCGAGACACCGGCTGTTCCTCCCTTGCGTGTAACTTAGAATGACGATTGGGTCGGGTGCTTTATCACGTGTGCATGAAACGTTATGTTCGTTGGTGCTCATATGCGGCAGGCGCGCTGCTTATCAGGTGACCATGCCCAGCTGGAGCTGCTCGCATTCTTTAGCGTCGAAGGAGCGCAATCAGTCGGCTGGTTTGCGTCCCTGGTACTCGAGAACACGCGACGCGTCATTTATGCCGTACGAAAGATCCATCAAGGTGTTCCTGGCACTGACCAGCGAGCTCTTAATTAGTAGCCCTCGATAATTATCGCTCAGACAATAGAAGCGCGTTACTCGGTCGAAGTTCGACCTAGGAAAACATCTCTGACAAGGAGCTCAAACGCCATATTCTTCTTTTGTTTCTGCCTCGGGTCTCGACCTTTTGCCCCTCCCGACTATTTTTACTTGCCTCTGCTTTCATTTCGTCTCCCTCGATGAGGATTGGCACTTTTGCAACCCTTTGATTACACATCCAATGTCCCCTTTATCGCAACTGCAATTTCATTTTTGATATTTCAAATTTTTGTTTAATCATTTGATCTTTCTTTTTTCTAGGTTTCAAAAAGCTTGCATCAAGTACGGAGTTCCAGACGTCGACCTGTTCCAAGCTGTTGACTTGATGGAACGTAAAAATATTGCCCAAGTCACCAATACTATCTTTGCCATCGGACGCACGGTGAGTTTTCGTCATTATTTTTCTTGTAATTATTGATGTTTTATAATTGTTTTTGGCATTGTTATAATGACAATTGTTTTATCCCAGACATATAGACACCCTGAATGGCGCGGACCTTGGCTAGGACCAAGACCATCGGAAGAAAACAAACGTCACTTCACCGAGGAAACACTCAGAGCTGGCGAAGGACTTATTGGACTTCAAGCCGGATCCAACAAGGGTGCAACTCAGTCTGGACAGAGCTTCGGTGCTACGCGTAAAATTTTACTTGGAAAGTGATTTATAAATAAATTGAAATTTCATTTACAATTTGATTACAAATTTGTTATGATTATTAGTTTTATTTTCTCATTGCCAAGTTTTTGTTAACTTTGAGATTGTGATTTTGAATGAAAATCGAGATAAAAATGTAATGCGATGTAATGAAAATGTTATACAAAATCATCGAAATTGGAATTTAGTTTATAGCAAATGATGAATTTAATTGTTGATTTCAATTTGTTATTAATTATTCATCCAATTTTAATTATATTAATAAATTTACTAGAAAATGTTTAGAAAATTGAAAGTAATTAAACGAAATTTATCTAAAACAAACTTAAGCATTAAGAATGTTTGGTAAAAATGAAAAGGAGAGTCGTTTACAGTGAAGGATATTTCGGTACAAGTAGACTTTACAACGCCAAGTGTACGATTTGTATGTGGAGTGAACTTTTCTTTTGTACAAGTTACCACGTACATGAATCGACGTCTATACGTACAAGGGAAACGGTATTGTATGCGTGGGTACATGAGACTAGTGGAACTCGTCCATGACACAGACCGAATGTAGGCGTGACGTGTATGTACACGCATTACACGCATTCCTCGACCGGTTTCTACACCGCCAAGCTCCCCGTGGATCAGGCAAGTATCCTAACGTAAGGAAACCATTCGTGTAACAAAATCAAACTAAGATTCACATCCAATTTGATCGTACAATTCACCTTCTATTAACAAGAAAAAAAATGCCAAACTTGAAACTTTGCTTGAAATTTGCTAACTAACTAGTTCTTTCACAATGTTGAAATATTGTTTTTTCATGTTTCAAAAACATTTCTGGTTAAAAAAAAAATTAAAAAAAAAACGGAAAAATCCTTTCACTTTGAAATTGTAATTAAAAAATGTTGAAAGCATAAATTTGGATGTAAACAAAAATGTAAAATAAGATAAGCTGAAAAAGTGTCTACTTTTTTTTGAAGAAAGAACATATTAAGCTTCTAAGAATGTGTCTGATGGCAAGTTTTCAGACAAGTGTAGAGATGAGCGAAAAACAGTTTGCAAGTTGCGAGGAAGAAGGAACGGCCGGGACGGTTGGTTTTTGGACAGGTGACAAAATTTGGCGAAGGATCGACGAAGATGGCACGATGTCGGGCATTGTCAGAGCTGATTTGACACTCTTTCCATTTTCATACGCGCGCGGTTTGCGAATGCGTGAAGAATAGTGGGGCGCTTTGATGCGCGGAGCGGCCACTCCGCGACGCTCCCCTTTTACGAGGATCTCATGTAATTCAAAGAGTTGACTTCCTTAAGCAACGTCATTCACAATTTGCGGTCGGCTTGCGCAACTTTTCTGGTCTCCTATTAGAGGGGGTCCCCAAGAACTGGCCTGCCCCACGGATGACGATGATACGTCATTCTTAACTCTGTTGCGTCTCATGCGTGATATAATTCAGCCGAATTTCGTCGTTTCGCCATCCCATTTTCATATCTTCCTTCGGCATCCAAAGTTTGACCATGAAATGAACGAATAAAATCAAATTTTATTTTCAACTTCAAGTACAGAATTGTTTTTATATTGATAACAATTTTGATTTAGTTCATGTTTTTGAATTAAGTTTTTTGTTGTCACTTCATTTCTTTGTTTATAGTTTGTATCGTAAAAATATTGTTTCTTTGAGCTGTTTCTTTCATCTGTTGTTTCTTCTCTTTGTTGGGTCTGGTTTAATTTAATTTTGTTTGTTAATTTAATTTTTCATTCATTTATAATTTAATTGTTTTTGTTTGTTGCACAACTTTGTTTCTATTTTGTTTACGATTTTTTGAACTTGCTTCCATTATTTTTATGTTGTTTATTTGTGCTTGTATGTTTATAATTTGTCCTTTTATATTTGGTTTGTTTTTGTGTAGATTGTTTAGTAACTTTTCTTTGTTTTATTGTTATATCTTATTTTGTTTTTGTTTCTGTAATATTATACCTGAAAACCTGATTTTAAAAATAATCATTCAAAATTATTATTTTAATTAAAAATAGTTTACAACAGTTTGTAAATTGAACAATTACTAACTTTGTTACTTACTCATTTTCTTAGTTACTTACAAAAAAATGCACCACATTTTGTTATTTTTGTTATTATTTGCTACAAAATGGAACAACACGTTTTACATTAGTGTAATAACAACAATGCTGTGTTAACAAGTGTCGTATGTTTTTGCGTTCAACAACTTTGATAACTGAAATTTTTCTGTATTTTGTTAACAGCTTTGTCAGCATCTAAAACAAATGAACGAAAAAAATTATTGTACCCAACAAACAGACACAAGTTTTTCATCAATTTTTGTAATAAAAGATGTTTACCTTATTATTTTTGATGAAAGTTGAATAACAAATTGTTGTACAATTGTTATCAACACACAGTACTGTTAATAGCAACTGTTGTTCATTAATTAGGATTAAATGTAAGAAATTAAGAGGTAAGGAGTCTCTTGATGTTTCTGTGAGCCTATTCGCTCGGAGTTCATTGGTACGTTTTCACGGTACTCTTTGCCGCAATACCGGATTCGATTTGAACTTGGGTGACCCATAAACATAATACGCGACAAAGGTTCGACCGTTCAAGCCTCACTTGTTGACACCGTCGGGCCTAAAACAGCTCGCGACAAAAAGCTATTCCCTTTTCTAATACACGAAGAAAACCGTACAAGACACGAGACGTTATGTTTGGCATAATCAGGCAATCAGGTAAGTACAGTACTTTCATGCAACTGGCTCTTTCAATGCGCTCGGCACAGATCACCGCTTCGACTGTTCTGATCTCCCATTCATACGGCGGCTCTATTCGATCGACAAAAGTGTTTTGCGACAAACGATTAGACACTTAAATTCAAAATATTTGCCTTGAGTAGTAGAACAGATTTCAGAAAAACTAAATAGAAACGCATTTTTTTCCTTTGTCCGTTCGATTTTACTCACGCTCGGGCTTTTCTATCAGAGCTCGATTGTGATTGGTAGATCTTGCTTTGGGCGCGAAATTCAAATGTTGTTGACAATTTCAAACTGCAAAAACAATTGCTTGATTGTGTACAAAAATTTTTAAATACACATTTGATTCAGGGATTCAATTCAGTGATGCTGAGATACAATTTAAACAATTACAATTAATTTGCAGCAATTAAGGAGGTTATAAAATAAAATCGATACCTTTATTGAAATATCGAAGTTATTTTCAATATTTCGTCTGAATCTTTACCATTGCAGTCGTTACACTCAAACATTAAGAAATTAAACAAACAATTGTAGCTATTTTCATAATTAATCATAATTAATTTTTTTCAGATCCAGTGGCGCCCTCTCTTTTTCTACCGCATAGAGAATCGGTAACGGTGGATTCTGCTGCACCGATTTTCTGACAGCTCCTTCTTTTTTTCCTTTCTCGTGAGGATTTTGGTTGGAAAAATATAATTTGAAATAATTTCCAAAACAATATGGACGATAATGGTCCAATAATATACGGCCTTGAATTTCAAGTAAGAAAATTTATTGTTTTTATACTGGTACATTTGTTTGTAACTCGATGATTCGTCAGTATCAACAATAACAATTTTCAATGTTTGTTCCATTGATTTTGAATGAAAAACAAATATATCTTTCGTTTGTTAACAGGCAAGAGCTCTGTCAGCACAGACGGCAGAAACTGATATAGTAAGATTTATTGTTGGAACTCAGTCTCTGACTTTTGCCAACAATCAGGTGCATCTGGTGGAACTTAATGAAGAGTCTGGAAGTTTGAGTACTCAGATATACCAGCATTCAGTTGGCGAGGTCTGGGCTCTCGAAGCATCGCCCTCAGAACCAGACAGATTTATATCCTGCTATAATTCTTTGAGTGGTCAGTTTAATAAGGTGGCTACCTTATGTTGTAGCATCAACTAAATGGAATTTTAAATTTTATTATTATTATTTACATTTGTTTATAAACTGGTATACATTAGTAAGAGAAAAGAGATGTCAATCTATTTAAAAATCTTTAACCATAATGAAACTAATTTTTGAAACAAAAATGTATGATTTCAACAGAAGATGGTTCATGTCAGATGAAAGGTGCGATTTGGTCGCTGCCAAAATTGGGACAATTTACAAACGATATCACAGCACTTGAAAAAGTAGCAGACATTGACACAACGCCATATGGCAATGACCTTAAAAGCATAGCCTATCATCCAACGGATGGAAGCAAAGCAGTTGCTGTTGTTGATAATCATTTTGTTCTTTTTGATCTAACTAATGATGCACCCAAGGTGACTTTTTTTTGATTTTAAAAAGAATTGTAAGATTAGAGGTGACATGGCTCATTTATGAGTCTAATGTCATATATGGTCAGTTAATTGATGTAGCATTTTTTTAATAACCTCAGGTCGAAACTGTGGGCAGTTTATCTGCAAAAGGACAGCCTAGATTCAATAATGGAAAATGGAACCCCCACAACGGCTGTACCCAATTTGTGACGCTAAATGAGAACAATGTAAAAGGCTGGGATTTCAGGGCGCCGACGGAATCTGCTTGGGACATACCTTCTGCTCATTCACAAATCATTCGGTAGCACTTTGATATCATAAATTAAAATAATGGAAAACAAATGAAATGAGAACAAATGGTTTTAATCGAATGTGAAACAATAATTGTGTATTACATCAGAGACTTGGATTTCAACACAAATCGACAATACATTTTGTCAACTTGTGGTGACGACGGGTACATGAAATTTTGGGACATTAGAAATTCGTCGGAAGCTTTGCTAGCAAAAGCAGAACATTCTCACTGGGTTTGGAACATCAGGATCAATCGGTTTCATGATCAGCTCGTCCTGACCTCGAGCAGTGACTCTAGAGTGATTCTCTCTAGTGTAGCTTCAATCTCGTCGGAACCTTATCGCCACACAGTTCTAGCTGAAGATACATCTCAAACAGATGCCGGTTCACCGAAAAAAGAGAGGTACTAAAAAAAATTACTATCTAATTTGTGTGATATCTTAAAACGAAGATATGTAAATATTTGTAATTAATTGTCATTTGAAAGATGCTATTTTATCTCGTTAAAACCACCCTACCAACTCGGTATTCCAAATTAATGTCATCAAATGCTTTTAGATTGGATGATGGCGTGATTGGACGCTACGAGGAACACGAGGACAGTGTGTATGCAGTTGAATGGTCATCTGCGGATCCGTGGACTTTTGCATCATTGAGTTACGATGGTCGTTTGGTATTAAATAAAGTTCCGCGCAAATATAAATATCAATTACTGTTATAAATTTTCACATGAAAATAAAGAATTTCTATTTCTTTGAGTATAACTTGGATATCAAGTTGATTGATTTATTTATTTATATTTTTTACAAAATATGTAATTTAGCGAATGATAACTTATATACACAAACTTTGTAGAATCGAAAAACAAATGCACTAAAATCTTTCTGAAACTCTGCCAGCAACATTTCTCAACTGGCCATAAACTTTTGAAGGTACCTGTCCCATGATCAAATTACAAATAGATCGTCTTGCGATGGCTATGTTTTGGAAAGAACCGAGGATGTGAATTTTTGTGTCGGCTAAAACTATTCTGGTCTTCGTAGCATTTTCAATAGTGAATTTGGTTCTTCCGTCTTTGCCTGCCAATCGGCCAATGGCACGTGACAAATGATCACCGTTCAACGTTTTGACATCTTTGATTTCAAATGATTCGATGAACAAGTCGTCCAAACGCAACAGAGCCAATGCATCTTCTACTTCAAAACCAAGTACAAAAGCTTTCACAAAGTCTGCGCCTTTTTGTAGATTTGAAATGTTTGGATTTTCTTGGCTGGGTCGTAACTCCACATTTCTCGTTTTCAAATTGAACCTGGCTTCTAAACTCAAGTGTTCCACTAGCGGGGTGAAAATTTTCATCCAGTTTTGTTTCATCGGTGTGTATCTGTGAGCAGGCACTGGCACCTAAAATCAATACATTTTTTCTGTAACTTTTTAATAAAAACAGTCGCTATTTTTATTTTATTCATTTCATTTTTTTTTAATCATCATATTATTATATTCATGTTTATTGTAGTACTTTATTATTGTTATATTGTAACTACTGCTCTGTAACAATATAATAATACAATGAAATAATATAAATTATTACTTTAAAAAAATGCAGGCAATAAACAAAATAAACAAACATACCCGACGTATTTCTCCGGTATACTTTTTTCTTTTGTTTGATTTCGCTTTCACAGTTCCTTCAATACCGTTTACAGTTTTGATTTCATCCTGAAAAATCCAAAAGACTGAATATATCGTTTTGAAAATCATTAATCTTAAAATCTTATAAAAAACAAACATAACCTACCTGCTCCATAGGAGTCTCCGCAATCTTCCTCTTTCCTGTTTTAATTTTTTCCATGTTTATATAAGAATCTCCTCAATTGCACAACACTTGATTTAACAATCACTTTAAATTTCACAGACTGATTAGCGTTCACCGTTTACTTGCACATATGATTCAAAAATACACTTTTACAATTGTCAAATACTTTTTAATAAATGTGTGACACCCACGTGCACGCCGCGCTTCTCTTGATGATAATAGACCTATTCCGAATCTCAAAATGTGATCGTAGCGCCCTCTCCAAGAATAAACTGCTGGAGTACCGATGAAAATAATTTCCATTTATTTAAACTATAAATTCATAAATAAATATTGTTTCAATTTTAAAAAGACCGATGTACGTTTTCAAATGTTTAAATGTATAAAAATTGCTCCTGCAAAATTTATTTCACAAATAAAATTTGTATTTGGGTACTCCAATAGTTACGATTTCTGCCACATTTGTTTACATTTTGTCGGCGCTGTAAGAGATGAGAGTCGCTTGAGCGAGTGACACGTGCTGCCCCCTTGATCTTCGACATAACCTCCAAATTTGATTGTTTTGTTGTTGATCGATTGACTGCGATTGACAACCGTTGTTTCGCGAGAAGACTTTCATTTCAACAAAATAAAAATGCCGATTCTCGATAAAAGAAAAGGCGATGATATTCTTTCGCTTGTACCCGCTTCGAAGAGAACAAAACATGAAGTTATATTCAGCAGCAGAGAAAAAGCGGTTGTTCAAAGTGTGAGTTAACCTTGTACAAATACAATACATTGTTATGATGCTCCGATGATGACCATTGAAATTTTTATTTACAGGGACCGCCAAGGACATCGTCCTTAATGTCACCTATCATGTTATTAGAAGGACATCAAGGTGACATTTTTTCTATTGAATTTCATCCTGAAGGTCAATATCTTGCTTCTACTGGATTCGATCGGCAAATTTGTAAGTTATGATACTTGAAACAATAATGAAACAACATTATTTTTCATAAATAATAATAATTATAATAATAACGAATGTAAAAATGTTGTTTTCAAGTTCTTTGGAACGTTTATGGAGAATGCGAAAATATCGGCGTCATGTCAGGACACAGTGGGGCCGTGATGGAGCTTCACTTCAGTCCAGATGGCAATAACCTATACACAGCGAGCACAGACACAACATTAGGTTTATGGGACATCATCGCAGGCACTCGTATAAAAAAATTAAAAGGACACACATGTTTTGTGAATTCGGTGAGTGGAGCTCGACGTGGACCCACGCTCCTTTGCTCTGGTAGTGACGACAGTACGATCAGAGTTTGGGACACTCGCAGCCGACATCAAGTTCACACTCTGAACAACACCTACCAAGTGACTGCTGTAACTTTCAACGATACCGCTGAGCAAGTGATTAGTGGTGGCATCGATAATGATATCAAGGTTTGGGACTTGAGGAAAAACACGGTTCTGTATAAACTCAAGGGACACACTGACACCATCACTGGGATCAGTCTCAGTCCCGATGGGTCCTACGTTTTGTCCAACTCGATGGACAATAACTTGAGGATTTGGGACGTTAGGCCGTTCGCGCCTTATGAACGGTGTGTCAAAATATTGTCTGGTCACCAACACAATTTTGAAAAGGTAACTTAACGGGCAAAAGTTTTTTATCTCTCGTGCTTTGTTTCGTTTTGTTTCAATAACCAATAACAATATTGCTATTGTTTTATTTTAGAATTTGTTGAAGTGCGCTTGGTCACCAGACGGCAGCAAGGTATCAGCTGGTTCTTCGGACAGATTTCATTACGTGTGGGACACAACAAGTCGACGTGTATTGTACAAACTACCCGGTCACAACGGTTCTGTTAACGACATTGATTTTCATCCCAAAGAATTGATAAGTAAGCAGTCAATGATTGTTCAGTTTTTTCAATTTTGTTTTAGAATTTGTATACACCATCTCTAATACATTTAAAAGAATGGAATGATCATTAAATTAATGATTTTTGTGTTACAGTTTGCTCCGGATCCAGTGACAAAACGATATACATGGGAGAAATCGAAGCTTAAATTCCCGAATCTGTACTCAAGTTAGCAATGAAATTTTATGTATTTTTCATAAATCTATTACAATGAAGATAATAAAAGTGAAATAAAACGGCAAGTAAAAAGAAACAGTAAGTTTTAACAACTGCTGGACTGTTTGACAATTTGTTCAATCATCCTTTGGTACTCTTGTTCTTGTTCAAGACTGCGTTTATACGCTTGTTCAATCTCTTCGTATTCTTTTCTCCGTCGATTTTGTATCTCGTCCTTTTGAGCTTTGAGCTCTTCTGCATATCGAATAGCATTTAAACGCTTGCACTTGAGCTTCTCTAATAACTTGGCCTCTTCCGATTCCACTTGTTCCTGCACAATTCTATCTTCCAACTTACGCTGCTCTCTTTCGCGTTCTCTTTGCTCCAATTTTGCCCGCATCTGTTCCTCACGAACTTGCATGATATCCTGCAGCTCCTTTTCGCGAGCTTTTTGTTCTTGCAACTTGACTTGGTTCCTTTTTAGTTCAGCCTCTTGTGCCACTTTGTCGATCATCTGATCCATCTCTCGGTTACGTTGAGCTTGTTGTTCACGAAAGTCCTGTAAATTGTACGGAAAAATTCACTTTTCAAGATATTGTAACAGTGTATGGATTATACACCGCATCATACCTTTAAACTTTGCATATAAGCGATCAATTCAGAATGCAAAGCTTGAGCACTAATCTTGTATTTGATGCGTTCATTCTGGACAGCATCGGTTTGGCCTGAGGATGCAAACATTTGATCGACAGCTGCCTGTTCCGCTTTGTGTTCAGCTATTCTTGCCCTGGCATTTTCTAACTGGGTCTCCAACTCGCTTCTCAACTTCCTTCTTTCTTCCTGTTTCTTCTGCATCTCATTCAAACTCTCATCTCGAATGCTCTCCATGAGCTCTCTCAGTCGTTTCCTTTCCGCTTCCTTTTCCTCCAGCTCTTGGCGCTGCTTCGCCATCTTTTCCTCTATCTGTTCCTTCAGATTCTTCGCGGTAATTAATTTTGACTGAACCAACCGATCGGCTTTCTCCTCTTCTTCCCGTTTCTTTTGTTCCAACTTGTCCAGCCCCATTTTGTACCACATGTCTTCCATTTGTTTTTCGCATTCGATTTTCGCTGCCTTCTCCCGCATCTGAATCAAGTTGCAGCTTTTTACATCCGTCGTTGATTGTTTACGAAAAGTTTCCCTGGCTTCTGCGGATCTTGCCAAGTATTGTTGCACCCTTTTTGTTGATGCCTGCAGCTGTTGACTTTCCAACTGCTCTTTTTCTTCCTTCTCGCGCAAAAATTTGGAATTCTCTATTCGTTCATTTTTCATCTCGTCGATACGTCTTTCTAATTCTAAAAGTGACAACCGTTCATCCTCCGCCAAAAGTTGACGCAACTTGCTCCTTCTTCTGTTAACATTTTCCTCGTACTTTTCCATCTCTGAAATGACCCGCTTTTGAATTTGATGCAAAATAATAATCGAGACAAAAACAAAAACATACTATACCTTGTCTCATACGATGTTGTGTTTGTCGCTTGGCAATTTTTTTATCAGTGGTCGTTTCAAACGCCAGTTTGAATTTAAATTTACGTTCATCATCGTCAGTACCAAATACATGACTTTCACCCCGAAACAGGTTTGATTTAGCAGACTTGGTTTTTCTTGGTTCTGCAAGAACATGTGCAGTGTCGATGTTCGCCGTTCCGATTATATTTGCTGGCCGATACCGTCGAAACGATTGGTTCGGTCGCAACTGTGTTTGCTCTACATCCATCGCTTCGAATTTGAATTGTAAAATAATTATAACTAAACATCCAGTTGAAAAAACAACCAATTCTCATAAACACCCCTCGCCATGGCAACTTCAAAACAATCTGATTTTGAAATGTTTTTGTTTGGCTTCTTTTATTGTTTTGATACATCAGCAACAAAGAAATTCGAATTGAAAAAAAGGTATAATCCTGTTATTTATATCACAAAAAGAATACAATCCAAAGGATATATAAGAAATTATGCGATTATGGAGGTATAAAACATGTTGTCGTGTAAGTTATTGCAAGCTTTTTTTTTTTTTTTTTGCTTGAGAGCGCATCGATGCGCGCACCCCTGATTACATTGCGACTTGAAAGGGATGAGTTTGCGCAGTAACACGCGTCACGAGCTTTTCTTGATATGGATTCTTCAAAAATCCGCAGCTTTTTCACTTGATTATTCTCTCGGGTGAGATTTGATGAACAAAATATGTCGAGCGAATATCAGCACGCTTGTGAGAGAGCACAATTGTTTGGACAGCCCATTCCATCTGAAGAAGAGTGGTTGAAAACTTATCAACCATCTGACGATCAGCAATATGCAAAACAATCTGACGATGATGAAACGGCTGTCACGGAGGTAAGGCGAAAACTCAAAATATAAACAATGACTTGTTGAATCAATTTGTTTGTTTATGCTGAATAATACAGATTAACAATTACAATTGCATTATGTTAATTTAGGAGTTGGAGCATTCCTCTGAGAGCAGCAACAGAATTGGGGGTGGTCTAGAGGAATTGACGAATATTCTGAGTTCAACTCAACGAAAAATCAATAGATTCAAGGTATGCAAAATAAAAATAAACAAAGAATCGGAAATGGCGCGAAATATTTATCTTGACTTTGAAGGTTTTCCTGTCCTGCAAACGGTCACGCGTTTTTAAATTTTTAACTCGGTCAGAAATGTAACAAGGACACATTTTAATCAATAATAAAACATTGTTGAAAAGTTTAAAAGTACCTATTTATTTACTGATTCAGAATCATTCAAATTCAAAGGTGTAAATGTCTCGATAGACTGTAAATGTTTTAATGCATGGTGTTGAAATTTCTGAAATGTTGAAAAATGAGGTTTCCAACTTGGGTTGATAATCATGTTTGTTTTTTTAGATGGTATGCGGAAGTTTGGGATCGATGTTGAAGATAAGAAGAGGCTCTCAGTCATCGTCATCGTCGTTACCGAATACTCCAAAACATGCAATAAATGATGAAGGTGCGAGAGATCCAATCAACGATGATGAACCGATTATCGAACCGGAACAGAATCAGAATAATCCTATATCGAACAAGAATATAGACATTGGAGAAAAGATGGGCTCACATCTGAACAAGCTCGACTCGCTGATATCAAAGGCCGAGAACGCGCAGTATAGCATGGCACATCAAACCAAACAGATGCGACGTATCATCAAATGAGGGATTTCTTTATTGTGCGTGGTACTTTCAATGTAAACAAATAGCACTTCAATGTTTGCCAATGCTTCAATACTGAACTTAATCTTATCTCTCTTCGCGGACGAATCAATAATTGCTAATGTTACGTACATGTGATAAAAAAAGGAATTATTTTGAATCAATGTCGATGACTGATTTTCATTAGACTAGATTATAAAATTAGAGAATATATGGTTATTTTAAATAGTTGGACGTATTGAGATGACACGCGAGCAATCGCTTGGTGTTGTTGACATTGATGACGACTGACTGATTATATTTTATTAATTCTATATAAAAAAGAAATTCTATAAAAAATAACGATATAAACAAATGAAGATACGCGGGGATATATTTTAAATACTCTCGTTCCAATATCACATTAACAACGACATTGTATAACCGTTAGATTGTTGAACAAATCCAAAAACTTATATTTGTTATCTAATATAGATAACATGTTGAATGTACATTTTGTCTATATTCTAATTTATTTTGATGCTTTGAATAAATATTTATTCATCAAAAAACATTGATGAATTTCATATCGTGTTAATTAGTAACAAGTCAATTAAAACTTTTCATTTTAAACAATGTTTTTTTATTAGAAAAACTCCAGTTGTTTTTTATTGCACATACAATTATACAAATTGTTTAAATGCCGCTATAATTTATCTTTTTTTGCGTCTTAATTAATATAAAATGTTTCGCTTGATTGTATCCTAAAATAGAATTCGTTGAAACTCGTGAATTAGCACCTGTCTTTTTATAAACGAACAACAATTCAACAAATCGAAGCCGACAAAGGAAACAAGATACTCATGTCTAGCGTACTACAATTAAAAACTATAATGTTTAATTTGGGGGCAGTCAGTAATTTCCCAGTGCAATTTGAGAAGTGTCAAACGTTCCCCACTGTCCCTATAGATTAATTGAATACTTCTGTGTTTGAAGTTTTATATATAACGTATTGAGCTTCAAAATAATTGCAATGTTGAATAATTGCAACTTAAGTCGAGATTGTCAATCATATTTTAAAACGGTAAATTCGTTTTAAAACATTAAATTTATTTTAAAACGTCAATCAAGACGTAAATGCCTTCTGAATTATCTAAATTAAAATCATAAAAATGCTATCAAACGAAAAAAGTATTCATTCATGAAAAATCTAATAGTATTAAAATTGTACTAAATTGATTTGATTGACAAACATGAAGTTTGAGTATACAAGATTGAATAATGAATATAGATTATTAGGTTAAAACACTATTTCACAAGATTGACATCAGATAACGATATATACAGTTATGTAAATATACATTAAAAAGGTCGCTTTTTTAAAAAAGATAAGAAATAGAAAAAATCTTTTGATTTCACTGCCGAAGCAGCGGTATCTAATGGTTTAACGGTAGATAAAAAATTGAATCCTGTAGCTTTCATATTTGAGTTTGGCTGCCCCAAGCTCTGGTTATCGCCGTCCTCATGAGCTTCTTCCCAATTGTTTGTACGATGAAACCGATTTTTTGTAACTTGTCATGGTCCAATATTTTCCTTCCGTCAAAAATGTACGCAGGTTTCATCATGTTGTCATAGATTCTCTCGTAGTTCAACGTCTAGAAGCAATACACAAACAAATGAATAAATAATGAAATAACTAAATACAATTTTTAAATGAAATTTCGAAACAAAATTGTTTGTACAAGATAGAAAAAGGACTTACAATAAACTCGTCCCATTCCGTGCAAACGACAATGGCATGAGTATCTTTAGTTGCATTATAAGGATCTTGAAAAATTTCAATGCGACTTTGTACAAGTTGCGGGGTTGAGGTAACTTGAGGCGACGTCAAATCATGGATGATCTGAGTCGGCTCGACCTTAGGATCGTAAATGTGTAGCTTAGCCCCTTCGTCGAGAAGAGTTTTGGCAACGTGGATAGCCGGCGACTCGCGTGTGTCGCCCGTGTCTTTTTTGAACGCAAAACCAAGCAATGAGATGCGTTTATCCGTTACAGTATTGAACAACGATTCAATAACTTTGGCTGAGAATCGTGACTTTTGATATTCGTTCATGTCGATAACTTGTTGCCAGTAGGACGCAACTTCGGGTAGATTGAGACATTCGCAGATGTACACTAGGTTGAGGATGTCCTTCTGAAAGCAAGATCCACCGAAACCAACGGACGCTTTCAAAAAGTTTGAGCCTATTCTTGAGTCGAGGCCAACTGCACGTGCAACTTCCGAAACATCAGCACCAGTCGCCTCGCAAACTGCCGACAATGAATTGATACTCGAAATTCGTTGAGCCAAAAACGCGTTTGCGGCCTGCAGAAATAAAATTTGTTTTCATTATTATACAGTTTTTTGTTTTTTCAAGAAGTTTAACTAATAATAAAAATATATTATATTAAAATATAACTTTCTTTTTTTTTTTTTCAATAAAAATCTTATTGAACTCAAACTGTTTTTAAACTAAACATTTCATAGATAAAATCATGAAACTCTTACTAGTTTGGACAATTCTGAACTCCATGTATTTGTGGTTAAGATATTTTCCTTGGGTATCCAATGTTCATAGACTTGAGACAGTTGTTCAATTGCAGCCTGTCCTTCAGCAGTTTCCTCACCGCCAATTAAAATTCTATCGGCATACAATAAATCGTCGATAGCAGTTCCTTCCGCTAAAAATTCTGGATTCGATAAAATCTGCAAAGAAGAAAAAAGAACAATGAAATAACTTTAGAATTTTATATCTCATCTTCATCTGTCTCATTGTTTCAATTGTTGTTGCTCATATTATAATTTGTTTAAAACAAAGTAAAACAAATGATTAGAATTATTATCACTATTTTTACTGATTTTAAATGTCCTGTCCAATTGTTGTTATTTGTTGATAAATGTTTTGGTTTGCTTGCATTGTTTTGATAAGAAAAACAATTCAAGCGAGTGAATCAACAAAAATAAATAAAAAGAAGTCCAAATAAAACAAACGTTGAAGGGAACTGTTTATTTTGTCGGACCTGATAAGAGACCCCTGGTTTGTGGTTAGCTCGGAGAATGTTCATAATGCTCTCAGCCGCTCTAACCGGCACGGTGCTCTTTTCCACAACTATTTTATTTCCCGTTGCTATCCGAGCAATCATTCGCGCCGCGCTCTCAACATATTTGAGATCGGCCGCTCGGCCCTTGCCATTTCCAAAAGTTTTTGTAGGTGTGTTGACCGAGATGAAGATCAACTCAGCCTCCTGGATGGCTTTGTCTATGTCCGTGGAGAAGAACAGGTTCCTGCCCCTGCAGGTCTGCACAACCTTGTCCAAATTGGGCTCGTAAATCGGTAGCTTGTCCGAGTTCCATTGTTCGATTCTCTCCTTGCTTTTGTCCACCACTGTCACAACGATTTCAGGACACTTGAGTGCAATAACACTGCACGTTGGACCGCCAACGTAACCCGCTCCGATGCAGCAAATTTTCTTTATCGTCATTGCTGTCCTTGGTGAATTCAACGAATCTGAAACGAAAACGCTCTTTTCATTTCCTTTCACTTTAATTTCATCTCAATAACAGCACTTTTTTTCCTTATGTAATCTATAATCTATTGTCAATCCGCAATAAATAAGAAAGTGACTCTTCATCCTTGACTGAAATAACTGAACGATTTCCTCTGATTCATTTCCCCACCAACCACCAACCAACCAACATTGACAATTTGATGAGATATAAATTTATTGAAACAAATTAATAACTACCATACAATTGCACACTTTGACAACTGATATTCTTCATTTTCCACATACCGTAACCTTGAAAACTTTGACTGCAAAATGATGAGTCTTTCAGCAATTAAAACCGGTCTTTCGACTGTGTACTATGACAATTAATTTATTAATTGAAAAAAATAAATAAATAAATATGAATGAAATTTCAGTGTCACTGATGGTTCTTGGAAATGTTTCATTGTGTATCAAATTTTGTAATCATGTTTGAGGAGTACCTTGCCCTTGGGTCGATGCCGGGAATCGCAACGAAAGTCAACCAGAGTGGATTGTAGGGCGTTGTCGTCTTTTTAAATTTGACGTCCACCCCCGGCCACCATGCACAACACAACGTTCCCCAAGCTCCACCACGCTCCTCCAAAACGGGACTAGCACCACACAGTTGTTGTCAGTTGTTGTACACTGCACGCTTGCCTGCAGCGCTGCCACTTTATAATGTACTCAACAACGGCGCGCGCACAAACACACCAACAAGCTGGTTTTTCAATTTTTTTTAACCCATAGCCGTTGAACGAGACACCGATCTCTGTTTTTTTGACAGGTCTCTGAATCTGTGTGCGAACCAATGAAATTGGATGGATATTTTCTGTCGTCCGGTTAGAGGGAAGTGGCTACAAGCTACAAGGAAAGTAACTACGTACGCGCCACCTAGTGGCTTTTCACAACAACAATTATTCAACTGTATTCTCTTTTATTTTAAACTGGAAATTGTGCGGTAGACAAAATGGACTGTTTTTATTAACCGAATAACGTGAATAAAACTATTTATTAAACATTCTTCATTCAATTAACATTGTTTTCAAAAAAAAAATGTCAATATACAGTTAAACATTTTACTCGTCTGTTGAAGTATGATTGTTTTTTTTTTTTTTTTTCATGTTTCATATACTTTTGATGCTTCAATTATAACTGTTTTGCTGAATTTTGCAATTTTTTTATCATAACGAATGGTAATTAAATTTTATGACGTTCTTGTTATTGTATTATCAATTCCCACGTTCAAAGTCGTTAGACTGAAACAATTCTGAAGCATTAAAAATGATCGTTCAACTTTATCCGGGGATGTTCTACCGAACAAACTAAAAAACATGCATACATATTTTTGTAAACGCACCCTTACCAAATGCCTGAGCGCGTTATTCTTTAGACACTGAGATCAAACAATGATGTGTTGTAGAGTGAAAAATGTACAGATTTAAGTACAAACAAGATGTGCAAGTTGATAATTGTTCAGTTAATGGAACAACAATGAAACGTTTTGAGAAAAGGTAATTTTTCATCAAACCAACTGAACAGAAAATACAAATATACAAAGTTATAGGTTACTTCATGCAATGCGCATGCAGACGGTGTATTTTTAATTTTTGACACAAATCATAAAACTGACTTCATCCGTTTACAAACTTTTATTTATTATTTATTTAACATTTTCATCTATCATTAATGCAAATTATTTTTGATTTTCAGAGACAATCAAGTGATTGTGATAATTCTGAAGTGAAGAGTGTGAACAAAACAAGGATACAACAATCAAAATATCATACAAATAAGAGGATGCAACTGATGAATGAGTCAAAGATAAAAAATTGATTGCAATGGATGGCGAGAGCTCGTGTGAGTACGAGCAAGATGTGAGTTACGAGCAGGGATACGAGTACGAGGACCAATCAGAGATGGACGAAACGATGCTGGACCTTTACCAGCTGTGCGTAGAACCAAGTGTGGTCGGCACCGTCGAGTACATTGTTCCGTTGCTCGTGATAACCTACCTCTTCAGCCTCTCCACGCGTTACATCAAACGCGCCAACCTGCGCCATGGCGTCTCGACTTTCTTCGGCGCCGTTGTCCTCCACTACTACGTGCCAGAAAGTCTCATCGTTATCATCATCTTCAGCAGCCTTTCCTACCTCATCGTCAGCCACTCGCACGGCGACTCAAGCTCTGCCTCCCTGACCATCTTCCTACCAAGTCTCCTAATAGTGCTGTTCTGTGAATTCTCCATGAGTGCTGCCACCTGGCACAAGATCCGCGGCGTGATGATGATCGTCGTCATGAAAATCATCAGCATCACCCTGGACAGTTACGATCCTGCGCAACGTCCGCTCATCAACATCCACAACTATTTCGGCTACATCTTTTGTCCGGCGACTTGTTTCTTTGGGCCCTGGGTTTCGTTCAAGGACTACCTGTCGATCTCGAGCACGAACAAACGTTGGGTCGCCGCTTTCTTTGGACACTTCGTCCTCTGTCTGGCGTTCCTCGTGAGCTCCAACTGTCTGGTGTCTTGGATTTTCAAGGACAGTTACGTCGGCGATTATATCTGGCTCGTGGCGTACCGAGACGCTCTGGCGTTCAGGACCTCGCACTATTTCATCTCATTTATGTCAGCCAGCGTGGTCATCCTAGGGGGATTCGAGCACACGACTTTTGCAACGGTCACCAGACCAATGGAGATCGAGCTGCCGAGATCGTTGGTCCAGGTGGTAATCAATTGGAACGTGCCGATGCACTATTGGCTCAAGACGTACGTCTTCAGGCCAGCCCGAAGACAGTTCGGAAGGTTCGGCGCCATACTCACAACTTACGCAGCCTCCTCCTTGCTCCACGGGCTCAATTTCCAGCTGTCCGCGGTGTTGCTCAGTCTTGGGTTTTACACCTACATTGAATTTCAGTTACGCCTGTTGTTGTCGGAGGTCTTTGACGCCTGTGTCGGCTCGAAGTCATGTCCCCCGCACAAATGCAATCATACGAGAAAACACAATTGCGCCTGGGTGATGGTCATTAACCTTGGCTTTTCGTTTCTTTCTGTCTTCCACCTTGCGTACCTGGGACTCATGTTCGACACCTCGGAGCTCCAGGAGACCGGCTACAGCTACAGCCACACCATTGAAAAGTGGTCGCAGCTTGGTTTCGCTAGTCACTGGCTGGCTTTTTTCACCTACTGCGCCTACTTTTTAATCAGATAGTATATGCACATCTGCTTGTACAGACGGTTCTGTCAGGTCCTGCTTGCCGATGTCGATAAAGAGGTGTGACTCAAGCGGCCGTTATTACTTGCAGTATTACCACGAAAGTATTACACGGGGCTGGGCAAAATATTGTAGGTCTCAAGCATTTAGATACAGGCTTGAAATTGAGTGTAAAAATGTAAAATGTAAAAATGAGTGGCATCGAGGCGTTGCTAAACATTTAATTTGGAACGGAGTCGCGTGGTTGCAAGTGAAAGAAGTCGCTTGATTTATTTATTTAAATTACAATTTATATTTGAGTTGTGATTTATAGAGGAAAGATGGTTTGGTTTTAGAAGGCAGAACGAAATTCCAATGAAAAAAGCCTTTTGGTAAATCTTCAAAGTTGGGCATAGACAACTTCATAAATAATCGCAACGTCAGCTATGAAAATTAACTACTGGTATACAGATGAAATATAATTTTTTCATTTATATTAATTATTGGGACCCAAAGTATATCATGCGACTCTTTAATAGACTTTTTGAAATCGCCAAATTGACGTCAGTGAAAGAAAGTAAAACTGCATCACTGAGTGGTGCTATTGTACTAAGCTAATGTGGCAGCTTCAGGGGTACAGATTGTGACTAAAATATAGTTCATTTTTCAATTAATTTCATAATGTAGCTTATTGTATAATCTTTTTGATTGGTTCTTAATAATTCGATGGTTAATAAAATAAATATGGTCACATTTGTACTCTCATAGCAGCTATTTTTATTAGCTCATACGGCGACCACTAATGTCGCAAGATCAATTAAACACAAGCAATTTTTTCCTTAGTAAAGAGAAACGTATTTCTGTATTGAAATACAGCCCAGCCCTGCTAACATAGCTGTAAAAAAATTCATCCAATTCTAATAAAGTATGCTCATATTGGGTATATTATATTTTACAACAACAAACTGTACAACGTTGCACAGACTTAATCTAGGCATTTATAACAATCACTTCGATCGTCACATTTTTATACAATTTGCACTCGTCTTTTTACAATCAAAACTAAATGATGCAAAAATAATAACTTTGGTACGTACAATTTGATATGTAGTGACATTTTAAAATCAAATTATTGTCTAATGTAAATGTATATAAATAACTAACATTCTCATGTCGAATTTGTTTTCTACTGAGATTAGATTAACTGTGTTTCGCACACACTTACTCACTTCCGCGCGCACAATCATACTTGACTTTTAATGCTAATACCAATTTCATGATGACTCTGACATATTTGTAACATATTTCGTGTATAATAAATAATAACAATAGTGATACATATAATAATTAACAACGATGAAACACTTTTTTTCCGTCAAATAACAAATTAAAGAAAACATAAATGCTCATAAAAAAACGTTTATAATTTATGAAAAGCGTTTATAAAAGCATTATGGAAGACGAATGACAAGAATTTTTTAAATTTTAGAAGTATATAAACTTTTCTCAAGGATCTTATTTCAAACAATTCGTGTTGATCAGCCAACAAGTATTGCTCCAGCTTGCTCAAACAATATAATCATCCTATTAATCCAATCACAGATGCTTACGTATCTTTTGTATACAATTTTTGCAAATTTTATACATCTTACGAAAAATGTTAATTCTCGTATCATATCACAGTGAACCAGTGTCACCCATTTTCATCACGCAGGTGAACATTCTTTTCTATAAAAGATAAAATCAGCTATGATCAACATCAAACAAGCGAAGAAAGAAATTCAAAAAAGGAGCAAACAAAATGAAATGCTGACGATAGGTGGACATTTGTATAGTGCTTGAATTAAAAATGCAATTGTTAATAGAAATGCCAATCCTATTTTTCATAAGATTTTGTACGATACTCGATTAATTGTTGTTAATGATGTATTATAATGTGAATAAATAAAATGTAATTCCTATACAGTTATATTACTTTTGTTCTTTAGTTCGTTTAACTAAAAAAAATGTTTCTTGTACTTGGAATTGTTAGATTGTTCGAACTGATAACGAGTATTGTTCTAGAATACTATTTTAGTGGAGAAAATGAACATTGAAAAATGATAACCGATGAAAAATTTGCACATAAATCGTCAACTTTTATGCATCTGTTGTATTATAAGTTTAAAAGTGTCAAGCGAAGTCGTTACTTTGTTGTTGTAAAGATAATGCGTTAAGCATTGACTGTTGGGCGTCATCTTGATCCACGCTTGACTCATCGAATGATTTCACCTGGCGTTCTTGCATCTTTGCCTCAGCGAGCCACTCGCAAATTTCATGGATGTACATTCTTCTTTGCAAGACGTCTCTTGTTCTGGGCCGAGATCCAATATACGTGGAACAACCCTTTAAATTAAGATAAACCAATAAGATAACAGAAGATAATCTAAATGATTTACAATTGATTATAATTTGAAAACAAACAACTAAAAAAGATTGTGGAAAAATATTACATACATCGACAGTAAAGACGGATCGCAACTGATCCAAGACTTGGAAATTAGGAATCATGTTCTGCAGATCATCCCATTTCACCTCAATTTCTTCGTGCAAAATTTTCTCTTCGTCCTTCTTGGACGTGGATTTTTTATATTGAATCCGAAATCGAAAAGCTTCCAAAAAGCTTGACACGACGATTGTCAATACAATCATGGTTATGAGATAAAACACCATAAAATACATTCGAGTGTATTGACCGACTACGATGGTGTAGGCGTTCATCAGTATAAACCAGTTGTTCACTACCGTCAACTCGAACAATGTAATACCGCTTGCCATCAAATTATCAAACGTGTTCAAGTAATAATATCCGATGGAAGATGTTGAATTCTCCGAGTACTTGTAAAAATCTTCCACGGTCGAGTTCCTATGAAATTGAAAAAAAAAATGTAATTGTAAGTAATTGTAATTACATCAATCTATTGTAATCTCTAAATAATAACGTAATTACTTGCAACAGTTTCGCATATCATGGCCAGCAAAAAGTTCCATGCCAATGATAGCAAAAAAGTAATAGAGGACAAGCATGACGACCGCTGTTGAACACATGAGTGGAGTAAGGATGACCAAAGTGCCAAAAACATCGCGGTACCGTTTTTTCATTTTGAAAAGTCGCAACGTCCGCAGAGGACGGAATATAACAAAAATGACAGCGCCAGGGAACAGTGTGATGACGCACGCTGCTAACACAGTCATTATCGAAGTGGTAAGATCGAAAAGGTTCCATCCAGAGTTGAGATATCTTTGTGTTCCCAAACTTAAAACTTTCGTCAGGGTTTCAGCAACAAACACTGCAACAAAAAACCGTATTATAAAAGTGTTTAATTTTTATTGTTGAACCAGTTTAGATTAAGAATGGTACAAACTTACATCCACCAAATAGTAGCGTGTCCCAGCACGCAGCGAACGCGTGAACCGCCGCTTCTTGACTTTCATAAGATTCGAAAATTCTCAGTGCCATCATAATTGCATTGCATGTTATCACAACATCTAAAAGTATTTCATATTTCGTAAGGTTCCGAACAATTATTAATTATTCTTTTGCATGATTTGTAACAGTATGATTAAATATACCTACACGCTACAAACTTTCTTCTATCTGGCCATACTTACATATCAAATGTTCAAAATATTTCCAATCTGTAATGACACGTGCACCTTGGCACAAGTATTGCAAAGGTTCCCAGGCTGTGCTGTACCATGGAATACTAGTATACTGTCTTTCCCAAACAAGTATTTCTGCGTCATACACGGACAAAAATTCTTCTCCACTCAACTCTCCCGTACCCGATGAATTCAAATAATTGAATATCAGTATGATGTCTCTTAAAGCTAAAATCATAATTAATATTATTATAATTCATTATTATTATTAATATTATAGATTAACATTGTGATTGATATCATACGTTTATGTGGAGCATAATACCGCATAACACCCTCAAACTGACGGAACGTGATAGTGTCTGGACTCTGCTTGGAAACGAGCAGTTTGAAGGCATGTTGACAGGCTTTTCTCTTATGCAGAAAGAGCTTTTTGAATTTTTCACGCTCCGCAGTGGTAAAAGACTCGCTCACCACAGCCAACATTAGATTCATCATTACGTACAACATCGTACACAAATATGATATAAAGAACAGTGCGTACCACTTGCTTTTGGAAAACGACGCCATCATAACATCGGGAAAACTAAATTATAAACAGTGTCATCGATTGTCGTATTGGTACTAGTACTACAAGAACATGCCATGGTATATTGAGAAAATGATATTGTAAATAAAAAATGTTAATCATCGATTACATTCTAAACTATCAAAATGTTGTAAAAATGATGATCAATTTCTAATCACCATTTCTAGGATAAGTCTATTATAATTATATAATTATAATTTCTTTCAATTAAATCAGTTCTTTACTCTTTACAATATTGTTTTCTCAGTGCAAGTAGTTGAAATGAAAATTACTTTGCAGTGGTCAGCAGTACGAATAGACTGACAAAACTGTCATGCAACGTGGCAAAATTGCGATTCGTGTCACTGAAGAGGAAGTAGCCCAAGACCATGTACGCAAGAATGAAAAAAAGTAAGAGCCCAAGCATGTCGATGATCGGAGGAAGAGTCTGCAGAATTTGTCTTATAAATCGTCTGACGCCCCCGCAAAATTTCGTGTCCACCAGAAATATTGGTCGTAGAGCTCTTGTCACTCGAAAGTGCGATGACTGACGAGCCAACACTGTCAGAGCTTCGATGAACATAATGATCAGCGTCACACACTGCAATACATTTTTAAATCTTAGTTACGTCTTCGGTTCGATTTAAAAGGATGGGAAGAGGAGATTTCATAGCATTTTTGTTGCACACCTTGAGCATCGTCCTTTTATGCTTCAATGTTGTTCGCCATCCTATCCATCTCAGCTTCAACGTCAGTTCAACGCCGATTGATATCAAAGCCAACAGTTCAATCGTTCCATGAGCCCAGACGGGTAACTACAAAATAAAAATTCAGTCAGTTTTACATTCACAGCTATTTTAATTAGTGACAATTAAAATAATAAAACTATCAAAAATGAGCTCAATTTTACATAAAAATATGCCCTCATACTGGACTTTTTGGACGAAACGTGACGAAAAAAAAACACGATGGTATGACAGTTTGATTTATTTTGGATAGATTGTGATTATTTTGTACGTTTTATTTTGCAAATGAGTCATCATTCCACTAACCCTGAACAACGGAACTGCTGGTTCTTCAACAAAAGCTAACGCCAATAAAATGACCGATGTCAAAAGATCCAATCCATAATACCAGTTGTTGTGGACCAACAAATAAGCAGGCAAATCTTCCGGGTGTTTCGGATGTGAATCAAATTTTTCATTGTTCCTACCTTCCTGTAACAAGATATGAAAATTGCTAATGATTCGAACATCCGTGAGACTAATGAATTGAAAATACGCACTTGTAAATAAATAGCAGCCTCGTGATAATTCATCTCCCAAAAGATGTCGGAATCAAGTGGGCCGGCGTCATCGTGTCTCGAGAGCGCGATGTCCTCCCCAACTGTGTTACCGAGTTGAGTTTCTCCTGAATCGATTGCTCGACTCACTTGGTTTGGAGTCAGATCCTGTGATTTATTCGATGCCATCCTCGGCCGTTCTAAGGAACCCCAACACAACATAGATCCATATTCTAGAAATACACAAAATTTAAAACTATATTATGTACACTTACATACATATTATATATGTAATTTTACTAATTACAACACAACACAATAGAGACGTCCACACGAATGACTTTTACGTAACAAATTGTGCATCGCAAAAATATTAACATCTCTGATGCTCGCATTCCCCACCTTTTTTTTCGTTAAGGAAACTTCATTACACTTTTTGTTATCAATATAACAGGTTGATCCTAACAAAAACAATATATATTTTTTCTAATTTTTCACACAAAATTTCTGTAACAAAATTGTAGAAAAAAAAATTCTAAATTAAAAAAAAAAAAACAGATTGAATGTCAGAAATGTTTATGAAGGTTTGATTTCACATCCAAGGAATTAAGATTTTAATTGTTTAAAAGAAATGAATAAAAGATGATATGGTCTGTCAAAAAAAAAAAAAAAAATTGACAGCAGTTGTAAAAGATGTAACGTGACATGGCAATAAAATAATGATAAGATTAAAATTCAACATTCGGAGTGGATAAGCAAAAGTGTATAATTATAAATACCAAAACAGATGTTCACGTTTGTTGACGTTCATGAATTTAACATTTTAAGGTTTCTAAGAAGGTAAGATGTGTGAGTTGCAATTAACTGACGAGTATCAAAATATAAATATGGATAACGACAGAAACTGAAAGAGCCACCCACGCACGTTACAAAGTTATACAAAAGTGCAACTCGAAAAAAAAAAAGAAAAATACAAAAATTGTGTGAAAGGGAAAAGCGAACTTACTGGGATTAGCTGTTTGAGTGTTGTTTTGCAATGTGACATCATCATTTATACGTTGATACACATCGGTCGAGTCGACGTTATTCATTGGCAGCTCCGCGAGACATGCGACTGACTTGTTTCGTTCTTCAAACACAGATTGGACCACTTTGCGATCTCATATCGAAACCGCGATCCCGCACAAATAAAACAGCTGATCAAATGAAAATCAATCCAAGGACAACGACCTACCATCAGTCGCGCCACCAATCAATCAAACCAAACTCTCATCCCAACCTTGTTTTTTGCACTCCAAAGAGAGAGATAGAAATCAACTTGGTGTCACTTTAGGAACACTATCAGCAACACTTGAACAAGTTTGGATTTAAAAAATCAGAACGCGAGAAGCTTGTTTTTTTAATGAAAACAAAAACAAAAATACTGATTTCAAGATGGAGCCAAGATCAATTTTGGCTTACACTTTCCTTCCAGCTATGAGCGAATTGACATGCACAACCTGTGAATTGTATCCTTCCGATGTTCGAACATCTCTTTTGTTTCATTCCTTTTACATTTGCAGGTAACGAAAATTACAACAGCTATGATTGTTTTTGAAATTATAATAACAATGTTTATCTGTTAATCTTGCGTTTTGATAATAAAAAAAGTACAGAAGAGTTTTTGTTTACACTTTCAGGTTTATTCTCACTGAAATATCTGACGTTTTGGTTGCGCCTAATAACATTGACAATACCATAACTATAATAAGTGCGAAAAAAGATTGCATCTTGAAAAAGATTGGACTAATACCAATTTTGAATGATAATCTGAGGGTAAGAGAACACATTTTGTTTTTATTTATTTTTTGTTTTTAATTGTTTGTTTGTACTATTTAGATTTTGGATGAAAAAGTATTGTTGGGTGAAATTTATGACAGTTGCTTGTCATATTCTATTTTAATAAAAATGTCACCTGCTTGGATCAAGGTGGACAGATATTTTATCCAAAGTGAGGATTTCATATCGTACAATCAAGCTCCAAATGCTGTTGAAGTTGACGTTAGTCGGTACAGTGAGTATTTCAAAATATTGCAAAAAATAAATGGGGATATTATAAGTATAACGAACTAAATAATTTAAAGTTGTGTTTTATTTTTAATAGGTGAAAAATTATTGCTGTTACGATTGAGATCAGTTGTTATAAATATCGAGTCTTATTTTGAGCCTAAAACGTGTACACCAAGATGTTGGAATAGATATAATGAAAGCAAAACGGGTTGCATAAATATGAGTCTGTCACAGCAAGTGTACGTTTTACCAAGGTGATATTTTATACAAAAATTGAAATGTTTGATTTTAATTGGTAAGGTATAATTTTTACAATAATCAAAATTGTTTGTAACTAGCATGAAACGCGGAAACATTGTATCAATTAGCAAAAGTATTGTTGATGGGAATAGTATTCGAGGAGACTGGTTGAACCAGGTAGTATAATATAAAAAATATTTTCCTGACTTCGTCCTGTTGTACATCTCAAAACACACTAAAGATTTGGAATGTTGTAACTATTTAGAAATTGTTGCTCAAAAAAATCACAACGACTTGGCTTGATCTACCTTAGTCAATTGTTATTTTTATTTAATGATTCGTCTTCGATTCTGTTCAAGTATGGATACTTGTTACCAAACGAAAACGAGCTATCATACTGCAAAGTGAAACACCTCGATTCTGAACAAGATATCATGATTTATCCCAGTGTGTGTCTACTCGCAAAACCTTTGCATATTGTTGACTACAGCATGGATAGTAGAACTGTTATAGCAAGCTTTTTGAGAACGCTGATTATAAATAATCAAACTATTTGCGGCCAAATTCTGGAATTGATGGGCACTCAAGAAGTGGAATCAAAACTTGGAATACAAAAGGCATGTCTTTAACTCTCCCACTTTATCGTTCATTTATAACTTTTTTTTAATTTTAGTTTTATTTTTCAGACTGAAGAAAATGTGGAGAACAATCAAAGTGACAAGCAGTTTGTAAAAACAGAAAAGCAGAAGTTCGACATCTCAAATTTTTGTGTACCCAACGAGTCTTCTTCACAGTCAACTGTAAACATCTCTTTTAATTTGCATTTACTTTCTATAATCGCACTATACTTGCATTGTGTGGGTATGGAAAGAAAATTTTATTGATATACTAATCAAACAGTTCCAGAATGATAACAGTGAGATAGTAGACGTTGGTGAAACTTCTGAGAATAATGGCACGAATAAAAAATTTGAATGGGAAGAGTGTCATGAATGCTCTCTGATAGATTCGTGCACCCAGAATTATGATACCGTGGTAACCGTGCCATTCGATTTGGACAGCATCAAAAGCATACAGTATCCTACGTCTACAACCAAAAGCCCAGAATGTAAGTTTTTTAATCAAGTATCAGTCTTATAGTATTAGTATAATTTGTAGTTATGATGTACTTAACATTGGCATCTTATTAATCACATCTTATAACCTTTTTAGCTTCGAAAAAAAGATTGAAACATGGAAGATCATCGAGTACCAAAAAGTCATGACAAAACAGCGTCTGATCATAAAGAGAATCAAAAAATTCTAATAAAAAATGAATAAAATAAAATTGAATTCATAGAAAAAGAACATGTTTTATCAAAATGAATCATTATAATACACTGCAATAATATACTGCGCGGTTTCAATTTAAATAGTCTAAAATATAAATAAGTATCAGTGAAATGTTAAAATAATTGGTTTGTTCTTTTGACGAATAAATATATAAATAATTGTCATTCTCGTTTTGTTTGGAGGTACCAGATAAACTAGATCAATTTTAAAAGTTCCTTTCTTTCGGCATCGTTCTTTATCCCGATATCTATCAGATCGGCCTCTCGAAGAGTTGAAAATAGTTCGAAATCAACCTGCAAGTGAAAAACCCAAAATTGCCATTTCGTCTTTCTAGTTTTATCTTATTTTATTCTGATTCAAAGTATGTTACAAGTTACCTCCTGTTCTATAAAAATAGCCACATGGCGATCCAAACCATGGGCGTGCAACAACCTCATAAGTTGATTTTGCGAATTTGTTAGAACAATGCCTGTTGGCGGAGTTAAACATCTCGGAGGAGTTGGAGTTTTGCTACCGTATGCATCTTCATCGTCATCGCTATGTGGCGCGTTAGGCGATTTAACTGCCTTAAAATCCGGGATGAATCCTAGCGAAGTGTTTAAATCAACTTCATCTTTCTCATCCTTTAGATGAAGGTTCGGCGGACGAGCTTTTAAACATCTGAAACATTTTCCAACCGAATTATAAAATAAAAATCTTGTTTATTTCTCATTGCGTAACATTTGTAACTTTTTAATCTCTCACTTGTTTGATGAAACATGATTAGATGAAGTATCCGCATCACAATTATTCTCAGATGTATTAATTGTTAATCTGTGTGTATAAAACAAGACAAATGAAATACAATATTATAATTAGGTAATTGAATTATACATTATTTAGTCATCATTCTAAATTAGTATCATAAAATGAGAAACTCACACAGACTCGTCTGTTGGCTTTCCAATCAAACCCCTGAAAGATAAAAATGCGTCATCACTAGAAGGAATTATGGCTCATAGAGAATGATTCAATATTACAATAAAAATATGCAATTATAAGAGTACCCTATTATAAGATCAGGAGAAGACCTTTCGATTCCTCTATTATTATTATTATCATAATTAAATTGCGATGGGATATCATTTGTGTTTGTTCTAAAAAAACATAGTTCAACAATTAGGATCAGAGCTTATGGATATTATTTAATAAAAAAAAAAAAAAACAGTAATTAAAAGAAAAATTTTAACCGTTTTGCTAAACTTGTACCATCAACCGAATCCAGTTCAATTTTCCGTTTCCTCTGTAAATTGTTAGTATCCAATTCAAAGCACACATTTGGTGACATGCAATAAGAGCCGGTTTGATTGTAAGTCAAATTCGGGGACAATATATTATCTCGGTTATCCGATTGGCCAGTAATATTGATAGTTAAATGATGAGGATTTCGGGTTTTGACATCAATTTTTTTTGGTGTTTCCAAATCTTCGGGTGGGTAAATTTCAATTTCTGGATTTGATTCGATACGTTCATTATTATTGATCTCATCTTCGCTAACTGACACGTTAGATTTCACTTCAATATTATCGTTGTCGTTTTCCCAGTAATCTTCTACGCTTAATCGTGATTTAGCCATTTTGCGGATATCTTCGTGGACGGAGTGACGCATCATGTAATGAGTATACTCACCTACAATTCAAAGTTTTGAGTGTGTATATATTTTAAGAGTTTAAATTAAAGACATCATAAAAATGAGTTGAGTGGAAAATCAACAAATCAATGTTTCCACTTGTTTTCACCCCGGCCTCCCTTATATAGTGGAAAAGGAATATACTAGCTGTTTTCAGAGACACTCCAAGTTGCAAAATTCTTAAAACCAAGCTTCTATCATCTTTCGTAGCAGCAATACATAGTGGACTAACATCATCTGTTGCCGTGCTATTTATCGCGAAAGGGTAACGTGCAAAAATACACTCAAAAGCTTCTTTCCCTGCTGCTGTTGCTATCCCTAAAGTCGACATACCTAAACATAAAGAAAATTGAGTCAAAGATGCAGAACAATTTTTGTTTAGTAAAATAATTAAATAAAAATGGAAGTTCAAGTTAAAACTTGAAGTTAAATAAAAAAGAAATGATTGAAACCTGATTTGTTTATTTTCATTTTGATAATGAAAATTAAATGTAATTAACATTCCTATCTGAAGAGAAACTGTTTTTATATTCACAACAAATTTATTCCGTTTCAATAGGAGAGGATTGTGTCTAAAAATACTATTCAAATAATGATTTTTTAAACAACAATAGTGTTGTTAAAAAAATTATCAAAACTTATTCATTTTGATAATTGTGTGTATTTTACAACAATAGAAGAACCGTTGGTTCTTTTTCGGCCAATTAAGACCTGGGAAAAAGTGTAAAATTATTTATATTCAGTTCGTTATTAAACGAACTGAAGTTGTTGGTCAATAATTGTAATGTTAAGTTTTAAATCAATTGAATGCCTCTAGGTACGAACATCACATTTAAAAAAAAAACATTTTTATTTAATTTTCATCCGAAACTTTGCAGTTTCATTTAATATTATTTATACTTTCTTTTTATTTAAATCTCTATTTAATTGTTCATTTATAAAGATGAACCGAACTAAAATAAATTCCTTCCGAGTATGAAGAAACACTTTTTTGTTAATGAATAAATCAACCAGTTTAATCAATCAATGCAATTCATACTGAAGTATCGGAAACGTTACTATGCAAGATGTGTAAAAGAAATATATTATTGCATATTTTGTTATATTTTTGTTTAAATTATCAGTGTCTGTAAGCATCACAATACGTGTCTGAGGTCAACAGCCTCTCTCCTATATGTGTATACCGAGATATGATCTTTGAGACGGATGAAATCCACTATTTATCATCAATTGCGCAGTCTCCAGATGACGTTCTCGCAATGCCTGCATCAAGGGTGTCCAGCCAAATTTGTTTTTACTGTCTGCTTTTTCAGTCCCATGTCGACGCAGGATCAGTTCCACTGTTTTACCACAATTGTTTGATGCGCACAGGTGAACCACATTTTCTCTATAATTGTTTACCGTGTTCAAAGAGCAAGCTGCAATGTTTTACAAAATATTTCAAGCTGAATGCTATTTCTTCCAAAATGAAAATACGAATTTATCAATCGATAAAAGGGAAAAGACACAAAAAAATACCTGCTTTTGATAACATCTGAAGCGCACAGTTTTGCAGATCTTCATTTCGCAGATGCATGCCATTTGGCACGCGCAGAGACATCATCAGTTCTAAAATTGATGGTCCAACATATAAAATAATACTCTCCGGCATTCAAAATCAAATATCGAATGATGAATCATTTTTGTTTACAGTTTTGGTCTCTGATATTTTGCTTTGAAAACGTGACCTAACCTTAAGAAGAGACATTCGAAAGTAACAAAAATGCATGAACAATTAAACAAAAAGTGATTCAAACTTTAGATTAATAAAATTGTTGTTGAAAATTATTTGAAACAATGAAAGAAACTCGGAGAGAAGGAGAGACGAAAGTTGACACATCATTTGTTCATGAGAACGCGGCTTAAGGCAGTGTGTGTAACTGTCGAGCTGTCAGTCGTGGCTCAGAAAGATTTGTGTTGTTGTCATCGTAGAAATAAAAGCAAGAAGGCGGCCAAATGATTGATTGTTAAACAAGATGTGTTTACGATGATTGTTGACGCACAGATATTGAACTGATGCGTGGGCCAACAACAATGACACGACCTGGTGCTGCAAACGATGATAACGCGATAGTTGGCGAAAAATCATGATCTTCGTTCGTGATCCCTGTGGGATAGTCTGCATCATCGTGACTTATGTCGCGGTGTTTTATGCAGATTATGTTGTCGTGCGGTGGATCATTTTGCATACTATGCAAGATAGGTTAGGTTTCAAACATCAGCCTTTTTTAACATCAAAAATGGATCAAAATAAATGTAAACAAAAAAAAATGTGTGATACTAAATTTGATCATTTGAACGTTGCAGTTTATGGGGCCCGTTCAATGTAGTAGTTTTTAACACAATTGTACTGCTGCTGATGTTATCGCACTTGAAAGCGGTATGCAGCGATCCAGGCGTAGTTCCTCTTCCACAAACGAGAATGGATTTCTCTGACATGCACACAGCAGGTTCTGGCACAGACGAGTGCGACGAGACAGACGACTGGACGGTGTGCACAAGGTGCGAAACTTACAGACCTCCTCGGGCCCACCATTGTCGAATTTGCAAAAGATGTATTCGTAGGATGGATCATCATTGTCCTTGGTAAAGACCAAATCAAGATTTGTATGGCTCGTGCAGAATGAAGTTACATTTTGATCAATAGTTCTTTTACGTTCCAGGATAAACAACTGTGTGGGAGAAAGAAATCAGAAGTACTTCATACAATTCTTGATCTACGTTGTCATGTTATCGGTATATGCGATTGCTTTGGTCATTTCGTCTTGGATTTATGAGTGTCCTCAGTGCAGCAGCGACGTTGCTATTAAACAAAGCAGGATGTAAGTGCAGTGAGATAAAAGGACAGTTGGGCTGATTGTGACAAATGGGGAGAATGTGACAGTGTCAGAATTGTATTCGTAAATTCATGTTTCATTCGATCTTATCAATTGGGTGTAGACAATTATCCCAACTGTTCTTGTTGTAAATAATTGTTTACTTTATTTTGAACAAGATTATTTTAAATAAGTTATGATGGGAAAGTTATCCTTTGTTTAAATTTATTAGGGAAGACCGTGGCGAAGATGACCATTGATTTTATTTGAAACAAAAGAATCGTGACTTTGCTTCGGCCTTCTCTATGAAAGTTATATTAATCAATGAAACAATGAATAATTTATTCTTTTTCTGCTTCTGTTTAGATTACATTGCGTGATTTTAGTTTTGGAATCAGCCCTCTTTGGGATGTTTGTCGTAGCTATCTTGATAGATCAGTTTCATGCTATTCTCGATGATGAGACAACAATTGAGCGTCTTCAAAACAACAGCCACAGTCGCAAGCCTCTACCGCGAACCATCACGGTGCTTTCCCAAGTTTGTGGAAAAAGTCATCCAGCGTTGTGGCTCTTTCCTTGCCACAACCCACCATCACGCTATGCGTACAGGCGAGAGCCTCACCTTCTTGACTATCATGTATAATGTGCAGTATTTTATTCTCTGCTAATTATTCTTTCATCATCATTGTCCGTTTTTTACTTTTTGTATTATAATAATGCATTATTTTTTACCAAAAAAACCGATTTCAAAAGTCATCCATAACTTTTCAATTGTTTTTTATAACGTGCCAACATGGTGGATTTCATATACCCGACAAGCATAATTTTTTGTTTATATTCATTTATACTTCCAACTGATTGTTGTTTCATTTCATTTATTTATTTTATACCATTTAGTTTACTTACTAGGATTTGGAAATTTTTTTTCTTTTTATTTTTATCAATCATGTTTAGGAATTAAAAAAGAATCATTCAAGAAAATGTTGTAAAATTGTTGAATGAGAACGTTTGAAATAATTTCATTAGCTTATAAGATTTAAGGTTTCTGGAAACCATATATAGTTGTTAGATACTTTGTTACGTTTATTTTATTACTATTTTTATTATTATTATAATATATTGCTCATATAATGTATTCTTTCTATTCATTGTTATTTTTATTCTTTTTATTCAATGTCTTCTTTGAATAAGTTATCGCAGGGTATTGTGGAAAAATTGTAAATAAGTGTTGTGTATATAGAATGTGCTATATTCAAATGCATTTATACATTGATTATGTTCATCTCATCCGAGTATATTTTATCAATTTTATATATTATTAATTAATACCAAGCAGGAATTCTAAAATCAATCATAGAATGAATAAGAACTCAGCGCAGATGTAAATTTAAAAAAATTTGATACAAGAACAGATTGCATCATTCGTAGTGATTTTCATTTTACAATAAGTCTTTTTAATATTTAACTTAAGAATGCCTACAAAAATCAATGTTTTATCATTGCCAAAACGAAAGCCTATTTTTCTTGTGTACAAACATCTGATTGCTCGCTCGTGTTATAAGCTTTTGCTCATCGAATCGTTGAGATTGTCTCACTCCGACTCCAAATCGTTGCAGAGATAGGTCTAGTTTTACAACCGTTGTTGTTTGCTTCGATAAAGTTTTGGTCGCGTTTGAGTACTATGTATTTGTCAATCATTTGATTTTGTAAAAAAAATAATAAACTTGATTGAACAATTTTCAATGCGTATACAATCATTGAACTCAACGAAAAATTGCTGTTCCATCAAAACGTGAGATGAAAAATATAATAAAGAGAACAACTAGTAAAAGTCAATTGTAGGTGTATTTGCTATTCTTTCATTATATTTATACAATAAAAAATTGCTTACAAACAAGAAGCCATCAGTGCCGCAACATTATCGAATTCAATTTTTTCTGTAATATTTTTTGTTTTGATGTTTTCGTCTTGGTTGGCAATAAAAATTATATTCTTGTTTTCCTCCTTCCAACCATACTTTTTCACCCAATGCCTCATTGTAGAATCTAAAATACACACATCAAGATTATTTTCATTTTATTATTATTTTAAATAATATTATTATTATCATCATCATTTGTATATTACCGTCGACATCTCCTAACAACTGAGCAAGAAGAGTTTTATCAATTGTCTGGAATGTAATGCCAACTACATGGCAGACAAATTTTCTTATTGAATCATGGAAGCCCACAATTTTGTCATAGAGATCCGGCATTGATGCAACTCTGTCCCAAAATTGTTGGAAGTCACACTGTTCCAGAATATCACCCAGATACATTATTTGGCTAATTTTATCCATTTGCATCTGTAACGATAAAATCAACAATAACGTCTTTTCTAATTTTACTTTACAATGACAAATTTGAATGAAATTCAAAAGTACATTTTTCTCGCTAAGAAGACATTTGCAGAGGACGAAATCCGTGTGCGGCAAATTGGTGAGGGCCTTTAGCAAAATATGGCATGTGATTGTCATGTCGAAACGGTTTGGGTTGAGCTGATACAACTTCAACACGGCCAGATTCGCCTCCAAGTCATAAGAATTTTCCCTCGTTTGAATTTCGACATATTTTTCCAAAGTGGTCAAGTTGTCCGGGTTGTACCTGCAAGTTCAGAGACCGTGAAACTTTTTCTTACAACAAAAAAGAAAAACTAGTGACTTAAGCAATTTTGATCATTTTTGTTATTGTATAATACCTTTCAATGCCCTTGAGCATTGTTGCAATAGTGGATCTCATCTCCTCCGCCATTGGAACTTCACTTAAATCTTAATATTTATCCCGAAAACAAAATATAAACTACTTTCGCGTGTGTGCTTGTAATTTTGAGGTTATGTTTCGGTTGCGCGGACCGCTCTCTGACACATGGCGAAAGATGGCGTACAGAAATTGCGATGCGGACGCGGCTTTAAGAGACACTCACACATACTTCAACTGAAAAACAACAACAAAGGTCTCACAATAAACGGGGCATGAACAGTAGTTAAACAAAATATAAAATACAGTTGATTTTTATTTGTCAAAATCAAAGCTTTTTGGTTATGTCTGTGTCTTGTTTATTATGTTATTTTATTTATATCGTTGTTTTTATTTGTTCCAGTTATTATTTGTTTACGTTTTTGTTGTATTGTCATCGCGACAACAAAATTATTGATCTCAAAATTATTCGATCAAGAGATTATGCGAGGCTGCGATACGCGTGAAGTTTGTAACAATCTTTTTCTACAGCCAACTTTAAGGACTTCAGATTAGCGGCCAACTTCGTCTCTAATCAACTTTTCAAATATGAAATAATAGTTGGAGCATATTTAAAACAAAAAAACTAGTTAATGTTTGTAATAAAGATTGTTTTTAGAATTGTTAGTGATGAAAACACACAATTTCGCAAAAGTAGAAGTATCATAATGTTTTTCTTCGACATTAGTAACAGAGCAACATTTCAATGAAACCATGACCAGCTTTACGCCAAGTCAAATTTTCAAGGCCGACAAATTGCTTTCGGATTGTCTCTCTCTTTCGGCCTTTCACTAATTGCATTCTGGCCTCCATTCGTGTTGTCGCCGATATCAATAGATACGCTCTATGTGCTTTTGCACCTGCAGAAAAAATTAGAATGTCGACCTCTTATCAATCACTACGCTAAATTATAACAAACATCAACATTTACTTGGTACCAAATGCACCGTATCTCTAACGAATTGGCATTAATAAAGATAAAATCGTATAGTTAGAATTGTTTATTTATATTGTTTATTTATAAAAAAAAAAAGGTAAAAATATTATGCAATCTTACACTGATAATACAAATGAATGAAACAAATCTTGTTTATAGTACGCAACTATAAATACAATTATATAACAAGTGGTAATATATGTGAAATAATGAAACTTTTGAATCTAAAAATACAACGAATTTGACAAGAATTATATAGATGAACTTTTATTCATTTAGATTTTTGTTTGAATATCAGATTGGAAACGAAATCCTGGAGTAACTCAAAACACAGCTTAGTTTTTATTAGTGCTATATATTTATGTATATATATATATACTTATATATATACTTATTACCCTTTTTTCTGTTTTTCTCGTTTGCACACACTCACACATATAAACATTCATGCACAATTATTTATATTCGTCAGTACAATCGCATCATTTGTAAACGTCCGTTTTACATTCATATGTTAAAAATCGTTTGAAAGAGTAATAAAAAAAATTATAGTAAAATGCGCAAACGGAAATCGTTACTTTTTTCATATACTCCGCGCGGTTTCTAGAAATGAACAAAATATAAGCGTCGTTTGCAAAAGTTGAACGGAAACAATAAATATTTCAACTTTTCAACTTTTTCAAAATGGTAAAAAGGACACTCTCAAATTTCGAGTGGACAATTGTTATATTTTCGATAAAATTTCTAAATTTATACAACAAATTTTCTCCTCTGATACATCTTATATTATTTTCATTTTTTAGTAACCGTACTGAGCTCTTGAACTTGGATGCGCATAAATAAAACTGTTAATGAATTGAAAAGTCATCAAACAGATTCATACATTCGATTCCAACAAAATGTATAACATATCCTTTGGCTATCCACGATTTTAAAACACATGCGCCGCCTGATTGATCTTGATGTTTCTTTTATAGGTTCAATTTTGTTTGTTTTATTCATTCAACATGAAATATTCCGGCATTTTATTTTGCATGAGCAACTGGGGGTAATTTAGACAATATTGAGAATTATTTTATTTCCCCTGAAAAAAAGAAATTTGTTTTGCATAGCAAAGTTATTCGTTTAATATTTATCCCCATGGTGTCACAATTACCCCAACTGTTCCTGTACAAATACTCATCTCGGAAGCCAACTTGAATCAATCAGGTAATATTAATGAATATTTATATGCATATCTAATTACATTGCACGTTCTGTAATTTTTTTATCTAGTTAGGTCTTGTAAGTATATGCTCGCTAGTCGTAAGTACGTTTATACCGTGTATATGTTAAAAAGAAAGGATAGAGATATTTTATATCGCAAACTCTCAATTGGCCACTTATTTTGATCAACCGACAATATAAACGTACATACTCTCAAAACAAACGCAACGTCCTTATGATCAGTTTTATAAATAATATATTTCAAAATTTGCTTTCGAAATTATAAGACGATTGATGCATACATATGCATGGTACTATTTAAAATTCAAACAATTTCAATTTGTTCGGACGAATTAGTATGCAGATTGTGTTAATTTTCTGACGTTAATTATCTGCGTCTTACATTGTTGCTTATAAATATCCAATAAATGACGATTAGAGAAAAAAAGAAAATGAAAAAAAAAAAAACAATCGCTATTGGATAAAAGTCAGTCATAAATCAAAGAGTTATATAGTAGTCATCAAACTTAAAAGTAAAGCTAAAATGACTCTTCCCTATCCAGCGATGTTGTTTACGAATAAAATTGAAGATAAAAAGTACTTCGTGACATAAAATAGTGGTAAAAGAATGGCAAAGTCTGATCTTATAAAAATTGTATATAAAAATTCGTCATCATATTAACATTGGTTTATAAACTACTTTTTTTATTTCGCTTGATAAAAGTTACGCTACCAAATATAATAGACCATGTAAAAGGCACTTGGATATCAGTATTTGATCTGTAACAGTATAATTATTCTAACGTTAAAGTCAACTGGTCGGTTTTCATTCAAAAAAAAGTTCAAATGTTGTTAAACAACAATGTCTAATGCTAAAAGTTTCTTTAAAAAAAGGGATTACGCAAAAAATTGCCATTTCTGTTGCACTTTCTGAAAGTACGTTTGTAAAATTATTGTATAAAAATTGTAAATCGATCGTTATACAACCAGTTATCATAAAGTTTATATTAAAAAGTTATGTTAAAGAAAACTCTCGCGATGAGTTTATAATAAGATAACTAAAATATCTTGCAGGTAAATATAACCTCTTGACATAAGTCGTTGAAAAAATCAGGCCACATTAAAAGCCTTAATAAAACATGAGTTTACACGGTTGACATTGTAAAAGTATATATGGCATCAATAAACACAATCTTTACTGTAATATTCATCGAGTGATTTCGACTTTTGGTTATTACACGCTGTGTAAAAAAATTGTAACATCACACGTGATCTGCACCTTCTAATATCATACGAAATAAATTAATTTATAATATAGATTAGTATCAACTAAAAAATAAATTATTCATGGTTAACGTTATATATATATATTTATTCGTAGTATATAATTTAACGTGTAATGCTGCGAATTTTGTACACATTATTGTAATATGAATGAAACACTGTTGTGCAAATTATCATCAACAGTGCACGACTAAACCTAATTTAACCTCGCACAAAAATGATACCGTGTTTTCAATCATTGGTACACACGTATTACAATTTGGTATAACAGAATTTGTTCAGATCTAAATAACAATAAGATCATTTCATAGACACAATTTCCCCGAGGCTTTCTTAGACCTACGTGCTTTTTTCGTAAATAAATTATTACAATTCAGATTAACACTGAAATTAAGACTGAATTTATCAGAAAATTTCTGGCAGTAAAAATGTTGTCCCTTTCGTTTTTGTTCGCATCACAAATGTGACAGTCAAGATTGTTGAACTTACACCACTATACTCGGCAATCATGTTAACAGTCACACACGCACACATACGTGATTACAATAAACATAAAATAAAAAAATACGTTTCGCGCTTTTGGCTTCGACAGTCAATGGAGACCTTCGTGTAACTATAGTAATGAACGTTTTGCTCGAAATTTCGCCTAGTCATGTAGTCGGTATTCAGTTTATCTTAAATGACAAGGCAAAAGCAGTTGAAATGGATCCACAAGATTCAGCACCGGAAGTTCAAGTATTTTTATTCGTCGCAATATTTAATTGCTTGACGAATGAAACCTTGACCGGTTCAGAAGCTGGAACCGGGTAGCATAAACACTAGTGGGGTTATTCTGCCTTCTCCTTTGCGATGTTAGAACCTCAAATCCAACGGGCAAAAATTGAAACAACCAAGCCGTCAATCAATCGCAGATTTAGGATTTCGAGATGTAGGTCGGATTTTTGAACGTCGAGGTAGCTTGTTTGTAAATTGGGTTTTCCCCCTGGAAAAGAAAAATATCATTATATCTGTCATATTAAATATTATCAATTAATAATTGGATGTTAAAAGAAACATCATTTGAAACTGTAATAAATTAATTGAATTTGATTGGATGAAATTAATTACCGTATCCCATCGGGCCATCATCCTTTCCTTTTCAAACTTGACGAACTCTCGTCTGTCATGAACAACAGTCCACGCTTTCCAAGCAAACAACAGTGCCAATCCTATGAGCACGATGGCAGCGATGACTCCAAGAACGATACCCAGCATGAACACTTGAGGCGGGCATTCCCTCTCAGCCTGGGCTTTGACTCTCAACACATTCGTCTCATTGTAATAATAGACAAAAGTGTACTTGCAGTCGTCCTCATCGATGCCGTAGCATACAACCTCGTCATTGTCTACGTCAACCGAGATCACATCCACAGTCTCTGGAATGAAATCCTGACAGTTCTTTTCGCACTCCTCTAAAGTATAGTTGCCAGTTTTGTAAACCAAGCATTGAACACAAGGTTTGAGCTCCTCGCATTTGCTCGGACAGGTTGGACACTTGTTGCAATGTTTGCCAGAGTACCGAACGTCCCCAACATGACAGATGCATTCGCCGCACACACAATCTCCCTATTGATCAACAATTTCGTTAAGTCCAAAATTGTCCATTCATCAAATTAAGACAAATAAATAATTAAGGGTAATTGTGACAGACTAATTATTAGTAAGAAAACATAAAAAATGTCTATTAACAAGAGAGAATATCTCTTGAAGTAGAAGTATAATTATTCAAACATTGTTACTGTAATTTTAATTTAAAAATTATTTGTTGTAACTTTAGAATATACGAATGAGAACTTGAACAACATGAATATGATGTTAAAACGATCAGATAATTATTATTAATGAAATGCAACAATGTTGAAAGTCGAGTTCGCTTTTTCGCGTCACAATTACCCTGCTTGCTCCTACTTATTTATTAGAGATGCCTTACATGTCCGGAACACAAGATTCCATTCGTCGTTCCAGGAGCCATGCAAGTATCGTTTGATGAACGACAATTGCAAGAAGGCCCTGTCCATCCGGCATTGCAGATACATTGCCCACACTCGCAGGTACCATGTCCAGAACACAAGATGCCTTTGTCTCGGTCACACGAAAAATTGTCGCATTCACAAAAGTATCCAGAGATGATCTATATTGAGAGAAAAAAGATAATTACCTTTCGATTATAAAATTTAAAAATTAATTGAAACTAATGTTGCTTTCAAATTCAAAGTAATATTAGATTTTAAGGGGACAGTTTACCTCCTCAGGATTTTGTCGTTGTTCACACTCGCACTGACCACAAGCACATGTTCCACGACCAGAGCAATCTACCAGAGTGGTGTTGTCAGGCCTACATGAAAGGAAATGTTTGTCAATGCCCGTGGTCTGTTGGTGTGCACTGCACTCGCAATGTTTGCCAAAGTATCCGTCATAACACTCGCAAACGCCGCATTTGAGGGTACCCTGGCCGCTACATTTGTCCGATCTTATGTCTTCCAATGGAACATTACGTTCGCAATCACAGTCGCATAACATTTCCAGATTCACCGTTAGCGATTCATTAATACCAACCTGTAAAACAGATAGTCCACATTTCATTAATTTTGTCAACTTTTTTCTACAAATGAATTTAGACAGAATTCATATTATTTCAATGTTAACTAAGAAACAACAGATTTCACTCACTGGATAGATGTGGAAAGTTTGTTTCCACTCGGACTTGTTGGCCGGACAGCTCGTAACTTCAATCTCGGCAACGAAATCCACCTTGGTACCAACTTTGAGACCGTCGCACTTGTTCGTTTCGACCTCGGCGCCTCCTCCCAGTCCCTTAGTGAAGTACCGAACCTGAATCGCGCTGCTGGCAGTGTCTTTGATCTCAACAGAGCTTGAAATCGCATCATATTGCTCGCGAATCAGTTCAACGATATTGCTCGAATCATGATCGAGTTTGCCGGCGAACGATCCCTCGATGTGCTCGGTCAAAGTCTTGTAAATTCGCAGCTGCTTCTCCGTAACCGCCCAGATAACGTTGATGGCGTTCTCTTTAACTTTGAGATTGATCTGCGAGATGCTCGGATAGTCCTGCAGCGAAGAGTGGGTGTAAAGTCCTGTTCGGTCCAGATGACAGAGTCCGTCATTGGGTTTGACAATGCCGCCAAGTTTCCCGTCCCCGGCGTAGTGGAAGCCATCGTCGGTTGAGAATACGAGCAACCGACGAGCCTTTTCGCGCCAACCAATCTCGTTTCTGCAAACAATCGCCTGCATAATGGCGTCGAAGCCACCTTCCGGTGCATCGAGGTTTCCTGACACCGAAGCGTTTCTTACGAGCTCCTGTGTGCATACAAAGTTACATTTAACAATGCAAATATGTTTGTTTTCAGGTGCTTTATACTTTAACTAGAATGCAAAACAAACTTCTGACTGTGAAATCTGCAAACGGTCCGACAAAATGTTGGTTTTAAGGATTTTGAAAATGATTTGTAAATAACCCTCTTTTCAAATTGGGTGACAAATCTGAGTGAAATATAATCGTATAATTTTAGAAATTTTGAATCTAGTTTGCAGCTTGACTTACGGCAAAACGACTGGTGTCTTGTGATAGCCTCATGATGTGTTTATAACCATATGGCGTTGCGCAACTAGGGCAAGGCTCAATTAATCTGCAAGAACAAATTTTCATCACATCAATATACATTGTTTGATTTCAAATACAAATATTTAATATGCTCTTTCTGCCGCATAAAAAAAGTCCTTACTTTTTTGGCACAATGCTAACATAAGGCATGACAACTTTATCGACGAAACTGCCAAATCCAAGTTTGAAGTTGCTGGTAATTTTTCGCATACTCTCGACTAGCAGCTGACCCAAATCGGATAACTTTTGTTTGTCATCTTCCATCGATTTGCTCAAGTCCATAAGATAGTAAAGATCAACTGGGTAATCTTCGGCTTGGGCATAAGAAAATTGAATCCTATAAGCCTCGTCTGTAAACAATATAATTGATCAATAACAATTCCAATTTAAACGTCAGAATAACTGATGTTGTAAATATGATGCAAAAATAATAAAATAATTAATTGAACACATCAATAAACCAATTTAACAAACATACTAATTCTGAGCTTGAGATTGACTTCTTGCGGCCACATCTGGACAGCCTCGGCTCTCGCTCCAGAAGCGCTGCTCGTGCTATGGGAGCTCGAACTTTTGCTTGATTTGTAGGTAGACTGATAAGAGGAATTGGAACTTGTTTCAACTAGGACTCCGTTAGCTGCTGAGTATCCCTCTTCGATCGCATAGCCGCCTTTCGTCAGAGATTTGTGTCTGACCATGGTGTACTCGTTGTCCGGATTGTAGAGATACTCCTCGGTGCAAGTTGCGTAAATTTTTGTATTTATATTTGGCAGGAAACATCTTTTCTCGGTGAAATTCTGCAAACAATTGGTTGTTTTTATTTCCATAACATCAATTGTTCCCTGTTTAGTTTTCAGTCTTTGGACATGTTTTTCTTTCAATATTATATTTTGAGTTAAAAATAGATTTTATGAGCAAAAACAATTTACTCACAGGCATGGCACACCACGCACAATGCGGTGTTTGTATGCACTCATGGCACGTCTGTTTGCTGATACAAGGGTTCATTCCAGTCAGTCTTTCTGGCGGCGGGTAATTTGCCTCGACGCGCACAGTGTAAATTATCGTCAACATAATTAAGCTCCATCCTATTCTGCGAAACATTCTGTAAAAAAGAGCGAAAAAAATAATATAACTGAATGAGCTATCAGAGTTGGTCAAATTCGAGGATAAAATTAATACCGCTGTAGCATAGATCTGATTCTATTATTGTCACACTGACTCATTTCTTGGCCCAATTGCAGATGCGGTGCAAAATACATATTTGTTTCACCAAAAAGTCAACAATATTTCTAACATTTAGAATTAACATTTTTGGTACAAAATTGTACAACATTTGATATATTTTGTCATTCAAATTCAATATGTGAACAAGAAATAATAATTGTTTTTGAATCAAGTCACGGAACAAGATGAGTCAGGCATGTGATTCAAAAGGATTTGTTTTACTGGTAAGAAAATCGATAACTCTGAATTGTTATCGAACAAATGTTCAATCTGAGTTTAAATTTTCATTGATAGTTATTCAATTTCGTCCGACTTTGGAATTATCAAGGATTATTTACATTTCGCAAACTGTGACTGCAAAACTCGAATACACATCTTTAATACTCATTTCAAATTAGTCACTTCTTTATTTTAAATTTCTTATCTCATTTTTTCCTACTTTATTTTAACTCCAGAAAAAAAGTTCTCCTCCAATCTCGTTCATTTACTTCATATTTTTGTATTTTTAATATTTCTTCTCTTCCTAAATCTTGTTTTTTTCTTGCTAAGAATAATAGCTTTTTCTTCAGTAGGGAATTTTTCGTTACAAGAGTGAAAAAAAAAAAAAAATTCTTTTGATCATACTACAAAGACCTACAAAACTCAAAGCACCTTTTGCCCCAGGCTGACGAAGTGCAATCATAAAAAAGAAATCAATATTTTTACCCGCGAAACATTTTTCGCAACGTCCGTTTTGTTTAGTTTTAAAAAAATGTTCGTTCCCTTTTCGTTTGCATCATCGCACTTTGTTTTTACACACACTCAAACAAATCAGTTTCACAATTAAACTAAGAAAGAATAAAAAAAAAAAAAATCAGCTCACTTGGCAATTCGGGGCCGACAAAATTGTCAGTGAATGAACTTTGCAAACAGCGAACAAAAAAGCTGAATACCTAAAGTTGGCCCTTTGTTTTCATTCATAGTTTTCGTCTCCCTGAACGATATCAATGAAACAATGTGTCTATCACATCCAAAGTCAACGAACTTGACAGCCAGCAAGGAGGCAGCTCTCCAAAAGAGAGGAACCGTGTGGGATTTTTTTTTAATTCATCCAAAAAAAAGAAAAAAAAACGAGAAAGATAAAAGAAAGGTTGCCGGTTGTGAAAGAGCATTTATAAAAGCCGTTGCCGAATAAAATGGTAAAATTGAAAATGGTAAAAGCGCCTTTTAGAGGTGCGGCCAAAACCAGATCTCCCACGCTTCAAGATCGACGCCGCCGCTCGGGTTACGGATACCAAGTTGCGGACAAAAATAATTTATATCTGATCGTTGATGTGAAAAAGGTACGCGGCAATAGTCAAGGGACGGGAGAAACGAAAAAAGTGGTCGGACATTTGTACGGAGGGATTAGGAGGAATGGGATCGGGCGATGGCCGATGCATGTTATATATTTACACAAGAATCGCGCGCACGCCCGGTTGATAACAAGATCACTTACTTGTCACTTTTGTCCAGGCTCTCTTTTGCGTATCTCAAAATCACAGAACCATCACTTCGGCACTCGGCGCTCGGTCCCTCTGCGACGACGGATCACCATAAAAGGTAACCCACGAATCAGCCAGATGCTGTGTGCACACTCACTCTCTGTGCCTGCCGTCTCTCGCGTCTTTGCACACACAACTGAGACCCTCTTCCGCGCTGCGCGTCACGTTACATCGCTACACTCACACACACACACGCTCCCCACGCATTTGCTCTCTCTCTCTCTCGTTTACCATGTAAAACTTTTTCATTCATCGCGCACCCGGCAAGGTTAGAATCGTTATAGACGTAAATACATAATCATGCAATCTCCTTCTCCAACAATTCAACAGGACCGAATTGTAAACAACAATGTACCCCATACGTTCGAATGTTTGTTTATTTATTTTCAACCCTGAAAAAAATTTGAATTCTCAACAATTGAGTTTGTTAGTTGCTTATGTCGATTTGTTTATGTTTTTGTTATTCCATTGCGCTTTTCATTTGACTATTGTGTGACTTTATTTTGCTGGTTTGTTTGACCTTTGTGTGACTCTTTTATTTTGTTTTTCTTTTTAACTGACATTTTGTCTGTGTGGTTTTATTTTTTATTTAACTTTTTTTTTTTACTTTGTTTTTATTTGGAAGAAAACATTTTTTTTGCATAGAAGTAAAGATTGATTTACATGTGATTTGTTTGGAAGTTTGAATGTATACAAGGCAGGGTCATTTGTGAATCAAATTGGAGATGATGATGCTCTCACCTCGAAAAGAAAAACGATGGGATTAATATGAAATTGAACTATGGTTGCAAATATTTGTGTATTTTGATTGTTATGATTTTGATAGGTCTATGAGTTTCAAAAAGTGCTCAGATTGACGACACGATGGGAAAAATGAAATCTTGGAAAGACAGAGGTTTGGAGGAAATGACAGGTGCTGGTCTTGAGGAATTGCTTGATGAGTGGGAGGTTTGTATTTATTTTTCATGTAGGTGTTTCAAGTGTGCGTGATCAATAACGATCTGATTGGCAATCGTAATATTATGAAACCAAAAAAAAATTTTTTGGAAGATTCCTTTTTTTGTTGCATTAATAAGATAAGTAAATTTTATACCTACTCTAATTTTTCGTTTTTTTTCTTTCAGACAAAACATAAGCGAGCTATAAACGGTGCAAAATATAAAACTGAACTGTGATCTTATCTCTGAATAATTTTTGAATATATATATGTTTTTCAATTTATTTATTTCTGAATGTTGTATTCAAATTTTTGTACATATTTTTTTATTCCGCTTGAATAACAAATACTTTATTATGTTTGGAAAAATTGTTGATTGTTGATTTATTGTAAAATGTTCACAAATACTTGTTTAGAAATGAAAATGGCTATAAACGAAATTTCATAGAAAACTGTTTAATAATGTTAAATTACTACTTAATATGTACTCTATCACAAAGTCTCCCCCCCTCCCTTTCCTAACATTTATCGTCAATTTTTCTTGTACGATTTGTTGATAAATTGTTAATATTTCTTATAAAATATATAATAAGTACCATCAATTTTACAGACACTAAATAAACGTAGACAAACAATCTAAGAGTTCGCTCTTTAGATCATTATTTGTGCAACTTATGAGGCTCATCTTGGAAAACAAAAACAAACAAAATCCAAGTTCTGGATTTTGTTTTCGTTCAATAGTTCAACATTTAAGATACCAAACATTGTAACAAAGAACACATTTCAAATAACAGAGAGCTTTCATTTTTTGAAAGAAACTTTTAAACAGACGAAGAGATATAAAAAATGCATAATATAATTTTTCTTTAAATGTCAAGTTCGATAACAATTGTAAATTTCGTTGCAGAATTAATTTCAATGAATCTCATCAACAGTATAATGATAAAACGTTCGATTATTATTATCACTTCGTTAATAATAATTACTAATCGTTCAAGGCAGAGCTTTCGTTTTTAAATGTGGACGTAACTTATATATAAACATATTTCATATCAGTTATGGCGTTCCTACATAGATGTGTTTGATCAAGTTTACATCTCTACGCGCGGCTGCCTCTATTCTACGTCAGTCTTCGCGATAATTTTTAATTAAAACGAAATACTAATCTACATAAATCGAAATACTAAATAACACAAATGCTCGCATCAATAAATAAATTAAAGGCATACTCGTACGGTTAATAAATTGAGCAATTGATACTTAAGATGAAACTATACGAAAATATTCAATTTCTGTGATACAGAAGATCAAAGATATGAAACATCAGATTGAATGAAAATGAATCCGAAATTGTATCAGACTCGACTCATTTACATCAATGAACCATTTTACATATCGGCTGCGAAAAAGAACGAACGACTGGTTTGTTTGCATTCATGTTTGCATTCATTCAACTAACCAACCTAGCATCATTGTCTAACTCGCGCAAAATCCCAACTCGAATCGACACGTAAATTCGATAGCTGTGATCAATTGACTAAAATACCCGTTGCATCATTAAAATTCAATTGAACAAAAAAAAAGAAAAAAAAAGAAAACAAAACAAAACAATTGTGCGAAAGTCAGTTGTGGGTAAAAGATAGAAGTGACTGCTACAGCAGGAATCGTTGTTTGTTGGTGTAGGCGTGTTTGACAACAGTGGCCGTCTCGATGATCAGAGCGTCCAATATGGCAAGTGTGAGTTCATTCTTGACGGTGAGCTCGTCGTGTTGGAACTTGGTCCACTCGTCCTCTTCAGCTTGCGCCTCTCTGGCCAGCAGCTCGTCCACTCGGTCCCTTCTTTTTCTGCTCCATCGCATTACCATGTTCTCCCTCTGTAATTTCGTCTTGAAGCCAAAAAGTAACGCCACCTCTTTGTTCACGTACTCATGCAGTTGCTCGAAATTTTTCGGTCTCTTGATTGTGGCTTTGGTGTGAACATCCGGCTTGGTCCAACTCGGCCCAGGTTTCTCACAATCCGACTGCTCGATCTTACCGATTATCTCCTTGCACAGATCAAACAGAAAACTATTATAGATCCGTCGATCTCGCTTCGCAATGACATCGTTGTTGTCGTCCTGGCACAACTCCGCGGGTACTTCAAGATCTTCTATGTCTTTGCCGCTCTGCTTTGCCTCGAAGATTATGCGAGTGGCCTTTTCAGTGAACTTGGTCAGTTCTTCTATGTTCGATGGCACAACCGCGGCTGGTGCCGAAATCATGCCCTGTGTTGTTGTTGTCTTGTTTGTCGTTGTTGCCGTTGTTGTTGTCAGAGCCCCGCCGCTTCCTGGTGGAGTGTATGGAGGCGGAGGCTTGTTTGGAATTTCACGAACGTAATAAGACACTTCCTCGGCTTCGAGCTTTTTAATCTGCAAATTTAGACATTTTAAAATGCAAATTATAGTTTGCACTGTTTATGGTTGTTTGATTATAACTAGTCGGTTTAATTGAACGTTACCTCGAGTTCGATTTGCAGCTGCTCTATTCTCAGCAACTTGGCTTCCAACTCGGCGACTTCGAGGCCAGGCTGCTCCAACGACGCTGTACAACAAATACACACTCATTATTTCAATCTCAAATTGTAATTTCAAACGGAATAGTCTTCCAATCTTTTTAATTTTCATCAAGCAATTGTATTTTATGGATTGTCATTTTATGAAAATTGAAATTGTTTGACAGAGATGGAGTTGAAAATGAAGATTGAGATAATTAAAAGAGTAAGGAAATATTGTTTGTAGACATAAGTTGTATAAATTTGAAAATCACAGTTATTGTTGGCCAAAAACATCAGTAAAGTAAATATTAGTAAAGTTATTAATTAATGTACAATTATAAAAGATTTTTATTAGTTTCATACAAATTTGTTTCTTGATGACTGAAACATTGTCTGGATCTCTATTCCTCATTTAATTACCCCTTAGCATAAATATCCTCTTGCATTCTTCTTCAATTTGTTCAACAACAATAATAATAGCCTCAAACCAGTTAACAATTGAAAAAAAAAATTGTATTAGAATTAATTACCATCTTGATGTAGGAGAATTGATATACAAAGTTTTGATAAACGAAAAACTACCTTTGAGCTTGTCGATCATGAGCTCAAGATTTCTCTCCGAAGTGGGTGCAAGAGCTGGCGAATGATAGTCATTCTTCCTAGGATCCTTTCTGACTGGAGAACTGCTCTCTTGATTATTATCCTTCCTTGGAGAATCAAGCTCGATCTCCGCGACACCCCTCGGTGTGTCGTACGCCTCGTTCGAGTCCGTTGCTCCGTCGCTTTTCTTTTCCTCTGCATTCTCAACTTCGCAATTTTCAATCAACGGCTCAACCACTCGGTGACGTTTCTTCGGTTCTGATCGTTCCATGATCTCGTTGACCTCGAGGCTTTCTTCCGATATGTCCGAGTAGTCCGCGTCACGAACAAAGTCCGACTTCTCATCAACCGAGTTGATAATGACTTTGGGCTTGTCAGATTCCGAGCAACTTTTCATCTCTTCGCTGACAATTGGATCTGACAATTCCGACGTGATTACTTCCGATGTGTGGATTTCTTTCTCCAGAGTCGACAGTTTGTCCTCCGCAACTTGAATCAGGTTATCCAGTGGCTCGCCATCGAAAGTCTCGTCATCCGTTTGGGCAGATTCTTCGAGTTGATTATGTTTGCTGAAACAAACAAGAACAATAAACCCATCTGCAAAGTAATTGTTATTATTAAAATAGTACAATTAAAAACTAGTAAATTATTATTTTCAAGTATCGTTGCAATTTCATTTATACGTTGGAAAATAATCTTTTAACGATTACTATGTGCATTGTAACGAATACAAATTATTCAAAAGAAGTTACAATTTATCAACTCATATAAATTAGCAATTTATAAGTGTATGTTGACTCAATGAAGTCAACATTAAATTCAGAATCAAATTGAAAACTGTTTTTTAATCAAGTTTTGCGTACCTAGATAAGCTCTCCTGCTCATTGCTGTCCTCATTGTTGACAATGAACGTCGCATCCGCCTGCAAAATCTGAGGCGAATCCTCGAGACTGTTGTGTTTCTCGTTTTCCTCAACTGTATCATCATGAGAGTCATCTTTGTCCAATTGCTGTGACACCACTATCTCACTCTTAGTTTCAACCAACAAATCTTGAACACTCTGGTCGTCCCAAGCGTCGCTTATGATGGACTCAGTTGGGACAAGTAGACTTGGCTCTTGAATCTTGTCTTCTTCGCAGACTGTCGACTTTTCCTCCGCCTCGATTTCATCAACTTGCATAACTTGCTGTAAAACTTGATCAACTTGTTCAATTTCATCAACTAGTTCCGACGTCTCAACGGGACTGTCCACATCAGTTTCTTTGAGATCTTGCAGAGACATTAGAGATCCTTCGATGATCTGTTGCACAATTGCGCTTGATTGTGACAACCCACCGGAAACTTCATCTTCGGGCTCGTTCACATGATCCAAGATCAAAGCTGAGGATTCGTTCTTCGGACAATCCTCGTCCCTTGGTGTGTCTACAGCCGTTTCAATTAACTCAGATTCCGATTTGCTAGCCGAATCGTCCTCGTTTTGTGGAAGCGACTCTTCTTCATTGACGAAAGTCGCGGAAACACTACCAGTTTGAAACTCAAGTTGTTCCGAAATCTTGTCCTCGGTTCCGCTGCAGCTGCTGCTGCTGCTACTCTTGGTCTTGATTACTTTGGATATCATCGCAGACAATGATTCAATGTCAGCTTCGAGGGAATTCAAGTCCTTCGACAGTGCCTCATTCTCCTTGTACAAATTCTGCATGCCAACTTCGAAAGTCAGCTGCGAAGTCTGAGGCTCCTGCGACTCCAGCGACTTGATCTTGTCTGAGATGATTGACTTTTCAATCTCGTTGAGAATTTGTTTGCTCTGCGCTTCGATGTCGGAGCTCCGATCAATCGTCTCAATTTCCGAGCTCTGAAAGTCTTTGGACTCCTGCACATCCGTGGACAGTTTCTCGCTTATTTCCGTGCTCTTCTCTTCGCTCATCGCGGTGTTCAAGTCATCGAATATTCTCGCCTCACGAACGAGCTTGAGTTTCGCGTGCGACTTCTTGCTAAAGTCTGACATCATCTCAGTGAGAGACTTGAGGTCATTCTCCAAGATTATCATGTTTTCGTTGATGATTTTGTTTTGCAGAGGAATCGAATCTGCAGATTCAATCAGCGAGGACCTATTGTTCACGCTCTTATTATTCGAAGACATCGTTTCACTTGCAATATTATCAATTGTAACAAAACTTTCCGTCGCAACATTTTCGGCGTTAACATTTTCAGTTGTAACACTTTGAGTTTTAACATCTCCAGTAGTAACATTTTCAGTCAAAACATTTTTGCTTGTAACATTTTCAGTTGTAACATCATCAGTTGTGAGGACATTGTCGCAACTGGTTTTTCCGCTATCAAGATGTGCGACAATTTCTTCGTCAGAAGTTACACGCGCGGACAGCTGATTTGTATGGTTACTCAAATTGCCAGCGCTGCTCTGATCGTCGTCATCGGTAGTGGTGGTTATTGCGGATGTCCGACTAGGTTCCGTTGCTTGTTCAATTGCAATTAACGTCGGCTCGGATTTGCACCTCAGCAGGTCGCTGCTCTTATAGATGTCTTGTATCCGCTTGATTGGTATCTCAGGTACTTTGAAGTCAATGACTGACTTGGCCTCGATGGCCAGCTTTTCACTGTCTTTGACGCAACTTTTCTTCGTCTCCAACTTCTTTCGCATCTCGTCTATTGTCGAGTCGTATTTCTGTTGAACATTGTTTTAAAGCAAATGATTATATCAATTTTCGAACAAATACGGATTTTCTTAATTTACAATATCAATTATTTGTCATTGCTCAAAGAAAATTTAATCTTCTAATGTTTTAATTGAATTCTAAATTTTAAAGTTTGATTTTTTGTTTAAGTTTGTCAAAAATGAGCTGTGAACCTTGATTTGGTGTAACAAATTAGTCTCGAGTGCTCGCAGCCTCTGCTTCACTTGTCTCCGAGCTTCTTTTTTCAACCGAGCCATTTCCAACCGACGATCTGCCAACTTTTTCGTGAGCTGTTCTATCCTCCCTTCGACGTCGCTTGTGTCCGATGACACAGTGGTATCTGAAACGAAAAACGTACTGAATTAGCAAACACAGAAAAAGAAACGAAAAGAAATAATTAATATTTCTTTCACGAAATGAAAGTGAATGTTCACATGTTACACAACATGTTCTTCTAAAATTCTTACTAAAATTAAATAAAAAACAAAAATGAGAAAAGCACTACCATTGGGATGGTAAGAGATAGCATTGGACGCAGCACTGACAAGTTTGAGTGCAGCTTCTTCCATTCGTGCAACGCGGTTCTCCTCCTCGCGCAATCTTGCATGCCAAGCAATCCACTCCTCCACGCAGCTTCTTCGCGACGCAAGTGCAGCTTCGCGTGCATTCAAAATTCTGCAATAAAAAAGAAACATAACATTTAACAAAATGAAAAGTAGTTTCTTATAATTTATTTGTTTATAACATCAAGATGAGTTAATAAACTCAAACAGGCGTCCAGGTTGTAATTTCCAATAGTACCCCCCGCGAACACAAACTACCTTCGGATGCCGCCTGACACTTGCCCGAGCAGCGCTTGTTGGCAACGGATGTAGCGCGACAATACGTATTCACGACAAACCGAAGGGTCTATTTTTAAAGCCTACCGCTTCACTCTGGATCTGTTTTGAGTTTATTATTAGCGCTCATATGTGCCGCGGCGTTTGTTTGTCCGAACAGCAATAATAATATAAAAATAGCAATTACAACGATTGATATCGGAGAACAATTAGGATTCAGAGATGGGACACTCACTGTTCGAGTTTGTTCGAGTTTTTGAGCCTGGGGTCATTGGCGCGAATGACCACCGAGCGCGTGAAGCTGCGCTCGCTGTCGGCCGAGCTGTGTCGCGAGATGGTGAGCGTGCTGACTTGCGATCTCGCCGAGAGGTTGCCAAGGTCGCTGCTCTCCATGTGCTGTTGCTGCTCCTCGGGGCGCTCCTCCTTCTCGTTCGCGATGTCCCGTAGCAACTGACAATTCCTCTCGTTCAAGTCCCGCGAATGCTTTATCAACGCCTGCGACACAATTGTTAGTCTCAGTTATTCGGTAATTGGGCAAAGATAATGGACAATTTTTTTTTTAATCGAGATAAGATTAGCGCTCGGGCACACCGCAATAAACACAAACACTACATTTTTGTTTGTTATAAGATAGCAATGTTCAATTGAGATTCCATAGACAATGAGCCTCAAGGATTAAATATGTTTAAATTTATCAATATATATGGTTTATGTACCCGAATGGAATTTTGACTCGAGTTGATATCAACCTCGTGGACGATCTGGTGGTTCTCGTCAGACGATTCAATCTTGGACCGCTTGCCGTGATGGCGACTCGTTGTCTCGTCCTGGACAATTTTTGAAAGCATCGATTCACTCGAGGCTTTTGTTTTTTGGCTCCTCGACCCTTTTCTCTTTGAGCTGGTTTTCAGCTCCGAGCAGTTCGTGAGTTGCTGCTTCTTGTCTTTGTCAATTGACTTTGACTTGGACTTGTGATGAATGTTCAAGAGCAACTCCTCAACGAGATTGTCCGAGTCGACGAAACTTGACTTGGAATCGTCGTTCTTCTGCTCCAACAGTTGTTTCAGCTTGATAATGTCCGACCGCGACGAGGACGGCATCTTGTCCTCGAATTTACAACAGGACGGCTTGTCGAACAACTGGAGACAGTCCTTGTGCGGCAACTCCATCTGCGAACGATCAGAGTCAACGAGCGAGCTCATCGAGCTGTTGCTCCGGATATCGTAGCCTTTCATCGGTCCGGATAATCGCCTAGGGGACTGGGCATCCGCGCTTCGTTTCAGTTTCGTCAGGATGTTCTTCGTTGACATCTCAGGGTTAAACATGTCCCGTTGCTTTTGCAACATCAGTTTTCGTTCCTGACTAGCAATCTTGTGCAATTCTTTCAACCTGAAAAAAAATATATGAATCAAGACGGTAAAATAAGCTTGTTACATAATTCGTTTTGATATCCCAAATTGGGCTTCACCTGTTCATCTCATCTTTCTCTTGTTGCAATTTAAGTAACAGAGCTCGTTGCTTCTTCTTCACTGAACTGATCTGACTGTCTTGGCCCGCGTCCCTCAGAGCGCGCTTCTGCTCTTCCAATTTGACAATTTTCTTCGTCTTATCCATGAGTGTCTTTTCCCGTGACTTGAACAGCATCTGAATCTTGTCGTACCGCTGCTTTTCATCTTTTATCAATTGAGCCATCTACAAACAAAATGTACATTGTTCAATTTACCCGCAATTCTTTTTTATCAATACCTTTTAACATCCTCATATTAACAAGACCAGAAAATAGAATCTCATTTGCTCACCTCTAAATCCAAATACTTGTTGAAGGAATAAGTGATATCACGCATCGAGATGCTGATCTCAGTACCAGTCTCAGTCTTGATCGATGAGGTAGTTTCGTGCAGACTAATCTCAGACATGGTTCTCATTTTGTTAGTGAATGAAAAGTCCTCGAGCCTCTCCAGGTCGGCGGACTGGTCCATTGACTCGGCCGACAGCTCTTCTTGCTGCGACTGATCTAATTTGGAGACCACCCGACGACAAAAGCTCGATTCTGTTTGCGTCGCCATGTCGTTGGCAGTTTGAGTTTGAACCTGCGCCACTTTCACTGACGCTGCTTTCAGCTTGACCGAGTCAACCTCGTGGTGACCTTTCGCGTTCTCCTCGGCAACATTGTTGCCTTTCGACAGCAATTCTTTATCATTGTACAAACAATTTTCCACGTCCCTGACCTGTCGGAGAGATTCATTAAACGTGTCCAATAAATTGAGCTCCGCCTGAAACTGCATGTGCAAAGCAGTTGGGTGTAACTGAAAGATTACAAAAGAAATCATGCAATTTAGTACATTTTTGTTTTTGTTTATGGGCATTTTTAACACGGGTAGATTGCATACCATTTGAGTTTGGTTATCATGTGTCCTTCTGTTACCAGCAATTGCTTCCTCTTGTTGCAACATCTGTCTCCTTCGCTTCATTCGCATGAACGAATTGATATCAGGTGTATCGAGCTGACTGAATTCCGGCTGAGGTGAACCATTACCGTCGCGAAAATCAATTCTAATCGGATCGAGAAGCAGGTCCGAGCGCTCCTCTTTCGAATTCATCTCATCCTGGGTGGTTGAAGAAGGGACATGCGAATCATTAGTGGCAGCTTTCGACTTATGGACCAGCTCGGAAGAACAACTGTCTGTCCCATCGGTCGTTGTCTCTCTGACTCCTTTTGGACCTTGTTTCAACTTGTCCGCCATTTTCTTCGTAACCACGCTCTCCTTCAACGACTTAACCTCGTGCTTCTGACAATTTTTGTGTTTCCCATCGTCCGACAACAGGCTGCTTCTGTAACTGTCTTTCAACCTCTTGTCGGTCGACTTGACGCTCCTCTCCGAAGTGCTATTCGAATCATTGCTGAGAGACCTTGCGGTCTCCCGTTTATCTTTTGTCGATTTAAACGCGCCCAAATGCCGTTGACGAGGATCTTCTTCTTTCCTCACCGTCGAGGTTACGAAACTTTTGTTTGTCTTCAGTTTTTTACCGGCTAATTCTGTTTCCTTGAACCGACGCTGCGATGAGATGTCGCTCTTGAATTTGTTCACCATTGCCAATTCATCTCTCTTGGATATGTGTGTTTTGATCTTCGATAACAATAATTCTTCCGAACTTTTGTCCCGTTTGATTTTTTTTGATCTGAAAATCATATTAATAACAGATAATTAAAACCTCATGCACTAGATGTTTGCGTTTTCAGAAAGAACATTATTAGTTAACAATGTATAAAATTGTTATTTAACTTTGATTCAACGCAATGACGAAAGTTACCTGTTTTCTTTTTCCTTCGAGTGTTCCCTGGCATGATCCTTCTTTTTACCAAGACTAGAGCAGATGGAGATATCAGGCGTGATGAGAGGTTCGATGTTTTCCGAATTTAAGATCGAACATCCTCCAGGATGTGGGAACTCGAGTTTGCGCTGCACTCGTTCCGAGCTTTTGGTTGCGCTCTTAGGCATGTCGTCGTGAGTGGAACAACAACTGTCCCGGGACGAGTATTCGATCGACGTCTTTGGTGATATCTTCAAATCTGGAACTTTGAGGGGTTTTATATAGCTCATCTTAGCGGCAGGAGCAGCCTTGTGTTTCGTGCTGTTTCGGTGAGCTTGTTTCACATCCTTGTCGTCAGGATCGTAAGCTTTCTTAGACGCCGGGTAACTGCCCAGAGCAAGTTTTCTTTTCACAGCTGTTAAGAATGTGAACGGATGTGCTGGGAGCAAATTATTTTCTAATAAATTTTCCAAAGTTTGCAGCTTCCTCGCATTCTCTATCTTCCCATTTTTACATTCATCTTCTTGCTGCTGCTAATGAACAAACAAAACATATTTTCATGGTCTCATTTGTTTAATTTGTTATAAATGATTTGTTTCATCTGATAATTTTAAAATCTGATCAACATCAAACTGATTTCTGTACAAAATTTGTACAAAATTATTCACACTAAAAATTTCAAACAGAAAATCTAATGTTCATTGTACCAGGGACAGTTTGTTTTTTATTTAAAAAATCAAAACTTACAACAGCAGCGTCAGTTTGTCTGACAACGGTCTCTGACGGATTGGAAAATAATACATATTTCTTTCTGTACTCTTTCTCTTCCTCGCTTGTGCCACTTGTATTCATGTTCTCAAGATTCAAGTTTGAGTATTGATTTCCTCATTTCATTCGCTGAAAAAAACAATAAAATGTTTGTTCAAAAAAACTCTGCGTCATTTTACTTGTTCATCAACATAACAATTTCACAATTTACAATCTTTTTACAATCGTTCAATAAACTGACACAGCAAGGTTATACCCGGCTGCTATATATCGATCATGCAAAAAAATTGTTATCACAAAATGTAAATAAGCAAACAAGTTCTGTCAATGCGGTTTCGATTGTTTATAAAAAATACTTACAAGATATCCAATTGTTTGGCTACTTGTGATGATTGTCACAACGAGAGGTCCTTTGGGACGAATTTTTGACGCGGCTTGGACGCGAAAAAATATGACGTTGAAAATGCGCGTGAATCCCTCTCACGTTTTGCACAACAATTTACTTTAAGGGCGATTCGATTGAGCTGCAAACATGAAGCAGCAGCAATCATCTGCTGAGCTACCGAGCACATAAGAAAAAAAAAAAACAACACAACGACCACGCTAAAACAGTTTGTTATTAACGCGATTTAAATTCGCCGATCCGCTGCAAATCGAAAAGGCTCTCTTTTTTACTGAGATTCCTGTAGACCTTTGGGTGCGTTTTTGTTTGGCTGTAAGAGAGTCTAAGAATTCTCTCAGAAAAAGCAGAGGTTGTCAACTAGATGATACCATTTGAAAATGTTTTTAAGAAATGTTTCAAGTTTGTATCAATTGGTAACAAACATAGTAACTAAAAGTAATCAATAAAAAAAGATCAAAACAAATGTATTTTACATAATTTATGCAATAATTTTTTCATTCAAAAAATAAAAGAGAATTTGTTTCAATTAACCTCGACAGCTTGACCGTGTGAGTTTCGGAACACACATTAGTGTGAACAGAGCTTGAGGTTTAATATGTTTACGTTTTTAAAAATAAAAACAACAAATTAGATTTGTCATCTGTACAATTACTTGTGAGAAAAAAAAGAAAATTGAGTAAGGCGGTGAAAAAAATGTCGAACGAATAAGAGTTTTATTTCAAGCTTCTTAATAAATAAAATAACAATGAAATGAAATACAATTTGTATAATCCGTTATAACAAAACATGATTTTTTTGTTTTTCCCCTAAACATGATGAAAAAAACGAGAAGCATCTTTAAAAAAATATTAATTAGTTTATGCAAATCATAAAGTTTAAAACTCAAAAGGTTTAAGCACTTACTCTTTTTTATTGTTGACTTTTAATTTTCACAACTTTCATGGAAATGCCCCTTTAAGATTTTCATCAGGAGTTTACACCCGAACAAACAAGTTTGAGTTTTTCTATAGAAAAGAAATAAAAAAAAAATATTTTTTCCAAATATCATTGATATTTTGATCAGCGTGATACGACGATCGATTATAAAAAAAGGATGGCAAAATATTTTGGAAGGGGAAAGAAGAATTTGATGTGAACCTCTCCACTGGTTGCGAGCCTGTGATTGTTGTCAAGTCGTGAAATAAAGCTCTGACTTTGCCGAATCTGATAAAGATGTAAATTTATAAAAATCGGACGAAAGAAAATTGTTTGGTAATTGGAGGTTAGTTTTATAATTGCATTCACGATTGTCATGGCTAAGAGTACGGAACCAGGCTCGGAAACTGCAGGTAGAGAGGTTACAAATGGATTTTGGAGCTGTAGGGACATCAGCGATATCGTGCCACTTTACACGCAGAGAAGTTTGTATTTAAAACCCACGGCTAAGATCAATGTTTCGGTCAATCTCCCGCTGTTGAAAACTCCAGGTAAAATCAAAATACTCACATAACCTCTCTTTTATTTGACTTTTAATCTTTTCTGTTTATAAATTAGAAGAACATTTGTTTGAAATTCATCATTTATTAAATTATACTTTAAAATTCTATATCATCTTGCTACTTACAATTCTTATTCGATTCTTTTTAAAAATCCTCAGTAATCGTAGAAACATTTTACTTTCATTTATATTTATGTTTTTTTTTTTATTTTACAACCAGTAAATTATCTCTAAACAGGATTAAACTATTATTTTTCAACTTCAGCTATAGAGTTCCATCATTTGAAGATCATAAAAAAATGTTAAACAGTGTTGAGAAGTAAGTCATCTATGTTTTTGTCAGTCAATCTTCTGAAAATCAGACACCTAAATTTCAATTTGTAGTTTCCCTTTTTTTTGTCTTTAACTAAATTTATGACCAAAACTACTTTTTCTTTTATATCAAACACAATTTCATCATCACTTATTTAAATTTTGTTAAAAAGTTGAATTGAATTAAATAAATTCAATTCAAATGAAAAATGTTTCTAATAACAAATTGTCATTTCTATTAAAAAAAAAATTTGGAAACTCAAGAAAAATGGTGTTTCGAGTTTCCGACCAAAGTTGGCTGTGTTAAACTAATGACTTGTCTAGCATAGAGGGCAGGTTTTACAGCAGATTGGTATACAATATAAATAGGCAAGACGATATCAACATGGGACGTAATGGAGAAAATACGTCGTCTCATTCGGCCGGACCAGTTTGGGTTCTTGAAAGTGGTGAAGAATACTCTAGAGTTCATAAGACTGGAGGGAGATGTTCGGGACCGCAGCAGACTCAGCCAAGTTTTGGCCAGACTAGACTCTCAGTGTCTCAAACTCGAAGGATTTCCCAATACTCTCAGAGTAAGTTGAAAAAAAACAAACAAACAAAAACAAAGGTGGTATTTTTCGCATTATTTTATAGTTTATATTATATTTAGTTATCTTTTCATTTTATAAAACTTTCTTATTTTTTAGGTGAGAGCTGTAGAGACAAAGGATGACTTCCCAACCCGACACTCCTGGGACTCTTATTTCCGAGATGCAAAACATATGAACGAACTGAAAGCTGGCGAACGACCAGACACAATTCATATCTCAGGTTTGCCAGTCAAGTGGTTCTGTGACGAGAACAGTGAGCTTCCAAGCGAGGGCTTGATCAAAAAGGTATTCTCCCGTTGGGGCACCTTGAGAAGAGTCGACGTTCCTGCTGCGGACCCCTACAGGTCTCGCATGAGATTGGGACAGAATATTCAGAAGTTCAGCTTTGAAGATGGATTGTTCTTCGACGCCTACATACAGTACATCGAGTATATGGATTTTGTCCGGGCCATGGACGCACTCAGAGGAATGAAGCTGTTGAAAAAAGAAGATAAAGATTATCTCACTGCTGCGATCAAAGTAATTTTTTAAAAACTAAACGATCGTTGAAATATTTGCCAAAAACAATGTTTGCTAATATATAAGTTTGAAGAGAAATGTTAAAGAGTTAAAGAGTTTTAATTTACAAAATTGAACAAATAATATTTTATGTATTTTCATCTTCAGGTTGATTTTGACAAGACAAAACATATGAGCGACAATTCAGTGTCCCACCGTGCCTTTGAGAGGAAACGTCTTATAGCGCAGGATAGTTTGGCAGCGGAAAAATTAAGAAAGAGAGAGGAACAGGAAAATAAAAGAAAAGAAGAATTAAAGTGGGTAATTTTGAAAAGTATACAGGTTGTTAAATTTCTCCAAAGACTTTTTGATGATTGTATTCTTTTGAAGGAAAAAGGAGGAAGCGAATTCGGTGGCCCAAGAGAGAAGGAGAAACCAACGAGAAGAGAAGAGGAAGAGGAAAGCTATAACGATCTTTCGGAAACAGGAAGAAGATAAAGTTTCGATGAAAATTGCCAGAGAAGAGCGCAAACTGATCAAGGCACAGAGGCAGCTTGAAAGTATCCGACTTTTGGATGCTTTGTTTGATAGGATCAAAGTAATTGTTGCGATTTTCAAAGTTGGAACTGGTGAGATATTTTTGATTGTTAATTTTGTTTTCTTTTTAGATAAGAATCGAGAAAAAAGAGATTGACATCGAGTCTACAAAAGGCACAGAGAAAAAACAAAATGACAAAGATGGCAATAAATCAGCAGATGACAAGTCTGACGATAAAAAAGATAAAAAGATGAAGAAGAAGAAGAAGAAGAAAAGAGTAAGCGGATGAAATTTTATTTTGTTTATTAAACTATTACACTGAAATGAAGTGCAATGAAAAAATGATAAATTTTGTTTTCAGAAAAAGAACAAGAAGGATAAAGGTTCAAATTCAAGTTCTTCCGATGATTCAGGCAACGAGTCGAGCAAGAAAAAATTGAAAAGTGTATCTCTCAAAAACTCCAATTCAGGTACGAGATAATTATTTAATCAAATATTTTTAAAATCAACTCTGTTTTCATTTTTTGATTTTGTTTAAATTAAGATATTCATTTTAATAACCGAATAATTTGAATTATTGTATAAATTGAATTAATTCAATCTCGATATTTTTAATTCTAGTAGACTCTTCTACCTTACCCTATCCTGCAATCTACCCTCGATTCGGACCTCAACCTTGGTACTACGACTCAGCAATCCCAGTAATCTTTCCACCAGGAAGAGGGTTTTCTAGAGAAAGGCGTGGAAGAGGTAACAGAGGACGAGGTCGGCCTTGGCGAGGCGACAGTTCCAGATCAGGAAATCCTCCAGTCAATACCAATTTTTTCTATGACAAAGAATATTACAAATATTTCGCTAACCTTACTGGACAAAACTATCATTCTTTCTATGACTTTGATAGAAATTCAAAATCGAAAAACAGCAGACTGTCTTCGTCCAGGTATGTTTTCTTAATCAAAGAATTGCAAAAAGACTGCAAGTGTCCAAAATGATGGAAATAATAATTTTAAATTTAAATTTATTAAATTCAAACTTTAATTTTAGGTCGAGATCACGTTCTTCGTCAAGAAAGTACAAACGTCGTAAAAGGCGCAGCAGATCAGATTCCAGAAGCAGGTCCAAAAGCAGGTCAAGAAGTCGGTCGAGGAACCGTTCCAGAAATCGATCAAAGAGTCGATCACGCAGGAAAAGTCGAAGTAAGTCGCGCAGCCCGAGTAAAAGCAAAACAAAAAGCAAAGCGAAAAGCCGGAGTCGAAGCAGAAGTAGCAGAGACAAAAGCCGCAGGTCCGATCAGAGAACGAGGTCACGGTCGAGGTCAAAGGCGGCGATTACTCGAGCAAAATCGAAGTCTCCAGTGAAACGAAAGTCAAGGAGCAGCTCTTGGTCATTGCCGAAAACTCCAGAGAAACGAAGAAGCTGTTCCTGGTCTAAATTCGCCGATGAAAAAGCATGATTTGTTTGAAATCATGATTGTTCGTCATTTTTAATAAATGGAGATTTCTTCCAGTATCAATATAACGTGATTGAACGTTTATAAAATGCACGTTTTTGTTGATTAAATTTAAATCGAACGATTTAAACAGATGATTTAGAGATCCATATAATAAATAATACAAAGTTTCTCATGTTTCTTTTGTACGCACACAACGATTCCTTCTGATGATCAAGTTGTTAAACGAAGCATTAGAATAATTTAAAAATAATAAAACGTTTGTACAGAATACATCAACTCCTGGGCAATCGCTCATCTTCCTGTAACTTTACGTCTTTCTATAAATATACTGAACTGAGCCCTATTTCAATTCTTATATATTTTTGTATCAACAATGCTTCATTATATTTAATTAATAAATATAACAATATTTGAGATTACATTCAATTATTATTCGATTTATTTTTTATTATAGAAATGAAAATCCATCGTGTGAATAATTTGGATGATTTTTATAATCATTTATTTCATAATCGTGCATTGATGTGCGCGATTAAAGAAAAAACAAAAACAATTTTTTACACTATTAACAAAAAGAATGTGGCATGACGATTGTGGAATCAAGAAATTCGTTTGCAAAATTAAACCAAGCCTTCTCGATTCTAACTGTTTTTTTATCAGGTTCAATTTTACTTCGGCCCAAGCATATTCTCAGGTCTGACCCAAGATTTGAACTGCTCCTCAGTGAGACCATTTTTCAGCGCAGATTCCTTGAGGGTCAGATTCTCTTTGTGCGCCTGTTTGGCAATCTTGGCAGCCTGAAAATTTAGAAATAAAATAATTAAACAAATCATTTGTCTTTCACTATTTTTTAATTTAAAAAAAAAATTATGACTAATCCATTCTGTACCTTATCATAGCCAATATGAGGGTTCAGTGCAGTGACCAGCATCAAACTTTCGTTCATGATCTTTGCAATATTGTCATGATTGGGTTCGATGCCTACGACACAATTTTTGGTGAACGCAGCAGAAGCATCGCCAAGGAGACGAGCGGATCTCAGGGCATTGGCGACCATGATCGGTTTGAAGACGTTGAGTTCAAAGTGGCCGTTGCTGCCTGCAATCGAGGTGGCCACGTGGTTACCCATCACCTGGGCACATACCATGGTGATGGCCTCGCACTGCGTGGGGTTCACTTTTCCTGGCATTATTGAACTGCCTGGCTCATTTTCTGGCAGCGACAGTTCTCCCAAACCACATCTGGGACCGCTTCCTAAAAATCTGATATCGTTGGCAATCTAAAAAAAAATTAATTTAGTTCAATTCCAATCGAATCAATGAAAAATGATAGTGAACAAATAGTTACAACAAGATACTGCCAAGACAAAAAAGTACAGATAAGAAAAGCTAGATTGCAATACTTTTTTTTTAACGTACCTTCATAATTGACACAGCGACAGTATTGAGAGCGCCATGAACTTCCACAATCGCATCGTGAGCTGCTAAAGCTTCAAATTTGTTCGGAGCAGAAACAAAAGGCAGTCCTGTGAGGCAGGCAATTTGTTTGGAAACTTTTTCGGCGAAGCCTTTTTTCGTGTTCAGACCTGTGCCTACAGCCGTTCCACCGATTGCTAATTGGTACAATCTGGGAAGGGTATCTTTTACCCTTGCGATACCATATTCTACTTGCGTTGCATATCCTACAATTGAAAATGAAAAATTAGTAAATAAATTGTAAACACAAAATCAATGATGAATAGATGAATAAATAAATTTTGACAAGAATAAATACTCAACCAAATTAATAACAAGTTTTAAGAAATATATTAACCAGAAAACTCTTGGCCTAAAGTAAGCGGCACAGCATCTTGCGTATGAGTTCTGCCTATCTTGATGATATCTTTCCACTCTTCGGACTTCTTTTTCAATTCGCAATACAACTGCTCCAATCCTGGCAGTAAGATTTTGTTGATCTCAAGAGCAACAGCGATATGCATGGCAGTCGGGAAGGTATCGTTGGAACTCTGTGACATGTTGACGTGATCGTTAGGGTGGACAGGCTTTTTCGAGCCCAATTCGCCTCCCATAAGCTCGATCGCTCGGTTAGAGATGACCTTAAATGCAATTTAAAGCTATTTTTTATTTTTCTTTTCTTTTATTCACATTCTTGATATGTGAATAATTAAATCAGTATTCGTTTAATGAAATCGATTTCATATTCATTGAATTGAAACTTGGACTGACTTCGTTAGTATTCATATTTGACTGGGTACCAGAACCGGTTTGCCATATAACCAGTGGAAAATGATCCTTATAAAGTTTGCCGCTTATGACATCATCTGCAGCTTTGCTGATCGCATCCGCCACTTTTGGGTCCAACCCGAATTCTTTGTTCACCTCTGCTGCGGCTTTTTTTAAGATACCCATCGCTCGGATTACACCTTCCTATAAATTCATAAGTTTAATTTTAATTTTATACCTTTTTGAAATTAAAAATCGAACAAAGTTGCCTTTTAAATTAACAAAAACTACAATTTACATATTACATATTACAATTTTTTTAAATTTATTTTCAAGTTTTGTTTTTTGAGATTTTTAAAATCTTTTTACCGGCATCCTTTCAGCAGAATCACCGATAGGAAAATTCATAACAGATCTGAGTGTTTGAGCTCCATAATATTTATCGGCTGGTACTTTGAGTTCGCCAAATGTGTCTCTTTCCAAACGATATCCTTTGCCACAATCCTAAAAAGTGAAAAAAAAAAGTCAAGAACACGTGGTTGAAAAGTAATGAAAAAATTAGTTGTTGTTTTTTGTTGAAAAAAATTAGAACAAATTCTGAAAATAATCTTGGTGAAATTTGGTACCATCTTATGAAAGAGATTCACAAACGAAGTCAACTGTTCGAAAGTTAAGAAACGACTGGGCTTGGCAACGTAACTCGCTTTAAATCAAACGTGAAATTCTGCCGTGATAACAAACATCTAGATACTCGTTATCAGGACTCCAGTGATTTTTATTTGCAAATACAATTCTTTCCTAATAGAGAATCTAAACTTGAAATGTAAATTGATTAAGATGTTTTTATGTGCTAATTGATTATTCATGTTTGTTCATAAAAGTTGTTTTCTTTTGCTTATCCATTTTTTAAAGTGATTTTTTAAGTGAAAAGTTAAGATGGAAGCAAATAAACATTTAATAATTTTTCATATTACCTTTTTTGATTTATTATTTTTTAATCCTTTTTTCATTTTTTTTTTTTGAATTTTGTTTTAGAGTAACATTTTTATTTTTTTTTTAAATTTTGCCCAATCTGATCAAAACGATAATTTTGTACTAATGTTTATTATCTACATCGTTCATCTATTCGTTTGTTTATAATTTTCCATTCATTTGTAATGAACAAAAAAATTTTGAATCAAAATATATTTCAAAATTCAATAAAATAAAATTCTATAAACAAAAAAATTGTTAATATACTTTGCCAGGATCATTTAACATTTTTTATTTTGTTACGTAAACAGATAGTTAATTTGTCTAACCTCCAAACTGAATTCGATTCGTTCATAATTAAAACAATTTTTTGAATTAAACCTTTACAAAAATGAATACAATATCCTTTCATTTACACGCTGAAATAAGTGGAGCATATTTTCAGCCGATGATGAAAAGAAAATGACTGGAATAACCGCATACTAACTTTAGCCATCTCTCGTGCTCCGCAAGTGGAGGTTTTCAAAATGTTTGTCAGCAACCCGGTGGACAGATTCAGCCGACGAGTACTATGTCTCATGGCACATATCCTCAGCACGCTTAGGGCCATTGTTGCAAATTTTGTTCTATTATTAAAGTGCGTCAAAATATTTGATGCAAATTTAAGAAAATATTTCCACTCAAACACACGCACACAAACTCGGCCTCTGCTGATGCGCTACTGTGTTCATGTTATATCTTTACAGTCACCAAAACCAAACTGAAAAATTAAATAATAAACCATTAAAACAGTCAATGTAAAAAAGATAATTGTTTTCATTTCAATGTTTTATTATTTTTTTAAACTTATTTATAACTTTTGTAAAATGTTGTACATCATTTTATATATATTTGAAAATAATATCCTCCTTATTTTCTAGCGTGACGAGTTCTAATTTGATGGGACATTGGATCCATGCACCGAGCATCTCCTGCGTGTAACCAGTCAGGAAGTACATTTTGTTCGGTGACAGGCCTCTTCGCAAAATCATTGCCACCCTGATAATGTTGTGCTGTCGTTTTATGATTATCTCGCTGAGCACTAAGTTGTGCCAAGTTCCTCTGATAAACTTCCTGATGAATATATCTTCTATCACAGTCGCTGAGGGTCTATTGCCACCCTGGATGTTAGCTGAAACGATATTTATACTTAGTTTCTTTTGTTATTAAATTTTTTTTTCAATTCGTTGAAACTTCAAAACATTTGACAGAGAATTTTTTGTTTTATAGAATAAAGATAAACAAAATAAAGAAAGATCACTTTTTGTGATTTCTTTAAAAATGTTTACATGTATTCCAAGAGTTCCAAGACTTTTTGTGGGCAATGTCAAAAGGCCTACAGGCCATTTCATAAGTCAGAGGTTTCGTTCTTTTCAATGTCGGTTTGTATCTTCCAGAAGAAATCGAGCCCAAAATCGCCGAGGTGTGTAAATAATGTTGAGCCGGGTTCCTCAACACTGAGCTAACCTAAAAAAAAACAATTTACCTCATCAGACATGTCTTCCTTGACAAGTATCAGAATTGATTTGTTTTCAAAAAACAGATTCAACTTACATTTAATATCCTATTTGTGAGAGCCATCTTTTATTTATTGTTTATCAAATTAAAAAACAATAATCAGGGAAAGGAGTCTCCCTTTTCACTCTCATTTGTTGACTGACAACTGCGACACCTATATTTTATTTAACCAATTGAATTAAAATTCAGTCAATTCAATTTCACCCAACAATTAAAGCTCAAATGATTATTATTTATTATCTAATTACAAAAATTGTACAAATGATAAATAAAACAAGCTATTTAACAAGTTTCAAATTTTTGCAAAATGATTAATATGTTTGTTTTTAAAATGTTTTTGTTAATAATTAAACAAATGAATAAATCGCTCACCAAATACTCATTTTTAAAAATAAGCTTCGAAAATTGATAGAAAAATGTATGTGCTCAGGGTGCAATTTCAGATGATCCGACCCTGTGCGTGAAAAGCGCGAGAAAAAGACACAAACGGAGTCGCGAGCGTTGCAGCCTTTAGTGGCCCACCATGTTTTTTACCAAGTGGGGTGTGTAAAAAAGACCGGGGTGAAAATCATCTCTCGGGTCATGCAGGTATGCTAATTTGTCAAAAGCAATCCGAACTTTTTGAGATTAAGGTTCAGTCTTTGACACGAGCCAGTGAAATATTCGCAATCGCGCCTTATAGGCCATCCATTTCGCAACGTCATGCAATGAATCACTTTGCTCGCTCGCGTGCTCGTTCTCGTTCGCGTAGTCCATGCCTATAAATGCATCGAATCGTTCGCCTCTCTCGGGTACACGAAAATGGACCTCAAAAAATCGATCAGACTTGCTGACACTGTCAAGATGACAGACTAGACCGAATTCTCCCAAGTAACAATTTTTGACAGGACATTTTTGTTGGGAATGTAACATATATTTGTGTCGTCGTCCTTGTTCCACCAACTGCATCCGAGAGAGACAGAGCAAAAAACAACTTGCACTTCTTCACCTTTAAATAGCCTGTCATTAGTGTCATTGTTTTTGTTCCCAGCGAAACGATCAAATTAAAAATAAACTTGCCCTATTGGGAGAGGGGGCAAAGGGTGATATTTTGAAATTAATTTTCCGTCGTCCATGTTTGTTTACCTTCTTCTTTTTTTTCGATCCTCCAATGAGTTTTGAATTTATGTTATGTTATTTTTTTCTTCTGTCTTACTAATTAGAGAATTTTTTTCGCAGAGTCAAAATGGAAAGGAAACATTTAGTTCCGTTCCATACTAAAGGCTGGCATCCTCGAAAAAATCGATCGCCCACCACTCTTTTCTCTGATTCAGGAACACGTAACTAAACACAAAATCAACCCAACAATCCTGGTCGACACCCTCACCAAAGAAACGCCGATCTCGTGGTGGAGGCGGTGGTGGTGGATTCTTCTTCTACGCCATTCATAAAAAGGTACAAACAGGACAAGTGTCTTGAAAGGTTACAGACAATGTAACTCGGTTAAATGTCACCCATTTTATGTCTAATGTCAAAATTCAATTTCATTATGAATAATAATAAAATGTAAAACGGAATCAAAGAGATGAATAATTAATTTGTTCATATTATTATATCGTTTAGATCTATTTATAAATTCGAAGATGAAAATTGAAAGTGAATATAATACGTGAAAGGGAATTGTTATAATAACAAAATAAAATTATTTGAATAATTTATTTGAAATTTCGGACAAGTTTATGGTTTTGACTTGGTAAATGAATGTTGTGATTTTAAACAACAACATTGAAAAATTAATAAAAGAAGAAAAATAAGATTATTTTGGTAATGTATGACATGGGACAATTTGATTATAATTTTGTTATTGGTTTTAGAAACCACATAAGATTGTAAAGAGAGGATGGTCACCCCGGTAATGACGAAACAGTTCGTCAGAATTCGCGGGTCGGGGAGAAGAATTGAGGAATGAGGAATCCAACACTGCATCTTATCGGGATAACGACGTCCCCGGGAGTTGGAGACAAAGGTACAAGTTCAACGATTAATTTCAATCCTCAACACACCATATCTCAAAATTTCCATATGGGTCTGATAATTCCAAAACATCTTTTAAAACTCAAAAAATGTAATATTTAAAAATAAACATTTAAGAAGAAAACTTTACATTTAATGAGATTAAAAGTTTCAAGTCTCAGAAATACAGTTATCAACAAGATAAAATTAATTGAATTTATACCTTGAAAGATTTATTTAGAATTAGTGGAAAAAATTTTTTAGATGTTTTACAATTAATTAAATTCCAAAATGAATTAATTTTTTTTTTGGAAAATTGTCTTTTTTGTAAATTCTGAGAAAGTAGTTGATGATCTTTTTTTTTTAATTACAGGTGTAGGTGGTGGAAGTGTGTTCAACACTAGCCGGGCCGAGGAGGAGCTTCGCCATTGGCTGGAGACGCGTCTGGACGCTCTGGGAATAGACCCGGTAGCGTACTCGCGTTTTGTTCTCAGCCTATTGCGGCGCCCCGACTCGGCCCTCAGTCCCATTGACAGCATTATTGGAAAAGGAGCAGCTCGACGTGCACGCGCCCGGCACCAACAGTCGGCCGAACACGAGCAGAGAGAACAGAAACGTGCTGTCATCCAATGTCTCACTAGTGCTGCTGAACATGTAAGAATCATTTTTGTCAACTCAACCTTAACACTGCTTTGATCACTTTTATCACATCTGTCTTCATTTTGTTTTAAGTTTTTAATTGTTGACAGATGAATCAGTTTAAGAATGAATTGACCAAGATTTGATTGACGAGATTTTTTTAATTGGAATTTCAATTTTTTTTTCAATTGGAAATTTCAAATGTTACGTTTTCTTGATTAAATGTTATAAATAATGTATTAGAGATAATTGAAACAAATTTGTCAAAATTAAGAAGCTAAAATGGTAAAGAAGACGCAAGTTTTGAAAAAATAAGGGGCAACTTCTCACGGATCATAAATCATAAAGTGGTCCCACTTTTAAGGACCTGAACAGAAACAGGCCAAAATATCTTTTCGGCAAGTGTCAATGAAACAACAATGTACAGATTAGTATTTGTGAATTGAAAATTTTTGTTCCTTAAAAGTGGCCATACGAATTTGTGACAGTAAAATGTTATCAGGTAATACAAGTTTGGTAAAAGTAAAAAAGTAAAAACAGTTTAAAATAGAATATTAAATTTTGTATTCAAAAAGAGATGTAATGAATTGAATCCTAATGGAATTACTGAGAAATCAAAAATAATTAAAACTAACTTTTGATTAAACTAATCAAAGATTTGGTTTCAATTAAAATCCACTGATACGATAATTGAGAAACCATTAGAAACAAATCTGCTATCAAGAAAAAAAAAAAAACATTTTTCAAAATGTTCAAAATGATTCAGCTATAAATAGATCATTAAAATAAGTTAACATAACAGGTATAACACCAATTGTGAACCAATGCGTTTTGATTTTTTTAGGCTTGCGGAGTGGAAACTTTAGTGGACGAGTTGTGCGAACGTTTGGACAACTTATCAAAAATTGACGACAAAAGTTCAGAACCCGTGACAAAAGATGAGACCGATCTAGAAACGTTGTCACCGCGCGACAAGGCACAGCGCTATTTCAAGGCATTCCCAGCTCTTCGTGCAACGAGTCCAAAACAAAGATCCACCGCCGAATCTATCACGAAAACCGAAAGCAAACAAACCGAAACCGAGACCCAGACCCCGGATACGCTACCCGAATTAAGCAAACCAAAATCGACGCACGGCTTTCTCACTTACACCGAATCGAAGAACATCAGAAACAAAAGTGGGCCCAAACAAACGAAAAAGAAAGCCAGGAAGAGCAATAAGAACAACAACAATAGTTATTCGTTTCGCAACAAGAATAATAACACGATGAATAACAAGGTGATTGGCAAAGCTGGCGGCCAATTCGAGATCATCACCGAGATTAAATCTGAGCCACCGTCCCTGGAGAAGGAGGACACCTACGGATTCACGAAATCGATCGAGATGCAACGGGAACAGGAGCAGGAGCTGTACCGGCAGAGATTGGCTCAACTCGAGGCCAAGTTCGATAGAAGTCTCGAATTGCTTTGGAGCAACGGAACGAACTCGAATTCCGACAGGGATTCCATTTGGGCCGCACCCAATCTTTCAATGCCGGAGAGCTCCGCCTGGCCGATCGAACCAAAAATTGCGAATAAGCTTTCTGGAAGCACAGGTGATAGCCCTGATGATATTAACAAGTGTATATCTCCATTTTATCCTTGGGACCTTGAATGGGACAGTCCACAAAATTCTTATGATAATGCCTTAATGGAAAGCAATTGTAAGAATCTTATATTAAAGTTCAAGTTGTTGCAAAAGATAAAGTCACACAACATTAAGAAAAAACCATTTATTAGGGACCTTCTGCGAAGAAATGAAGCAAAATCTTAGATTTGTTTGTCCATAAAATGGTTCTTTCAGAAGATGATCGAAGGTTGAAAATTAAAAGTTCAAATTCAAATTAAGTATGACAGATAATTTGTTCAAACGTTAGAAGAGAAACAAAACTTTATACTGGTATTATGAGTAAAAGTAATATTTCTATTGAATCTTGAAAGAGTTTTACAAGTTGGAATGTAATAACAATTGAGTTCTAAAAAACATCAAAAGAAATACCCCGCTTTCAGCCTTTTTAGAAGTCTTTTAAATTTTTTACAGAAAGTACTCTTGAAACTGAATTTTATTTGTTATATCTTTGTTTATATTTGTTGAATTATCTTTTGCATTTAACTTGAGTGAATGTCGAGGTTTGTTTATTATTCAAACCGTGAAGCTTTATTTGTATTTTTCATTTTGTTCAGCTTGTTCGATGCCGTGGTCCAATCAAGGTGGTGACAACCCTTGGCGTTGGCAGGGTGTCAGTCAAAATTGTTCCGAGTTGAAAGACAGTCCAATTCACTATTACCAGATGCCTCCATGCAAAAATGTTACAGACGGCTCAGCGAAGGATTCTTGTTCAAAGAAGGTAACAATGTCTCATCAAATCATTTCCGAAATTGTATATTTAATAGCACGATCCAGGCTTTGAGTTTTAATTGTTGTCATTATTGTTAAATTTAATTATCAATTTTTAGGCAAGTAGCCTTCCAGAGCCCGAGGAAGATCTGTTGACTTCAGCTCGGACACATTTTCGGCCGATAAAAGAGGACGGCGTCTGGGCCGATGGGACGACGTTCCCAATTAACAATAAAGTTGAAAGAGTAGCTTATCGGAGATCAGAGTCTGGCAATCTTCTGTATCTGCCCGGCGGCGATAGCCCCTACATGGAATTTCGCCCTAAAACAACTCCCTCGCCCATAATATCATCGAACTTGACACCAAAGTTCCGAGTTCGCCAGTGCGACAAGTACGTGCAAACAGACCCGGCCTGGTCTCCGGTAAAACGCCGAATTATTTCCGATGACGAGATCTATTACAAGGAAGGATCCAGCGATGAAAATTGGGTATCCGTCATAGAAGACAGCTTGAAATTTGTCGAGGACAATAATTTCACGATGGATCCGACCGCTGATAATAATAATCAGTCGGCAATCATTCAACATAACGAGAGAAAAAGGTCAGATTCGATTATTGATTATCGAACAATTGAGCTCGATTGTTTTTGAAGATCGAGATTGAACGATTTGAAAGTTTCAATAAACAAGCAACTTGAACACATCGTTTTTGTATATTTTCTTTCCTTTTGTTTTTTGTTTTATTTTTTTAGGGAACTCTAAAATGAAATTGTTATAAATGTTATTTTCTGATCAAAATTTCCCATTTCTAATATATAATAGTTTCTTTATGTGTAAATGAAATACGAAAAAAAATCAATTAAAATCTACTGTCAGTCAAATTTTGCAAAAAAATTACGTTCTCACATTTTCAGTACCAAAAAAACTATGTAAATCTAACAGAAAATGTGTAAAAACGTTTTTTTGTTGGGAAGTGTTTTTTTTGCCATTTTTGACTTGGAAAGAAATTCTTTGGATGGTGAGATGTACAGATTAATTGTGTATGTCTTTCTAGGAGGCATAGTAGCAGTTTCACACATGGTACTTTGCGAGAGCTACGTCCACTGACCCTATAAAGAGACATTCTGGACGTTTCGAGATAAAAAAGTACTGTTTTACCTATAACTTTATCAACAAGAAGTAATATAAAATGGTACAAACGATGGAAAAAAGCAAATTACTGAAACCTAATTGTATAAGCGATTGCAGCGGGGGTCCTCTTGGCATGTGGAATTTGTTATGCATGTACCCAAGATGGCGTGGCAAACCCCCTTGCCAATAATAGGTCAAAGTTTAAATTCACAGCGAGAAAAAACAAAAAACAAGCGAGTAAAGATCTGGTTTTATTTAAACAAACATTGAACAAAAAATGAAACAACAAAAAAAAGAACAGCTCGGAAAATTACCATAAAAAATTTAATAAAGTTACGAAATGAATGACAAGAAAATATAAATAAATGAATAAAATTAAAATAAATTGTAGGTAAAAAGTCTGTTTTTAATATATTTTAGTTTTTATCTATATTTTTTTTTAATTGAAAAGCGAATCATTGCAACGAAATTTACTCGCTCTTGTTTTTGCTTAGTAAGTCATTAAGTTATTTAACTTCTGAGTTGATTTTTTCTTTTTTTCCTTTGTTTTCAAGGTCGATATTATATTATTGTTTGAAAAATCCTGAAAAGATTATAAATATGTAAGTGCATCCGCGCGTACGACAAAAAACGCGCCCGAAAATAACACGTTGAAAGTGAACCATTGATCTTTTTTTTTCCACTGATAATAGATGACAATGTTAAACAATGTTATTTGCACAACTGGTGTTTTAGTTCATTCTATGTCCTCGCAATGAAACGAAAAGCATAGAAAAAACTAGAAATGAAAAAAAAAGAATAAAATAAAAGAAAACTGAAAAAAAGTATCACTTCAAAGTATGACTGTGCATGAGAGTGTGAATAGCAAATTGAGGGCAAATATAATGTCAGAATAGGTAAATTATGAATCCACGAATATTAATAATGAAGTAGCTTATGTTAAGCTTGAATGGATAAATAATTGTAATCAACGATAAATTCTTTAGAATGGTTCTAGGAAGACCAATACAGACAATATAAAAAATATGGTACCCAAATATCTATTTTGACATTGATATTTGTTTAAAACAAAATAATAAAAATTATATCAATTCTCTTATGTATTGATATTATAGAAATGCGATCCTCACGGTGGTACCAAAAAGTTTTTCGATGAATTATTCAACATCTTTATTTTGTTTCTAATCACAAACACCAATTTAATGAACTATCTAATGTCGATTGGATATTTGGCATTCAATTTTGTGTACCACAGTGTTACATCGAATGATCAAGAGGATCATTCAGTTGATTTTACTTTGTTTTCATTAATTTATTGTTTTCTTTTGTTTATATAAAGAGCTATATAGATGATTATTTATTATGACTTGTTACTGAGTTCTCAGTACCTTTGTTATAATATCAATATGTAAAGAATGTAAAAGTTTGCAAGATTGATTTAAATATCGATTCAACTATTTATGCGTTGAGGGAAAAATTTATAATTGTGCAAAACTATTTACAATGGTAAAACAAAAATCATCGGAATGGCAGTTGCGTTGAAAAACGTCAAGATTTCGAAACTGTACTTAAATTGAATAATTTGGAACAATTTAATCTTATTAATCTGTCGCAACCCCTTCGGTCATCATACTTTCCATTGTACTAATCAGGATTGATTATATTACTTTTTTATAGTTATTTTGAAAATAAAAGACACAAATTTTACAATTGTTAATATACGAATTTAAAATGTTTGAAAAATAATTGAAACCTGTATGACTTAATCTTTGAAAAAAATCAAGAGACAAAAACTTTGAAATTGTAACAAAATTAAAAAAAAAAAAAAAATAATAATAAACTTTGATTTCTAAATTCGAACAATTCTTCATGCACATAGTGAATAAAGGGGTTGATAAAAGTTGAAAAATTGTAATGAAAAATTTTATTTTCAACCAAACTATTTTCGAACGTTTGACGCGCGATCGCGGAGCAAAGGAAATGCTGCTATTACGTTTTATGTTGTTGTTTTTTTTTTCATTTTATGAATGAAAATATTGTAGCTATATTAATGATTATAATTTAACCCCTAGGAAACTTAACAACGACTTATCCCCCTGTCCTGTTCACCACTTTCCTGTCCTATCCAAACACTATACTTTCCTCTTTCCCTTTTATCTCCCCATCCCAAAAGAAAAAAAAACAAAGTTACTCAGAATATACGTGTATAAAAGTGTACTCGTAACTATGGGCATGTTCCAATGAGAACATGACAGAAAGAAAAAAAATGTTTGATCGGAGGCACTTGGGACAAAGAAAGAAAATGCCTTTTAATTAAACTAAGAGACGCGAGAAGAGAAAATAATCAGAATGTGAAAATGATGGCAAAAAGGTTGTAATCAAGATTGATCATGTTAAATGCTGGCCACAGTTTTTCTTTTATTAATCTATTTTTGTCCAAATATTTTAATACGTTTAGAAAGAAATAAAAATTAAATAATAATTCAGAAAAAAAAATTGCTAAGCAGAAAGATTTGTGATTTTTAATTTCCAATTGTACGAAAAAAGTTTCATTTCCAAACCAAAAAACGTGAACAAATTTGTATCCAAAATTACTCTCAAACATTTGGTTTATAGAGAAATAAAAAAAATTGTGGTTCAGCCTCTAATAAGTTCACTGTAAGAAAAAGCGATCAAACTCGCCAATGTTTATGGTTTCTATGTACGTGTTTTTCATACAAATACATATTTGCATGAACGACATTGTTGTCGATTGTTGTGGTGTATGTATTTGTTTAAAAACATTATGTCTAACAATTTTAGACACGAAAAGTGTGATAAAATAAAGGCATTGAAAAAAGGATACTTGGTAGATTATATACAATTTCCTTCAAACACACACTTTTTTTTATAAATTTATTAATTTAAAAATTATTCATACACCCTTTCATTTACGTTTTTTTAAAATATTTTTTGCCATGAACGAATATCTTTTACTTTTTTTTTTGTAACATTTGACTTGGAATTTCGTGCTGATTGGTGGGCGCGATTAAAAGAAATTGAAATTTAGTTCCTAATTTGCACTTGGATCGTTACAAAAATACAAATAGTCTATTGAAAATTCAAAGTAAGTTAATGCAAATCCAATGGCATCCATTCAAAAAGCACTCCCTGTTATTTTAGCTCTGGTAGAATCAAGACTATAGTTCTTGACAAGACTATGTTAAAAAAATGGAAATAAAATATTATTTTTAATATCAGTTTGATAAGTAGAAATACTATTGTTTTATTAAAGCAGCAGTTTAATCTTATTAAACCTAATCCAAGTACATTTGACAGTGACATAATTTCAATTTGTATTTTAATTATCACAGAAAAGTATGGATGTAGTGTATATTTCATTTTATTTTTCAAGTTCCCTTAGGGCCATCGTAGGTACCTGGTTTCGGTGTGAAGAGTCTCACATAGGTCTCCGTTTGAATGTGACGACATCTGTTGCATTGACAATTACCTTGGGAAGCTGGTTCCAGGAAAACCAGACTGAAGAGCTGTACTCTAATATTGGGAGTATGTCAAACAAATTTTAAATAATGATTTATCTCGAGGAAAGAAAAATGAAACATTTCCTTCGGCAAGTCAATTTTATTATTTTTTTTCATGTAGTACCTGTATTGTAAACAATTGTATTTGTAAGGGAATTTTTATCTTTCAGGAAATTTTGGAAAAAACATGGACGATGATATGAACAATAAATAATTATTTTTAAATTAAAACAGTACTCCATGATGAAATAATTTTTGAGATTTAATCATGAATTGTTAAAAATTAAGGGTACCGTCTACCTTGCTGGGTCAAAAATTACGATTTCTTTTTGCATAAAATTAATTGCTGAGATATTTGGAATAATAGAATTGGTTTCAATGTTATAAGCGATTATAAGGGACGGCTAAATTAAATGAAATAAACAAGTATGTATAATTGGTAACATATTAAATTAAAATAATATTAGTGGACGAAAAAATCATTTCGGATACAAAAATCTCACTTATAAATAACTTTCTTGCATTCATCTTACAATCCTAAAAATATAAATTAAATTTGGAAGAAGTCGCGTTATTCTTATAATTACAAGAAATGTCTAAAATAATTAACTTACACTTCTACAATTCTTTAAAAGTCGTGTCATACATTGTTGAAAATTACATATAACTTATAATAAATACTGTTTACGTTGATTACATATCTTAATGTTCATCATGAAAGTAAAAATTTAATTCATCAATATTGTCAAAAACAGCTATGCAGAATAAACATAGAAATTTGGAATTGCATTTTTCGTTGACATAGTATCTTTAAAAATAAACTTTAAATATATTGACGGGTTCACACATGATCGATTGTTTGCATATTTACTTAAGTGATATCTCTCTGTAAAATTTTTACCGCAGAACAAAGGTGCGGAGTGAGTCCCACCCATTCCTCTTAGCGTAAAATCTGGAGTGATCCACTCTTAAAAATTGATTATATTACAATTGGCAGTGAAACTTCTATCGCATTGTTGACAAGTTTAAGGTTGCTCACTATAGCTTTTTTGGTAAATAACCCTTTATTGCAACGTTGATAAAGGTACGACTTCTGACCTGTGAAAATCATCAGGTACTCATCAGATGTTGAATTGTTTGCTGCAATATCTACATTCATATCTTTTGTTTCCGGTGTGAGTTCTGCAAGGCTTATTTAATAGACTTGTGCTATCTAGTCACTTTCATCGCTACTTTGAGAAGCGAGCAGTTTCTGATGTTGTGTGTCAGTTTCCTCAGGCTTCTTTAATTGACTTGTGCTAGGGACACTTTCATCAATTTGTTGACTTGTGCTAGGAATACTTTCATAAATTCGTTGACTTGTGCTAGGGACACTTTCATCAATTCGTTGACTTGTGCTAGGGACACTTTCATCAATTCGTTGACTTGGGCTCAGAAAACTTTTACAAACGTTCGAAATAATGTGAGTGAGTAAACTACTTTTTCTAGTGAAACTCGCACCGCAATTGTTACAAATGAAGGGTTTCTCACCTCTATGAGAATCCATATGTTTCTTTAAGTTAAGTTTGGTAGCGAACCATTTATCGCAAATTTCACAGTGGTGCGCTTTTTGTTTATGAGTCTTCATGTGCTGTTCCAGGGAGTATTGGCCTATGCATTTCTCACCGCACTGTTCACATTCTACTGGTTCTTCATCGGTGTGAATTTTTATATGGATATTTAAATGATTTTCGGTAGGAAAAAATATACCGCAATGATGACAAATGTATGGTTTCTCATGTGTATGCGATTTTATGTGCGTTGTTAAATTACTTTTGATAGAAAATTGTTTATTGCAATACGGACAAGTGAACGGTTTTTCGCCTGTGTGAGTCCTCATATGATTTTGTAAACGATCTTTGGTAGCATAAGATTTACCGCAAGTTTCACAAAGGTACGGTTTTTGACCTGTGTGCTTCATCATGTGCACTCTCAATGAAAATGCAGTCTTGAATCCTTCTCCGCAGACATCACATTTATGTGGTTTCTCACCGGTGTGAATTCTCATATGATTTTTTAATACAGCTTTAGTAACGAATCTTTTATTACAAACATGACATTCGAACGCTTGTTCCCCTGTGTGAGTCGACTCATGGCTCTTCATGTGATTTTCGGTAATAAATTTTTTATCGCAAAACCGGCAAGAGAAGGGTCTCTCACCTGTGTGAGTCATCACGTGCCGTTTCAGTGCAAGTGCGCTCGCGAATTTTTTTTCGCACACATTGCATTGGTACAATTGTCCAGTGCTGTGTATTCTCAAATGGCCATTTAATTGTCTGTTGGTAGCGAAACAATTACCGCAATGATGACAAGTATATGGTTTATCACTTGAGTGAACCTTCCGGTGCTGTTCCAGTATAGATAAGTGGTTGAATGTTTTGATACAGTATTCACATTTATGTTTTTTTCCGGCTTGAGATTCCTCAGGATTATTTACTTGACTTGTGCTAGGGACACTTTCATCGATTGGTTCACTAGCGTCTGATTTTTGATTTTTGTGAACTTTACTATGAACGTTTAAAGCATGTTTTGTAGCGAAAACTTCCTCACAAAACAGACAAGAGTAGGGTTTATCACCTTTGTGAATCTTTTCGTGAAGACGCAGTATAGATAAATGGTTGAATCGTTTGCAGCAGTATATACATTCATATTGAATTTTTATAGTTGTGCTAGGAGCCCTTTCTTCGATTGGTTGACTAACGTCCGATGTCTGGTTTATGTGAGATTTAGAATGCTTAAGTAAACTATATTTTGAAGCGTAAACTTTATTGCACTGTGGACAACCGAAGGGTTTCTCACCTGTGTGAGTCCTTTCATGCTTTATCAGGAAACTTAAATATTTAAATACTTTGCCACAGTATCTACATTTGTGTCCATTTTCACCAGTTTGAGTTTCCTCAGGCTTCTTAAATTGACTTGTACTAGGAACACTTTCATCAATTCGTTGACTTGTGCTAGGAATACTTTCATCAATTCTTTGACTTGTGCTGGGAACACTTTCATCAATTTGTTGACTTGTGCTGGGAACACTTTCATCAATTTGTTGACTTGTGCTAGGAAGACTTTTATCAATTCGTTGACTTGTGCTAGGAAAACTTTTATCAATTCGTTGACTTGTGCTGGGAAGACTTTTATCAATTCGTTGACTTGTGCTAGGAAGACTTTTATCAATTCGTAGACTTGTGCTAGGAACACCTTTTTCAGCTCGTTGACTTGTGCTAGGAACACTTTTTCCAACTCGTTGACTTGTGCTAGGAACACCTTTTTCAACTCGTTGACTTGTGCTAGGAACACTTTTTTCAACTCGTTGACTTGTGCTCGGAACACTTTTTTCAATTCGTTGACTTGTGCTAGGAACTCTTTTTTCAATTCGTTGACTTCTGCTAGGAACACTTTTATCAATTCGTTGACTTGTGCTAGAAATACTTTTATCAATTCGTTGACTTGTGCTAGGCACACTTTTTTCAACCCGTTGACTTGTGCTAGGAACACTTTTATCAATTCGTTGACTTGTGCTAGGAACTCTTTTATCAATTCGTTGACTTGTGCTAGGAACACTTTTTTCGATTCGTTGACTTGTGCTAGGAACACTTTTTTCAATTCGTTGATTTCTGCTAGGAACACTTTTATCAATTCGTTGACTTGTGCTAGGAACACTTTTTTCAACTCGTTGACTTGTGATAGGAACACTTTTTTCAATTCGTTGACTTGTGCTGGGAACACTTTTTTCAACTCGTTGACTTGAGCTAGGAACACTTTTTTCAACTCGTTGACTTGTGATAGGAACACTTTCATCAATTCGTTGACTTGTGCTAGGAACACTTTCATAGATACGTTGACGAACGCCCAATGTTTGATCTGTGTGCGTTTCCTCAGTCTTCTTTAATTGAATTGTGCTAGGAACACTTTCATTGCTGCGTTGACTAACGGGCGATTTCAGATCTATGTAAAGTCTCTCAGGGTCACTTGATTCACTAGTGCTAGCGACACTTTCATCGATGAAACGTTGACTAACGTCCGATGTGTGATCTGTGTGTGTTTTCTCAGGCACCCTCACCTGACTTGTGCTAGGAACACTTTCATAGATACGTTGACTACCGTCCGATGTGTGATCTGTGTGCGTTTTCTCAGGCACCCTCACCTGACTTGTGCTAGGAACACTTTCATAGATACGTTGACGAACGTCCGATGTGTACTCTGTGTGCATTTCGTCAGGCATCTTAAATTGACTTGTGCTAGGAATACTTTCATAGATACGTTGACGAACGTGCGATGTCTGATGTGTGTGCCTTTCCTCTGGCTTCTTGTATTGACTTGTGCTAGGAACACTTTCATAGATACGTTGACGAACGTGCGACGTCTGATCTGTGTGCCTTTCCTCTGGCTTCTTGTATTGGCTTGTGCTAGGAACACTTTCATATATACGTTGACGAACGTGCGATGTCTGATCTGTGTGCCTTTCCTCTGGCGTCTTGTATTGGCTTGTGCTAGGAACACTTTCATATAAACGTTGACGAACGTGCGATGTCTGATCTGTGTGCCTTTCCTCAGGCTTCTTCAATTGACTAATGCTAGGAACACTTTCATAAGGAAGACTTTCATAGATACGCTGATGAACGTGTGATGTCTGATGTGTGTGCCTTTCATCCGGGTTCTTGTATTGACTTGTGCTAGGAACACTTTCATAGATACGTTGACTATCGTCTGAGACGTGTGATCTGTGTGCATTTCGTCAGGCATCTTAAATTGACTTGTGCTAGGTACACTTTCGTAGATACGTTGACTAACTACCGATGTCTCATTTGGGTGTGTTTTCATGTGGTTGGTTAAACCACGCATTGAAGAAAACGAATTTCTGCAAATTTCACAAGCGTACGGTTTCTCAACTATGTGAGACATCTCGTGCTGTTGCCATATACTTAAGCTGTTGAATTTTTGACTGCAGAATCTACATTCGTGTAGTTTTTCACCGGCGTGAGTTTCAAAATGCTCCTTCAATTGACTTGTGCTAGGAACCCTTTCATGACTTGTGCTAGGAACCCTTTCATAGATACGTTGACTAACGTCCGACGTGTGATCTGTGTGCATTTCGTCAGGCATCTTAAATTGACTTGTGCTAGGAATACTTTCATAGATACGTTGACGAACATGCGATTTCTCATTTGAGTGAGTTTTCATGTGGTTGGTTAAACCACGCATTGAAGAAAACGAATTTCTGCAAATTTCACAATCGTACGGTTTCTCAACTATGTGAGAACTCTCGTGCTGTTGCCATATACTTAAGCTGTTGAATTTTTTACGGCAGTATCTACATTCGTATAGTTCTTCGTTTCAAAATGCTCCTTCAATTGACTTGTGCTAGGAACCCTTTCATAGATACGTTGACTAACGTCCGACGTGTGATCTGTGTGCATTTCGTAAGGCGTCTTAAATTGACTTGTGCTAGGTACTCTTTCATAGATACGTTCACTAGCTACCGATTTCTTACGTGAGTGAGTTTTCATGTGGTTGCTTAAACCACGCATTGAAGAGAACGGTTTAATGCAAATTATACAAAGGTACGGTTTCTCAACTATGTGAGAATTCTCGTGGTGTTGCCATATACTTAAGCTGTTGAATTTTTTACGGCAGTATCTACATTCGTATAGGACTTGTGCTAGGAACCCTTTCATAGATACGTTGACTAACGTCCGACGTGTGATCTGTGTGCATTTCGTCAGGCATCTTAAATTGACTTGTGCTAGGAACACTTTCATAGATAGGTTGCCTAGTGCTAGGAACACTTTTTTCAATTCGTTGACTTGTGCCAGGGATCCTTTCATCGATACGTTGAATAATATCCGATGTCTGATCTGAGTGAGTTTTCATGTGTTGGGTTAAACCATCCTTTGAAGAAAACGCTTCACCGCAAAGTTGACAAATGTAAGTTTTCCCACCTTTGTGAGTCCTTTCGTGCTGTTGCAAAATACTTAAGCTGGTGAATACTTTTCTGCAGAATCTACATTCGTGACGTTTTTTACCGGGGTCACTTTCCAAATACGCTGACGAACGTGCAATGTCTGATCTCTATGCATTTCCTCTGGCTTCTTCATTTGACTTGTGCTAGGAACACTTTCATAGATACGTTGACGAACGTCCGATGTCTGATCTGTGTGCCTTTCCTCAGGCTTCTTCATTTGACTTGTGCTAGGAACACTTTCATAGATACGCTGACGAACGTGCAATGTCTGATCTGTGTGCCTTTCCTCAGGCTTCTTCAATTGACTTGTGCTAGGAACACTTTCATAAGGAACACTTTCATAGATACGGTGACGAACGTGCGATGTCTGATCTGTGTGCCTTTCCTCTGGCTTCTTCATTTGACTTGTGCTAGGAACACTTTCATAAGGAACACTTTCATAGATACGTTGACGAACGTGCAATGTCTGGTCTGTGTGCCTTTCCTCAGGCTTCTTCAA